>CM052708.1:36180152-36217629 GCA_028551405.1 Uromys caudimaculatus | reverse complement strand
CTCCATGGGGCTGCAAATTCCCTCAGCTCCTTCAGACCTTCCTCCAACTCCTCCATCTGGGACCTCACTCTCAGTCCAGCGGTTACTGTTATGTGAAACTTGGGCGTTCTGAACTTTTGGGCTAATATCCGCTTATCAGTGAGTACATACCATGTTCCTTCTTTTGTGACTGAGTTACCTCGCTCAGGATGATATTTTCTATATTTTGGATATTAGGCCTCTGTCAGATGTAGGGCTGGTAAAGTTCATTTCCATCTGTAGGCTGTGCTTTTGTCCTATTGATAGTATAAAGGTACAAAAGATGTTCAGTTTCATGAGGTTCCATTCATTATTATTATTTTTTATATATCTTAGAGCCTGAGCCATTGGTGTTCTGTTCAAGAAATAGTCTGCCGTACCAATGGGTTCAAAGCTATTTCCCACTTTCTGTTCTATTAGATTTAGTACATTTTGGTTTATGTTAAAGTCTTTGATCCACTCGGACTTGGGTTTTGTACAGAGTGGTAAATATGGATCTATTTGCATTCTTCTATGTGCAGACATCTCGTTAGACCAGCACCATCTGCTGATGATGCTCTACCTTTTCTAGTGTATAGTTTTGGTTACTTTGTCAAAAATCAAGTGTTCTTAGTGTGTGGGCTTATTTATGGGTCTTTGATTGGATTTCATTGATCAACCTCTCGGTTTCTATACCAATACCATGTAGTTTTGTTACTATGCCTCTGTAGTGCAGCTTGAAATCTGGGACTGGGATAGTACAAAGTAGTCTGGGCTGGCATCTGTGATTTCTTAGGGTCTGCAAGACATTGTCCAGATCTTCTGGCTTTTACAGTCTTTCTTGAGATGTCAGGTCATATAGGTCTGCCTTTATATGTTACTTGGGCTTTTCCCTTGCAGGTTTCAATATTCTTTCTTTGTTCTGTACATTTAGTGTTTTGATTATTACATCATGGGAGGATTGTCTTTTCTGGTACAATTTATTTGGTATTATATAAGCTTCTTGTTCTTTTCAAAGCACCTCTTCTTTAGGCTTGGGAAATTGTCTATGATTTTGTTTCAGATATTTTCTGGGAATTTAAGCAGGGAATTTTCTCCTTCTATTCCTATTGTTCTTAAGTTTTATCATCTCAAAATGTCTCAAATTTCTGAGATATTTTGTGTCATATACTTTTTAGATTTTTTCATTTTCTCTGACCAACCTATAAATTTCTTCTATAATGTCTTCTATGCGTAGGTTTCTCTCTTCCATCCCTTGTATGCTGTTGGTGATGCTTATGTCTGTAGTTCTTTTTTTTTCTTTCCTAGGTTTTCTAATTTCAGAATTACCTCAGTTTGTATTTTCTGAATTGCTTCTATTTCCATTTTCAGGCTTTGGATAGTTTTATTCATATCTTTTACCTGTTTGATTGTATTCCCTTGTACTTCTTTATTTGCTTCTCTTGTTAAGTCCTCTATCTCTTTGGATGTATTTTTCTACATTTTTTTAATGAGGATTTATTCATTTTCTTTTTAAAGATCTGTATCAACCTTCTTAATGTTTTGATAATACAATGTCATTTCTTTTTATGCATATAAAAATTCTTTGTATAGGTGTAATGATTCATGGGATAACCAATCCCAGCACTCAGAAAGAAGTGAAGAACAACCATGAATCTGAGGGTATCTGGGATCAGCTAGGGTTATGTAAGACCTTTGGGCCTAAAAACAAGTACTCCCTAGATTTATGGTTAGTAGGTTCTCCTTATGTTGGTGGAAACTTGCAGGGCTCTATGCATGTCCCACGTGGCTGGAACTAAGAAAGGCTCTGTAATAGAGGCTATCTATGACTATAACCGTATTTTTGATTTGAAGACATTCTGTCATATACAGTATTCATTGCTCTGTGGAAACTCGTGATTTGGACTGAAACAAAGTTTAGTCTACAAATAAGTTTATGGCCAGATACTTGAAGTTTTTCTTTTATATGCCATCCATTTGCCAAATAATATTGCATATTCTCAGAAAAATATATTGTTTCATGCAAGAAAATAAAGTTTAAAATGTATAAACAAATGTTTTAAAATACAATCAATCATCTAAAATTCACACAAAGCCAGTGTTATATTTGTTTCTTCAGTCACGTGCTATATAATTTTCACAGCAGATTTGATGAACTCATAAAAAGAGCAACCAGTGCCAAAATGCATTATGCATTTTTTGGTAAACTTTGGAGCTCAGATCATGACTAATGCAACTATGTATGTCATAGCTTGTTGCGGCTGACCTTTAATATTTATGTTGGTAGACATTCATAATCTAATGTTTATTTCCCTCCAACATTTCTCATCCGTAATAAGCTATGTCAATTCATTGTTAGTACTAAAGTTATCAACCCAGTATACGTTCCTGTCCATATTTATTTTTAATTTTGAAAGTATCTTATTTGTATGTGTGCAGATAGACAAATGATAGATTAAATAAAAGATGATTGATATGTACATACATGCATACATACATACACAAACACATGATAGATGGATAGACAGACAGGCAGACAGATGATAAATATAAGCATATACATGCCACACAAATGATACATAAATATCATTTACAAATACTTTCACATTTAGGTCATAAATTTTCTATTCTTATCATTTATCTAACAAACTTCATTGTCACCCCTGGGGAACTTGCTCAGTATCTCCTCTGGGCCACCACTACGTAATTGTATTTGCACATTTTATTTTACACTTGAATCAGCATGTATTTCTTTGGTGAGCAAGGTTTGCATCTAATTTATTTTCACACTAAAAATTGGCATTGAATATGCTAAATAATTGTCAGTTTTATGAAATCTAGAGAGTATTGTTATTTGTAGAAAAGGAATTAATTGTAGAGACTTGTATCAAAATATCACTCTTTGCAGATGATATGATCGTATACTTAAGTGACCCAAAAAACTTCACCAGAGAACTGCTGCAGCTGATAAACTACTTCAGCAATGTGGCTGGATATAAAAATAACTCAAAGAAATCAGTAGACTTTCTATACTCGAAGGATAAACAGGCTGAGAAAGAAATTAGGGAAATGACACCCATCACAATTGTCACAAGCAATATAAAGTATCTTGGTGTGACTCTAACCAAACAAGTGAAAGATCTGTATGACAAGAACTTCAAGTCTCTGAAGAAAGAAATTGAAGAAGACCTCAGAAGATGGAAAGCTCTCCCATGCTCATGGATTGGAAGGATTAATATAGTAAAAATGGCCATCCAGCCAAAAGAAATCTACAGATTCAATGCAACCCCCATCAAAATTCCTACTCAATTCTTCAAAGACATAGAAAGAGCAATTCTCAAATTCATTTGGAACAACAAAAAACCAGGATAGCAAAAGCTATTCTCAACAACAAAAGAACTTCGGGGGAATCAGTGTTCCTGACCTCAAGCTGTACTACTGAGCAGTAGTGATAAAAACTGCATGGTATTAGTACAGCGACAGGCAGGTAGATCAATGGAATAGAATTGAAGACCCAGAAATGAACCCACACACCTGTGGTCACTTGATTTTCGACAAAGGAGCTAAAACCACTCAGTGGAAAACAGACAGCATTTTCAACAAATGGTGCTGGTTCAACTGGTGGTCTATATGCAGAAGAATGCGAATTGATCCATTCCTATCTTCCTATACAAAGCTCAAGTCCAAGTGGATCAAGGACCTCCACATAAAACCAAATACACTGGATCTAATAGAAGAGAAAGTGGGGAAAAGCCATGAACACATGGATACAGGGGAAAAGTTCCTGAACAGAGCACCAATGGCTTATGTTCTAAGATCAAGAATTGACAAATGGGATCTCATGAAATTACAAAGATTCTTTAAGGCAAAGGACACTGTCAATAGGACAAAACGGCAACCAACAGATTGGGAAAAGATCTTTACCAATCCTATGTCCGATAGAGGGCTAATATCCAACATATACAAAGAACTCAAGAAGTTAGACTCCAGAAAATCAAATAACCCCATCACAAAATGGGGGACAGAGCTAAACAGAGAATTCTCAACTGAGGAAATTCGCAGGGCTGAGAAGCACCTAAAGAAATGCTCAACATCCTTAGTCATCAGGGAAATGCAAATCAAAACAAGTCTGAGATTCCACCTCACACCAGTCAGAATGGCTAAGATCAAAAACTCAGGTGACAGCAGATGCTGGTGATGATGTGGAGAAAGAGGAACACTCCTCCATTGTTGGTGGGATTGCAAGCTGGTACAACCACTCTGGAAATCAGTTTGGCGGACCCACAGAAAAATGGACATAATACTATCTGAGGACCCAACTATACCACTCCTGGGCATATACCCAGAAGATGCTCCAACATGTAATAAAGACACATGCTCCACTATGTTCATAGCAGCCATATTTATAATAGCCAGAAGCTGGAAACAACCCAGATGTCCCTCAGCAGAGGAATGGATACAGAAAATGTGGCACATTTACACAATGGAGTACTACTCAGCTATTAAAAACAATGATTTAAGGAAATTCACAGACAAATGGATGGAACTTGAAAAAAGCATCCTGAGCAAGGTAACTCATTCACAAAAGAACAAACATGGTGTGTACTCACTGATAAGTAGATATTAGCCCCAATGTTTGGAATACCCAAGTTTCACTTTACAGTAACTGCTAGACTGAGAGTGAGGTCCCAGATGGAGGAGTTGGAGAAGGGACTGAAGGAGCTAAGGGAGACTGTAGCCCCATGGAGAGAGCAACAGTGTCAACTGGCCTGACCCCTACCCCCATCCTCCTGGAGGCTGGACCACCAACCAAAGAATACACATGGAGGGACCCATGGTTCGAACCACATATGTGGCAGAGGAGGGCCTTGTTGGCCATCGGGGGAGGAGAGGCCCCAGTAAAGGGGAATGTCAAGGTGGGGATATGGGAGTGGGTGGGTGGGTGGGTGGGAGGTAGAATTCCATCATAGAGGTGGGCGAAGGGGAGGGGATAGGTAGTTTCCAAAGAGGAGACCTAGAAAGGGGGAAACATTGGAAATGTAAATAAAGTATCAAAAAAAAAAAAAAAAAAAAAAAAAGCACTAGCTGCTCTTGCAGAAGGCAAGAGTTGAGGACCTAGCAATCACAGGGGGCTCACAACTTTCTGTAAGTCTAGTGCCAGCATATCTGATGCCCTCTTCTGGTCTCTGAAGATACCACACACACACAGACTACACAGATACACATACAGGCAAAACACTCATATGCATAAAATAAAAATAATGAAAGCTTTTAAAAATCAAAGGACTGGCCTTGATATTTAGTGGCTGTGAATCTTCAAGAAAATTAATGTTCATAATACAGAGTCGAAATTTTTGCATGTTTCAGGATATTGTTTCAGAATAAAATCAGCAGTGATATACAAACCACACAGCAATGAGAATTACTGGCAATTATTATTCAGGTATGTCCAAAAGATAGCAAGTAATAATGTTGGTAAAACTGTTCTGTAAAAAGTTGGTATCAGAGAAGAATTTAATATTTTATTTGTTATGACCCAATTCTAGTAATTAATGTTAAGATGAGTTTATGAAAAGATCAGGGGTACATTTATATGACACAGTCATAAGGAAGATCGGAAACTCCCAGTGCTTGGTAGTGCTATAATGCAATAGCTCATTAAAGCATATTAACATGTCCACATGTTTCTAAAGAGAATGCCATGATCAAGGTGCCTATTACTCTATCAATGTTTACAGCTCTATTTAGTGCATCTCTGTAGGCTATCTTTTCATCCTGAAGTTGACTATACTGGGTACAACGTTAGCAGATAAAGACTAAAGTGAGACTAAACAAATCCAAAAAACAAAACAAGTCTTCCTTTTTTTTCTTTTTATTGAAAATAGCTTTTCTCCCCCTCATATAATATATCCTGATTGCAGTTTCTTATCCCCTAATTCTCTCAGTTCTGGCTCATCTCCCCTCCCTTCCAGATTCTCCCTTTCTGTCTTTCATTAGCAAAATATTAGAAAACAGATTTCCAAATGAAAATAATAAATTAAAAACTGAATATACTAAGATAAAATAAAAACAACACTTTGTAATAGGTGAAAACAAACAGAAGGATAAGAGCCAAAACAAAAAGGCCCATGAAACTGACACAGATGCAGAGACCCACTCATACCCATACATTCACGCATCCATAAAAACACTAAACTAGAAGTTAATGTAAAAGCAAAGTAATTTGATTTGTATTTTCCTGATGGCTAAGCATGGTGATAAATTCTTTAAGTGTTCTTAGTCTTTTGAGTTTCCATTTTTGATAAATCTGTAATATCCTTTACTACCATTTTAGTTGGGTTATTTCATTTTTTTCTCTAGTTCATTGCCTTAATTCTTTATGTTTTTTTTTCTAATTAATTAATTATTTTATTAATTTACATCTCAAAAATGTTGTCCTCTTCTAGATCTCCCCTTACAAAGAGTTCTTCTCCCTATTCCCAGTCCCCTTTGCATACGAGAGGGCAGCCCCTCTTCCTGGCATCCATGCACCCTGGAGTATCACCTTTCTGCAGGATTAGGTACATTCTTTCCCACTGAGACCAGACAAGGCAGCCCTCTGCTTCATATGTGCCTGGGGTCTCAGACCAACCTGTCTATGTTCTTTGGTTGGTGGCTTCATATGATCTGTGAGTTGTATTGTGGGTATTCTAAGCATTTGAGCTAATATCCACTTATCAGTGAGTACATACCACATACATTCTTTTTGGTCTGGGTTACCTTCCTCAGGATGGTATTTTCTAGTTCCATCTATTTGCCTGCAGAAGTCATGATGTCCTTGTTTTTAATAGATGAATAGTGTTCCAGTGTGTAGATGAGTCATATTTTCTGTATCCAGTCTTTAGTCGAGGAACATCTGCTTTGCTTCCAGTTTCTCATTGTTAAGAGTAAGGCTGCTATGGGCATAATGGAGAACATGTCCTTGTGGTATGGTGGAACATCTTTTAGGTACCTGACCAGGAGCAGTATAGCTAGGTCTTCTCCTAGAACAATTTATGTTGTACCATCTTTAAATCTCTAGATTGAAGCCTATTTGACCACTGAGTATGGGACCATGAAAGGCAGCCTGGTTTCTGGTTGAGCTAAGATTTAAAACCCCGAAGCCCCAGTAAAGGGTCCCCAGCAGGGGACAACCAAACAAGGGATGGTAGCATTTTGCCATGCTCCTGGGTCCCAGGCTCCTAACTAGAGGCAGCAGCTCTCCATAGGTATGTGACCATCAGTCACGTAGCCCGAAACCCCTCCACAGGTAGAGGTGTGGTCACATAGGCTCAAGACATTCCCATTTTAATGAGGCACCTAGAAGCATAGCCAATAAACTCCCCTTCCCAGCCACTGCTCCCTGCAAAAGATATTTTAAACTCAGGCCTGCCCTGAGATTGGGGGTTGCAATTTAACTCACTGCCACTCTCCACCATGACAATAAATGCCCTAGAACCGTGGACTACCTCTCTTCATTGGCATCCACTTTGGGGAACATGGAACAGGCCTTCTTCTAAAGAGCCCTGTCTAGTCTCCCACAGAAAGCCTCACAGAGTTCTCAGCCATGGCCTCTACCAAACCAACCCAGCTAACCATCTACAAGTCAAAGATTCAGTTCCCAGAGGAACCCACTTGGCTCTTCCCCACCTTTCCCCCTTGGCCCAGGGTTAGATCCGGCCCTCGGGCCCCCATTCCATTCTCAGCTCCCTATAGTCCCTGGGACCTCAGGCCACACTCCGCCACCCCTCGGCTGGTTTCCCCTGGCTTCTCACAGCCTGACACCCACCCAGTGGTGCCATGGGGTGAGCGCAGTCAAACTTCTTGTGTCCTGCCTCTCTGAGAGGCCCAAACCCTGGGAAAGATGCAGGACCTCACCACCACCACTTTAACCCAACAATAGAGTATGATCTTTTTGATGTGTTCTTTGATTCAGAGTGCAAGTATTTTATTGAGAATATTTAGATCTATTTTGGCAGTAAAAACTGGTCTATAATTCTATTTCTTTTTGGGGTCTTTATGCAATTTGGGTATCAGGGTAATTGTGGCCTCATGAATTTGGTAATTTTCCTTATGTTTCTATTTTGTAGAATAATTTGAGAAGTATTGGTATTAACTCCTCTCTAAAAATCTCATAGAATTTTTTATTAAAACCTTCTGGCAATTGACGTTTTTGTTATAATACTTTTAGTTTTTGGTTCTAGGTCTGTTTAAATTATTTATCTGATTTTGATTTACTATAATAAGTTCTATGGATTGAGAAAATTATATATTTCTGTTAGATTCTCCAATTTGAGGGAATACAAGATTATAAAATATGCCATCTTTATTATTCTCTGGATTTATTTTGTGTTTGTTGTGTTTGTTGTTATGGCCTCATCTTCATCTCTAATTATGTTAACTTCAATATTCTTTCCCTGCATTTTAGTTAATTTGGATAAGAGTTTGTCAATTGTGTTGATATTCTCAAAAATAAAAACTGTTTTATCGATTTTAGTTTTGAGTTTGATTATGTCTTGTCTTCTGTTCCTTTTGGACATGGTCTCTTTACTTTGTTCTACAGCTTTCAAGTAGATGGGCAGATGATTATGTAACTAGTATGAGAACTCATTGGTTTGGTTTGGTTTTTGTCACATAGTGGTATGAACTTGCCTCTTAGACCACCACCTTAATTCTGTAAGTTTGAGTGTGCTGTGTTTTCATTTTTATTCAATGCTCAAGAGTCTTTAATATCTGTTTTTTTTTAATTTCTGACTTCACATGAATTTTTCCTTGATTAATAGGTTGTTCATTTTCCATAAATTTCTAAGCTTTCTACGGTTTTGTTGTGGATGCCCAGCTTTAACCAATGGTAGTCTGAGAGGAGGGAGTTATTTAGATTTTTTTGTATCTGTTAAAACTTGTTTTGAGACTAAGTATGTGATCAGTTTTTGTGAAAGCTCCCTGATGTGCTGAGAAGGTATATCCTTTTGTGTTCCTGTGACATGTTCTATAAATATTGGGTAAGCACATTTGGTTTATAATATTTACAGAACATGTGTACCCTTGTGTTCAGTCCATAGATGTTAAGAATTGCCATGTTCTCTTGAGGTATTTTTCTTTTGAAGCATATTTATTGTTTTTTCTTATCTATTTTGATAAGTTTTGGATTAAAGTCTATGATGTGAGATATTAAAATGGGTATACCAACTTGCTACTTAGGTTTTATTTTATTTTATTTTTGGATATTTTACTTATTTACATTTCAATTATTATCCCCTTTCCCAGTTTCTTACCTGGAAACCCTCTATTCAATTGTCCCTCCCCCTGCTTCTATAAGGGTGCTCCTCCACCTGCCCACCAACTCCCACCTCCCCACCCTGGTGTTTCCTTACACTGGGGTATCAAGCCTTCATAAGAACAAGGGTCTCTCCCACTGATGCACAACAAGGCCATTCTCTGCTACATATGTGGCTGGAGTCATGGGTCCCTCCATGTGTATATACTTTGGTTAGTGATTTAGTCCCTGGGAGCTCGGGAGGGGGGATCTGGTTAGTTGGCATTGTTGTTCTTCATATGGGGTTGCAATCTCCTTTAGCTCCTGTAGTCTTTTCTCTAACTCCTCCTTTGGGGAGCCTGTGTTCAGTCCAATGGTTGGCTGTGAGCATCCACCACTTTATTCATCAGGCTCTGGCAAAGCCACTCACGAGGCAGCTATAGCAGGCTCCTGTGAGCAAGCACTTCTTGGCATCCTCAATATTGTCTGGCTTTGGTGTCTGTATATGGGATGGATCCTCAGGTAGGACAGGTTCTGCATAGCCATGCTGTCAGTCTCTGCTCCACACTTTGTCTCCTTATTTCCTTCTGTATTTTGTTCCCCCTTCTAAGAAGGACTGAAGCATCCACATTTTGATCTTCTTTCTTCTTTTTTTTACTTAGACTTTATTTACATTTCAGATGTTTTCTCCTTTCCAGTTCTCCCCTTTGGAAAACCCCTATCCCATTCCCTTTCCCCCTGCCTCTATGAGGGTATTCCCCCACCTATCCACTCCTGTCTTCCCTCTCTGACATTCTCCTATACTGGGGCATCTAAGACCCTCAGGTCCAAGGGTCTCTCCTCTCAATGATGGCCAACAAGGCCCTCCTCTGCCACATATGTGGCCAGCACCATGGGTACCTCCATATGTACTCTTTGGTTGATGGTTCAGTCTCCAGGAGCACCAGGGGATCAGGCCAATTGACACTGTTGCTCCTTCCATGGGGCTGCAAACTCCCTCATCTCCTTCAGTCCCTTCTCCAACTCCTCCATTTAGGACCCTACGCTCAGTCCAACTGTTGCTATGGATTGAATCTTGGGTATTCCGAACTTTTGGGTTAATATCCACTTATCAGATCAAAAACTCAGGGAACAGAAGATGCTGACAAGGGTGTGGAGAAAGAGGAACACTCCTCCATTGCTGGTGGGATTGAAAGCTGGTACAACCACTCTGGAAATCATTTTGGCGAACCCTCAGAAAATTGGACGTAGTACTACCTGAGGAACCAGCTATACCACTCCTGGGCATATACCCAGAAGATGCTCCAACATGTAATAAGGACACATGCTCCACTATGTTCATAGCAGCCATATTCATAATAGCCAGAAGCTGGAAACAACCCAGATGTCCCTCAAAAGAAAACTAGATACAGAAAATGTGGCACATTTACACAATGGAGTACTACTCAGCTATTAAAAACAATGACTTCATTAAATTCATGGGCAAATGGATGGAACTTGAAAGTATCATCCTGTATGAGGTAACTCAGTCACAAAAGAATGAACATGGTATGTATTCCTTCTTCTTGAGCTTCATGTGGTTTATGAATTGTATCTTAGGTATTCTGAGCTTTTAAGCTGATATCCACTTATCAGTGAGTGGAAACCATGTGTGTTCTTTTGGAGGAGTGTTCCTCTTTCTCCACATCCTTGCTAGCATCCACTGTTTCCCGAGTTTTTGATCTTAGCCATTCTGACTGATGTCAGGTGGAATCTCATGGTTGTTTTGATTTGCATTTCCCTGATGACTAAGGATGTTGAACATTTCTATAGGTGCTTCTCAGACATTCAATATTCCTCAGTCGAGAATTCTTTTTTAGCTCTTTATCCCATTTTTTAATAGGGTTATTTGTTTCTCTGAAGTATAACTTCTTGAATTCTTCGTATATATTGAATATTTGACCATCTTTTCTATCTCTTTAAACTGAGGTGATGTCTATCCTTGACTTTATGGTGTGTTTCTTCAATGTACCAGGCAGATGGATCCTATTTTCAAATTCATTCTCTTATTTTGTCTTTTTATTTGTCTGCTGCAGAGCTTGGAATAACACTGGTGGAATAGATGTGATAGACAGAATGAAGATGTGCAGATCTTCAGCTAGCATACCTGCTTCCCTTCCTGGGGTAGATAGGTTCTCAGGTAATGGTTGTTAGAGATGTGGCTGAGTTTTTCGAGTAGTGGGGGAAGTTTAGAAGGTAAATCTGTGTGATCCACTGGAGATGGGTCAGAGAGGAAGTGGAGGTCTCAGCAGGTGCTCAGCTACAGAATTGGGGATGAGACTAAGGGAATGGATTCTGTGGAGAGTAAGAAGAGATAAAGATGTGCAGTAAGCCTACTCACTTCTAAAGCAGGAGTCCAGAAAAAGACTTTCACAAAACCACTGTATCCTTACCCAAAATAGAGGCTATTAACAGAAAAATTGCACTTGTGATTGTCCAGATTTTCCTTTGTTTCTAAGATTTATTTATTTATTTATTTATTTATTTATTTATTTATTTATTTATTTATTACTTTCTGTGTTTTAATTTACCAATATTGTGTGTATGTGAGTGTGATTATGAATGGGGTTATGCACTTGCCAGGTTGTTTTGACATGGGTCAAAAAACAACTCTCAAGAGTAATATCTCAGCTGCTGGGTAGAGCCTCTCAGAGGACAACATGCTCCTATCTGCAAGCATAACAGAGAAACATTAAAAGTGTTAGGAACTGATGCTTTGTCATGGGATGGGTCTCAAATTTGGCCCATTATTGGTTGGCCCCCAGTCTCTTCTCCGTGTCTGTGACCGCATTTCTTATAGACATAATAAATTTGGGGTTGAAAGATTTTTGGATGTGTTGGTGTCACTATTATTCCACTAGGGTTCCTCTCTGGCTATAGGAGGTGGCCTCTTCAGGTTCCATTTCCCCAGTGTAGTGAGTCACAAGTAAGGTCACCCCCAATGATTCTTGGACACATCCCTTATCCCAGGCACACTGCAATCTTTGTGTTTCTAATTTGCTGAGCATATACTATCATCACAGAAATAACTTTCTCAAAGTTACACTGTTGTTTTTTAAACTTTGTTTTGCTTAAATTGTCCATCATATGTCATGGAAAACACTATAATGGGTTAAAAAATGATCTTCAAATTTAGGATTTATATTTTTATAAAGTGTTTTAGCTATTTAACAACTTCCTGCTAAGATAAAGTGGAAATTCATTTAAACATAAGAAGCAGAAGGTATATATGTTTTTCATTTCAATATTATAGAGAAGGCACCATCATTCAATAAAGTATGTTAAGGGAATAGTTTCCTGAAAATTATTAAACATGTAAAAATAACAGATGAAATTTTAAATGTTAATGAATATAGTTATTAAAGAACAAAGTGGTATTAGACAAGAAAACATGAATTATAATGTTGACAGTTTTAATGTTTAACTTCTTGCATTAACAAACTGTTATTGAATTATGAATGAACCTCAAAGAAGACAATTTCCACTCTATTACATTCCTGAAATATATAATATTATCAGTGAAAAGCTTGAGACACAAGCATATGTCAGTTAAAATAAGCATCTTACTGAGAAAGCCTTCATTTAAAACATACAATGATCGCATATGTTACTGTTATTTGTGTCAAGAGTAGTTAGTTCTAAGTCATCATGTATATAGTTCATTGTAGACACTGGAACACTGGAATCTTGGAGACAATTTATTTTTAGAAAGGCATGTCCTTATGTCTGTTATAACATTTTTAAATTATTGCCCTATATCCTATTTCTGAGACTCTCATAACAGAATATCATAGACTTAGTGACTTCAAAAAAAGAACACAATTTTACCAGAGGTCTATAAACTAGAATCTAATATGGAGAAGGAAGTTGCAAGAATTTAAAACACCAAAATCTGACATGTGTAGAAGCCAGTGTATACATGGTATGCTTCTTCTAGACTTCTTTCATCATCCTGAAGGTAAACATTTTTATCTCTTCTTGTGATATTTATAGTCTGACTAGACATAGAATGACTTAAGAGAGTGAGGCACAACTCTGGGTGTATCTATAAAGACATTTCAAGAGGGAACAGCTTAAAGGGAGAAAACCTGCTTGAAAAGAGGGGAAGGGTCATCCCCTGGGATGAAGGTCTAGACTAAATAAACACAGTTTTCTAAAACAAGGAATATAAATGACGAGGAGACAATTTCAAAATGTTCAGAATCCTTTGCCTTCAGGGAAATGCATATTAACAGTAGTTTAAAATTCCAGCGTTTTCTTTTTTTTTTTTTTTTTTCTTTTTCCCCTGCCAGGAGAGTTGGTTTAAAAAAAAACATCATAGTTGCAACATATCATAGGATTGTATACTATGGAGTGAATGATGACTAGTAAAGTAACATTTTCAGTGTCATCATAATCATCATCATCAACAATATAGTAACTAATAGTAATAAGTTGTGGAAACACTGAAAAATCTTTACTTAACATAAACATATACAATGTATTCTGACAATTGAAAAAATTAAGAAAAAAGTAAGTAATGGCTGTATGACAAGCAGACAAATAAGGAATTTGGATAACATACATGACAGAAACCTTTGGGGTCCATTGGTGACCACTAAATTCTGCTATGTCCATTAACATCACAAGAACCTAAGCAAACTAGTAAGTAACAGACAAGAAGTACTAGTTACTGTGGAGAGTAAAACCTGTCTCCATATTGTAAAACACCTCCACAGGGATGTCACAAATGTGGAAATGTGTATCTATATAAAAAGGCGTTTCCGCAGAAATAACTAACTCTATAGATAGATACATGTATTTTCTATTCATGCAAATTATATTATTTAAGTGACAGAAAATACATTTTTAAAAGTGAAATAAAATTTAATTACATATCGGATAAAGAAGCTTAAAAGTTTGAACCTGTTATATGCCAAGTTGACAAACTCCATTTTCTTTGCACATATGAGTAGTTTCATTATAGTGTACTTACTATACGATTCTGCTTACAAAGAACATCTAAATATTGGCCTATAAAAACATGAGCCTAAATTAAATAAAAGCAAAAACTAAAACTAAAAATTACAAACGAAAAAATACCTAAAGCAGGAAATAGAGTTGTCAGCAAATGAAGCTTCCAGTTCCACAAATGGGTTATATCTAATTGGCCAAGGGACTTCACAGGTACCCCATGGGTTACTGCCAAGGAAACTAGTTTTTGAAGATAAGGCTTTGTTGCTGAAAATACCACCTGCATAATTCATTGAACATGGAGAAGTCAAACTAGTGCCTACCTAGAGCCTATACCACCTATTGTTTCCTGGCCATGGTACTGGCAATTCCTCTGCACTTACTAAAAGAGAAAGGTAAACAACAAGCCTACTAACAAACTCTTCTATCTGCCATGTGATCTGTCTGCAAGATAAGCTCATGCAATAGCTGCACAAAGCTTTCAGGAATAACCAACCAAATCTGACTGGATTTAAGATCCACTCAATGAAATGGAACCCATCCCTGGCAGAGCTCAGGCAGCCAAGAACGCAAGCTAAAGGAACGTAGCAATAAAGAGACTCCTAAAAGACGTTATGCTATATTCATAGGTCAGCAACTTACTCAGTGATCATCAGAGAAGCTTCCTACTGTAGTAAGTAGGAACTTAGACAGATATCAACAACTAGCCAATAAGTATGGAGAAACCTTGGAACAATCTATCCAGAGATTTCTGCAGAAAAGGAGACAAAAAGATAAAAATCAAGATGAGACCAAGGAAACAAGGATTTGTAAACACAAGACAGATACACATATGAACTTATAGAGACTATGGCAGCATGTACAGGACCTGAACAGACAGGGGACTAATGGGGTTCCAGTACTGTGGAAGGAAGTTGAGCTCAAGCCTGCATCCATAACTCAGAAGAAATCTTAAATCAAAAGCTGTTTCCAAATGAGAGATTAGTGTTTTTCCAAAGGAGTCTCAATGAATATGCAACTATACTTACTTAAGTTTAGACCCCCATGCACAGTAGTGGTAATTTAGAAACACAAAATAAATTCAATGGCATTTTTGGGGGCTCTTTGTCTAAGAATACTTGCCCTGGATTTTTATTCTTTAATTTTTATCATTCAGACCATTTGCAGATATAATATGGTTTCTGGTTATATGATTCTATGACATATCCGCATGTGAGAACGTGTGTTTCTCTGTGTCAAGATGTATTTCTTGTGCTTTCTCATTAGCTTTATTTCTTCTGCTTATTTGTTTCTTGTGTCCTATTCTAGTGTTTTTATAAATTTTATCTAATTTTATTTTATTATCATTGCATTTGAATACCAGTTTGTATCTTGATAAAAGGAAAAAAAAGTGTATAGATTTGGGTAGGTAAGCATATGTGGAGGATATAGTTGGCGCTGGGGAAGTAGAAATCATAATCAGAATACATCATATAAAGATTATCTATTTTTAATAAAAATATATTTCACAGAAAAAAGAGGTTAATGCAGCCAGAAGAGAGCTTATGCTGAAAACGAGATTCAATAAAAATAACAAAGAGAAGATGGATGAAATATAAGAACTATCATTTTATTTATATTCTTTATATTTGAATATTTAGACTATTTAGTGTAGGGTCAAATATTTAATGACTGTGAAATTAATGAAATACTCTTAATTACATTAATGCTCACTCTTTTAAAAGTTACATTATTTTCATTAACAATTAATTTTTTTAATTTCCTTGTCTACATAATTGGAATTGTGAATAGAAATAAAAGAATTAATCTCCCATGCTCATGGATTGGCAAGATTAATAGAGTAAAAATGGCTATTTTGCTGAAAGCAATCTACAGCTTCAATGTAATCCCCATCAAAATTCAACTCAATTCTTCACAGAGCTAGAAAGAGCAATTTGCAAATTCATTCAGAATAACAAAAAAACCAGGAAAAGGAAAACTATTCTCAACAATAAAAGAACTTCTGGAGGAATCACCATCCCTGACCTCAAGCTGTACTACAGAGCAGTAATGATAAAAATTGTATGGTATTGGTACAGAGACAGGCAGGTAGATCAATGAAATATAATTGAAGACCCAGAACTGAACCCACACACCTATGGTCAATTCATCTTTGACAAAGGAACTAAAATTATCCAGTGGAAAAAAGACAGCATTTTCAACAAATGGTATTAGTTCAACTGGGGGTCAGCATGTAGAAGAATGCAAATTGACCCATTCCTATCTCCCTGTACAAAGCTCAAGTACAAGTGGATCAAAGACCTCCACATAAAACCAGATACACTGAAACTAATTGAGGAAAAAGTGGGGAGGAGCCTCAAACACATGGGCATAGGGGGAAATTTCATGAACAGAGCACCAATGGCCTATGCTCTAAGATCAAGAATAGACAAATGGAACCTCATGAAATTGCAAAGCTTCTGTAAGGCAAAGAACACTGTCAATAGGACAAAATGGAAACCAACAGATTGGGAAAATATCTTTACCAATCCTACATCTGATAGAGGGCTAATATCCAATATATACAAAGAACTCAAGAAGTTAGGCTCCGGAGAATCAAATAACTCTATTAAAAAATCAAGTACAGAGCTAAACAAAGAATTTTCAACTGAGGAATATCGAATGGCCGAGAAGTATCTAAAGAAATGTTTAACATCCTTAGTCATCAGGGAAATGCAAATCAAAACAGCCCTGAGAATCTACCTCATACTAGTCAGAATGGCTAAGATCAAAAACTCAGGTGACAGCACATACTGGCTAGAATGTGGAAAAAGAGTAACACTCCTCCATTGTTGATGGGATTGCAAGCTGGTACAATCAATCTGGAAATCAATCTGTCGTTCTTCAGAAATTTGGACCTGAAGACCCAGCTATACCACTCCTGGGCATATACCCACAAGATTCTCCAACAAATAACAAGGACACATGCTCCACTATGTTCACAGCAGCCTTATTTATAATAACCAGAAGCTAGAAAGAACCCAGATGTCCTTCAACAGAGGATTGGATACAGAAAATGTGGTACATTTACACAATGAAACACTACTCAGCTATTAAAAACAATGAATTCATGAAATTCTTAAGCAAATGGATGGAACTTGAAAATAGCATCCTGAGTGAGGCAGCCCAATCACAAAAGAACACACATAGTATGCACTCACTGATAACTGGATACTAGACTAGTCTGAATACTCAAGATACAATTCACAGACCACATGAAGCTAAAGAAGAAGAAAGAACAAAGTGTGGGTTCTTCTGTTCTTCTTAGAAAGAGGAACAAAATTCTCATGGGAGTAACTACAGAGATAAAGTGTAGAGCATAGACTGAAGGAAAGGCCATCCAGAGACTCCCCCACCTGGGGATCCATTCCATATACAGTCACCAAACCCAGACACTACTGTAGATGCTTGCTGCAAGGAGGCTGATATATCTGTCTCCTGAGAGGCCCTGCCAGAGCCTGACAAATACAGAGGTGGATGCTTGCAGCCGACCATTGGACTGAGCACAGGGTCCCCAGTGGAAGAGTTAGAGAAAGGACTGAAGGAGCAGAAGGGCTTTGCATCCCCATAGGAAGAACAATATCAACCAACCAGACCCCCAGAGTTCCAAGGGGCTAAACCACCAACCAAAGAGTACACATGGAGGCACCCAAGGCTCCAGCTGTATATGTAGCAGAAGATGGCATTGTCAAGCATCAATGGGAGGAGAGGCCCTTGGTCCTGTGAATGCATGATGCCCCAGTGTAGGAGAACTCAAGGGCGGCGAGGAGGGGTGGGAGAACACCCTCATAGAAGCAGGGGCAGGTGGGATGAGATAGGGGACTTCCAGCGTGGGGGAGGCAACTGGAAAAGGGAATAACATTTGAAATGTAAATAAAGAAAATATCCAATAACAAAAGCCACAAGAAAAAAATATATACTCTATTCAAACACTATTTGGTTGACTGAATCCTGTTGTGCTTTTTCATGGAATAGGTGGTAGAGGAAGAGTGAGCAGCTGGGGACCAAACTTATCAATCTTGTGGTAAAATTTGTAAATAATATCATTTGTTAATAATATTATTAAACAAATCTTGTGTGGTTTAAATTAAGTCAAAGTGTCTCACAATTAACAGTGTATTTTAGTTATGTGTTTTCCAAAACTAAAAGTGATGCATGTATCTGCTACAGAGGCAAAACTTTTAAAATACTACTCCAGTTAAAAATTAGGTGACTCCTACTTCTAAATTCTGAAAATGCAGGTAACTTTTGCCACATGAAAACAATCAGTCTGATAGGGTTTTGATTTCTCCTTATATAGTTTAAATATTTCCAAGGTGTAGTTTCTGCTTTCATAGTTAATCCAGAACACTGGATTCAAGCCAGTGTTCCCCACCAGTAGTGATTTTATCTTTTACAATTTATCACTAAAGGGTGATTGTTTGTAGGGGTGTGTGTGTGTGTGTGTGTGTGTGTGTGTGTGTGTATGTGTGTGATCTTTATTTGAATAAGTTATGCATGTGAAATGTGTAAAAGAATATTGAGACTAATAGTGTTAAATAAATATCACTTGTTATAACTAATTTTTTTACTACTCTAATCAGTTTCTCAGGTACCTCACAAGTCTCTGTTTCTCGGCTTTAAGTCTATGCAGAGTTAGAGTCTATCCAAAAGTAGGTATAGAATTGACCCTTTCCTGTCTGAAATTTTGCATGGAATCATTTATTTACAAGATCAACTAATCAGCTACAATACAAACTCACAAATTTACTCTTGAAAAGCATGCGCTTCATTTTGCAACAAAGAGGTCAAAAGAATCAACCATTATGAAAAGGAAAATACTGTGAAAATTAATGTAAGTCCAGAAATGTTACTTCAGAATGTGCCTCAAGCCTGCCCGGACTTTATGGAAGTTCTCCTTTCTTCCAAACAAATGGACTGAAATTAAGGATAAAAGCAAACACAGACAGACTGTTGTACCAGTTACAAAATAAGTCATACTACACACACAGCTCTTGGGCTAAAAGAAGTTTCGAATATCTTCTTGAGAAGACTATTATAAAGCTATATTAATAACTTTTTGTTTCATTTTTCTAGATTTAAGAACACCGAAGTGCCTATAAAATATTTGCTCTCAATTATGTGCAAATGTCACATACCACAATATATATGCTGTAGTTTATCTTTATTAAATTTTTATTTCTGGAGCACAATGTAGCTGAAATCTCTTTTAAAGAAATGCTACAATAACAATTTGTACTTTAACTACAAAAGGGAAATCATAATTCTCAAGACAAATGGTTACATGACTGGCACTGCACTTAGTGGTTTTCAAAAACCTATCGAATATCCTAACACTTGCAAACAACAGAAGAACAAGAACAACAACAAAACTGGCTAAGGACAGAAAATCCAAATAATCTCATTTATGTACAAATGCTATCATCCCCTGTAGTCTGCTGATGCAGGATGTTTAAGAAGTTCTGAGGCTGTCACTGTTGTAAAGTGCATGTACTGACTCAAAGCAGGCTTTCTGTGCTGATTCTGCACTGCTGTATGTGGATTGGCTAGGATAAACACCATGAAGGCACAGCAGTATTTTAGTAGACAGAGTATTAATCAACTCACCAGGGAACTCACCCTATATTAGACCCCCTGAGGATCCTGAATGTATTTTCAGTAGTACAATCCTAATGCCTATGGCAGCCACAGGGTTTGGGCATGTTAAGCTCAACTGCAAGTTTCATTGAGTGGGAGGAAGGATGCTTTGAAATGAACGTGGCGATGCATAACTGTTAGAAAGGTGTGGGTTCCCTTGGGTCTTCGTACATTTATTTATCTGAAGGAATCCTCTGTATGTCCAGGGTTTTAAGGGGCGGATAACAAAGGAATGCCTGCTTCTGACATTTCTAGAAGTGCATATTTGCAAACAGAACTGGAAATAAATAAAGAACAACAAAACAATGTTCAGACTACTTTGTGATAAATTGGCTTTGGACTCGATGTAATATTAGGTGACCATTGAGACTGTATTGTTTTACTTTCAACTTCTTTTGAATTCCTTAAATAACAAATCCTATCTTGTCGTTATTTAAACTTCTACCCCTTCACACAACTCTGCTACTAGAGATAAGTATTTTTCAACATATGTTGATTAAAAGCTATCTAATGAAATTAAACATGAATTTCACAACTTGAATGTTGGCATTAAATTTGAAATATTAAAAGTAATTAAGATCATGTACCCAAAATGATTTACTAGGTAAACAAACACAGCACTCAATACTAACTCCTTCATAAGCATGGCTTTTGCTTCTCCATTTTAATCTGTTTTACGCTTTGGAGAATGAGGGAAAGAAGGAAAAGTAGGAGAGGAAGATTTGACAATGAAGAGGATTCTCATTTATAAAGGAAATTGCCTACAGGTTTGGTTCTTTACAGCCCCTACTTTTTAAAGGCTTCATAGTGAATATGTAAGACAATGTACTCATAGTAAATATGCTGTTAAAAGAAAAAAACATGTTAAATATTTTCAGGAACTACTACATCTGAATATATGAAAAAAATAAATTAAACTTAGAGAGTATTATATGAATATTTTAAAATACAGGAGTCTAAGGTATCTCCTGATTTAAATAAAGTCAACAATTTTAAATAAAGTCAACAATTTTGTTTGTGCAGAGGAATGTGAAGTGATTTTGGTTTATTTATATTATCTACTCTATTGGATTCACTCAGTAGATATATATAGCTCATTAACCTTTCCAAATTTATTCTAAAATTATAGAACATATAAGTGGATCTTTCAGTATTACATTTATGAGTTATTAGGAATTTTATGGAAGATGAGAAAAATGGGTTGAAGTAGCCAGGGCGGTCAAGAACACCTCAAGAAAGCCCAATGAATCTGGGCTCACAGAGATGAAATCAACTATCAGGGGGTCCCCATGGATCTGATAGGGCCCTCTGCATAGATTTTACAATTGTGTAGCTTAATCTTCTTGCTGCATCCTGAGTGGGAATCTCTTATGCTTTTGCCTGATTTGGGAACCCTTTTCCTCCCACTGGGTTGCTTCTTCCAGCCTTAACATGCAGGGAGGTGCCTAGACACATTGCAACTTAATATGACATGTTTGGCTGCTCTCTGCAGAGGCTGACCCTTTCTGAACAGAAAGGCGGAGGAGTGGATAGGCTGTGCAGGGGACTGTGGCAAGGACAGCAGGGAGGGGAAACTAGAGTCAGGATGTCATATATGAGAGAATAAATAAAGATATCTAAAGGGAAAAACCTTTTTCTTAAATTATTTGTCCAATTTTCATTCTAAACCATGAAATTATTGATTCTATAAATATTGAAGCTTCGTGGAACTTTTCAGCTTGTTATTCTTGCTTAATTACACTCTTTTTAAAAAATTTTCTAAATTACCATCTTTGTGTTCCCAGAAGGTCATACTAAGATTCTTGCTCATACAGAAATGAGCATCTTCCTTACTAGCAAGACAAGCATGGACATAGTTGTTACACTTAATTTTTTGAGGAAAGTTTCATTAGGACTTAATCAGACATCATTGCAAAGACATAAGATGGTGTGTATATGTTTGAAAATCATATCAGCACATTTGGTATTTTATACATTTCCAAAAGAAGACTTATCAATACTTATTTTTTTCTTTATGAGTCTTCTATCGGAATTAAATTAATAATGGCATTCACCTTTCTCTTTTCTGAGTTTTCATTTCCTTCATTTATTTCCTCCCCTGATTCCTTCTTTTTTCCGCCCTCACTTTCCTTGTTTCTATCTTTCTTTTTTAAACTCATAATTATTTTTGACCCAAATATCTGGAAATCCTTTTAGACTTCATCTTCAATATCACCAAAGCCCAGTATGTAAGTATTGTCTTTAGTCACAGGACTACCTGGGTTTTTAACATGGCAGTTTTTTACAAAAATTATTCAAATTCACATTTACTAGTTTCTATAATACCCTTTTTTACAAACTAAAATAAGAGAATAAACTCATGGATTTTGTGCTGAATTAGATTGAATTATGAATATATCACATGTGTAGAACAGTTCCTTAGCAACTCAACTCCTTTGTAAGATGGATAACAATTCAAATGATAGCAACTCCATCTTATGGAGGAGTTGAGTTTGGGCCCTAATATGCATTCAGTTTATTCATTGATTTTTCTATGTTAAAAACTGAAATACTTTTGTTTTCTTTCTTTGATCTTGTCTATAACTACATCTGGTTCTTTCTCACTCTTTCTCCATTTCTCTCTCTCCATATTATATATATATGTACATATATATATATATATATATATATATATATGTGTGTGTGTGTGTGTGTGTGTGTGTGTGTATTTCATGTATATACACACATATATATAATTCATATATATGTATATATATATCAGGAAGAACATAATAAAACATTCTAACAATAGCTCGTCTCACTGATTTTCTTCACATTTTATATATGCTAATACTAGAATGTTCTTCCTGAATTATTTGTAAATATTTTCTTTCTTTGTGTTTTGCTGGTCTCTATGTACTTTGTAATCCTTGTTTTTGGTTCTACACATACATTCAAAAAATTCATTGTCTTTCTTTATTATAAAATATAGATACAAGGCTTTTGAGATGGCTCAGTGAATAAATGACTTACTATGTGAAATCAAACACACACACAGAGACACACACAGACACACACTACACACATACACATACACACACACACAAACACATACACATAAAACAGACATACGTGAGTAATTTTTTTAAAAAAACACATATGGTTTTATTTATTTTTTTATTTCTGTACCTCTGCATCCAGAAGAGACCTCTGTCATAAGATGTATAGTTGAAAATTAAAGTCATTTGGTGGGGGTAAGAAACTTCACTGTAAAATACCTGTGAGCACAGCACAGTCACCAAGTAAACAAGACTTTACTTTTTGACTGAAGTACTTCTGTGGAAACCACGACTAAGAAAAATAGCCCTCTTATATTTTTGGTTCCGAGCATAGCCTTTAATGGCTGAGCCATCCCTCCATCCCCAGATTGGGGTGGTTTCCCAGGAGGCTTCCCATTCTCTGAGGAGAATGGGAGGGGGGATGGGGGAAGGGATTTGTAAGGGTGGAACTGGGAGGAGAGGAGAGGGGAACTGCGATGGAAAGCAAATAAAAAATAAATTATCGAAGAAAAATTAAGATTCATACACATGAAAGAAAGGAAGGAAAGAAGGAAGGAAAGAAGGAAGGGAGGGAGGGAGGGAAGGAGGGAGGGAGGGAGAGAGAGAGAGAGAGAGAGAGAGAGAGAGAGAGAGAGAGAGAGAGAGAGCTCAAATTTTACATTTTATGTTATCCATAGAAGTTATTGGTCCTTTTCCTGGTTTTTAACCTAGCTTTGGCACTTTCTGTGTCTTATCTATCATTAACCTGAGAAGTGGGTTGTAGTTTAAAATGTAAGTACAATACATCCTGCATGTATTTTCTGCAAATGGGTGAGAGGAGAGTGACCCACACTGCCTCAGATGAATTAACTATAGTTCTTTAATGACTTAGCTAGGTATGTTCTGTTGCATACAGTTATTGACATGAGCCTAGAACTTATCTGTGAGCACTTGGGAAGGATTTTTTGTTTGTTTGTTTGCTCATCCTCCTATGTCCAAATCAAGGCTTTTTTTTTTTTTTTTTTTTTTTTTAATAAAGGATTCCCTGAACATTCCATAGCATGTTCTATGGCACTTTTTCATTTTTAAAGATATCCTCATTATTTGGGAATAACCAGTTTCAGTTAAGTTAAATAAAGTTATCTATGTTAATTTACTTAAAACATAGTATTCATGTATAGAGAGAATACATGGTAAAGTTTATGTGATAAATTCTTCATCTTCTGTAATATACATGTGATGCAGGAAATACAAGTCCCTAAAGTTAATCTCATTAGGTTAAAAAAAAAGCAAATTTTTTTGTTGAATTATGAATTAAGTTCATATTTCTTTATGGTAGCTTATAGTACAATACCATGAAGAATTAAACTACTGATGTAAATTCATTATGATAAATCAGAAAACAAATAAAATTATAAGTATATGTCAATATTTATATTTAAAAAAAAAAACTTTCCTCTGTTAGTCCAGAAAGAAAACTGCCAGTCTGTAAATCACAAGCATATGAATTAAAATTTCTTTCCTGATGATGGTAAAAACTGATGATGACCAAAAATTCAGACTTAAAATAGCATTACAAGTTTGAAATTGAATTAAATGAACTAAAGTTGAAATTAGATAGAATATTATGCTCAGTAGTTGTAACCTATGTATACATAAAAATTATGGAATGCAGAGAATAGTTTGCTTCAGTTTTTAGAAAATTCCAATTTTACTGTGTACACTCTTTCAGAAGATAGAAAAGAAATAAAAAAAAAAACCAGTCTTATTAGCTAGGATGAGAGAATGATTGCTTGCTTGCTTAGTATTTAAACTGTTCTTCCATGTACGTTGAATTAGCTCCCAGTGTTGATAGGGTGGCTGCCATGAATGACACTTAAGCATCATAAATAATGAATTATTTCTTTCGAAAGAACTGCAGTGTCATCATTTCTATTTGTTATTCATACAAATTATGTTAATGATTACCATGGCATATCTTAAGATATTTAATTTGAAGTGCCTTAGTTTTAGATAATAATTTTAGGATATTAACTTATATACTAGGATATGTCATTTACAAAATGAATGATATACAATATATTAGTTTAGAAGATTGGTTTAAATTCATAATACTAGCAGGTATTTTACATATCATTAATACTTTTATTTATTTGATGCCATTCATTTGGTGTTGATCCATAAATGAGGAAATAGATATTTTACCTTTATATCAATTTATATAATCATGACTTACACAAATTATTAAGTATTTTCTCACTAATCCAGTTTTGGCCAATTCTAGCAAACTTAGATCTATCCCTCCTACCTGGGCTGGCTTTATAGATCTTCTCATCTATATATTAGATACTAAAATAACTAAAGAGTCATAAGTTCCACTCAACATTCTAACTAAAAGTAGAACAGGTGAAGCTATTCACAAAAGAGTAGGGCACCCTAGTTCTATTCTTCTTGTACCACAATCTGATAGATACAGTAATATACACAGAAATGCAATGACCATCTTTGAATCCCAAATATTAGGCTTGGGGATAGAGAAAAGCCAAATAAACCATAAATAAAAATTGTAGTATAAAATATGAATAATAAACAATTATAAATATTCTATCTTGCCTAAGAAAGAATATTGTTCTATAACTGAGAGAATATTTGTTCTATAATTGTAAACAATCTCTACAGAATTTGTAGAGATGTTTTTCAATGGGTTTCAAGAGATCTGAAGGGATATTGTCTAAGAATGTGCTTATCAAAGAACTGGTGTGCTCATGACAGGTCCCGGTGACATCCTGAAGGCATGTTAATTAAGATGGAAAATATAAAGCAAGTTTAAGAAATACCAGTGTTTAGTTCAGGCTCGGAAAGAAATGTCAAATGCAGTATATAATCTGATCAGGGTTTATTTTCCTTTTGATTCCTCATCACCCTTAGAGAAGCAAAAGCTGATCTAGATGTACATACTTCTTATGATATGCTATGACAACAGCCATCTAAAGTTAACTTACAATTATTACAATCACTCTGAATGCAAGGCCTACATTGGTAAATTAATAAATAAATACCTGATGTTCATGCCAAACTTCCATGCTGGAGAAAAACGTGATACAGATATCTCTTTAATTCACCAATTTCAAAATATCCAAAAAAGTGGAATGATGTAAAATACCAAACATTCTATAGAAACTTTCAACAATATCTGCTGGAAAGTTTTAATGAAAGGAAGAATTTATTCACAGCTTCTTTTTCTCTAGCACACCTTCACCATTACCACCAATATGAACAAGTACTTAAAACAAGAGGCAACCATCTTACTGTTAGAATTGTGTGTGTGTGTGTGTGTGTGTGTGTGTGTGTGTGTGTGTATTATTTATGTTTTCTATATGACAGAGATTGCTTCTGCATATCTTACTTCTATTGCTATCCTACTCATTTTGAAGGTGATGTCTGTTATGCAACTGAAACACAATGCTTAGCAAGACAAGCCAGCTGGATAGTGAGTCTTTTGTATCTACCTGTCTCTAAGCTCTCCTTCCCTCCTGCCAAAAGCTACAGTTTCAAATGCACACAGCCATATTTAACTTTTCAAGTGACTGCTTGGGATCTGAATTCAAGTCCTCATGCTTTACAATATGCACTTCCTCTACTCAGCCATTTCTCCAACATCCTTCCTACTGTTATTTACACGACACAAGTAAGGGTGGGGTTCTACAGGAACCCTCAATGTGTCCAAATCCTGAGCTATACTAAGTATATATTTACAAAGGACCAAACATTTACACAAAGATAAGTTTTAGCAATCTCCTATACCTGGCATTTGCATGTTAGCATATTATAGACAGACATTCTTAAGTACAATGTGTAAAGAAAAGAAGTTTGCCTGGTGTAGCTAAACTTGCTCTTGGCCCACTAATGACTTCGTGAAGACTATTAGAGTTTTAAATTGGCTTCTCTTGAATCACTAGCTCTGAAATATCTGTGACAAAATGACTGAGATCAAATTTTTATGAGGTTCTAATATAAGCTATTATAAATATTTCTTATGAAAGTTAATATTTACACCATGAGAGGAATTTTATTGAAAATTTTATGTTCATTTGTAAAATTAATGAACATATTTTGCCAACAGCAAGGAGAAAATGGTCTTTGATCCTGTTTTTCAATCATGGCTCTTTTCATGCTCTTGACCATAAATAGTGAATATTTAATATTAAAGTTGAAATAATTTAAAATTTCTCAACTGGTTTTTGGTAGTTATAATTTGTATTAGTAAGTCATATTTGATTTATGATTTATGTTTTATGATTATGGTTTTTTAAACGATGTTTAGTTTTTTATGACTAATAGTACAGTATAATAGAGGTAATAGGATGATTTAGAAAAACAATACAAATAGTATCATTTGGCTCAATTAAAATATATAGCATACACTCAAGCCATATGGCAGTGATTTTTTTTTAAAGGTTTTACCTGTTACTGTTTTTATAGTTTTGACAAAATGCCTGACAAGAAACAACTTGAAAGAAAAAGGGATGAATTTATATGAAAACTAGAGAAATCTCTAGGTCCCAAGGTTTCCACAAGTCTTATAACCACTGCAAGAAGCTGGGGACCACTCATTCAAACATATAGAAGAGCAATTCAAATACAATATGAATATTTCTCCCTCAACCTCTTAGACCAGAAGTGACTAAAGGTCATGTGTACTAACTTCAGGATGCAAAGTGTACACACTTCTTTGTTCATGGACAGCCACCTCATAGCAGTATTTCATTCCAGATGAGTCAACATTTTCTAAGAAGTATCTTTCAATGCCTGTCACTGTAAAAAAAAAAAAAAAAAAAAAAAAAGTCAAGAAGCTGTTCTTAATTACAGGCTTTTGTGTGTATTTCCAGATAATTAATGTTCAGAACATTATTATTTAACTAATTATTGCTGAAAATAGCAGATTTCAACATATAGCATAATGCTGTACTTTCTTGGAGACACAGAAGACTAAAAAGTCAGTTGAATAAATAGGATTTATTGAATAGTTTTGAGAATAATCTCTTTTAAAAGAACAAAATTGGGACACAGAGCAAAAAAAGACAGTTTTATGCAGGACATTTTGATCCATTAGTATTCAAGTTCGTGATCCTGCTATTCTTAGACACCATGACCTTTTTATTTCCTATTCATCACATGCATTGTGTTCAATATAATATATTATGACTTAATTCAAATTCATTAAACTGCACAATTAGCTCTGTAATTTAATGTATTTTCCTACTCACCAGTTTTTTTTCCAAAGGATTCTCAGAGTTTTGCATATTAAAGTTAAAGTAAATGTCCTTGAGGAAGGTTCAGTAACTCAACCTTAGTAAACATTACAAAAACAATAATTTCTTCATCAGTATGAGGAGCCAGCTCCAAAAAGCCTGAAGAATATGAATTACATCTTGTCTGGGAGAAGTGGAAAAGGTTAAAATTCATCATTTTAACTGATAGGCTCTCTACAGAAAAATAAGCAAGGCAAAGAATACCAATGCCATTTTAATTTTTAAGGTTCCTAAGTATATTTTCTAAGGAAAAATATGGCTTAGTTATTTGTATTGTAACCAAGATTTTTATGATAATTATTTATTTGGTGTTTAATTGCCCTTAATAAGATATATTTCTAAATTTAAAAACATATTGAATAAAGCAGTTATGTACCTTTACTTTTTTAAACACAGTATAACCCATGAATAGTAATTTTAACTCCTTCATGAGGAGTATACTGTATTTCATTTTTATATTAGTCTTGACTCTGCCTTTCCTGAGTTCTCTAAAATAGAATTTCAATCTCAAAAATACAAAATTAGATTAAAGGAATAAAATTTTATTATTTTCCTTTTTTATTTTTCTTCATTGAAAGTTAACAAAGTAGAATAAAATGTGAAGCTATCAACACCCCCTAATTTCACTGTGAAAAGGCAAAGATCTTAGGAGCTATGAGGTTTGCTATTGAAATTGCCAGATCTGGCCACTGAAGGAACAGTGTAACACAGTGGTTTCTGTCCCTGGAGCAGAGCCAGCAGAGCATGGTTCTTCTGGAGTACTGACAATTGCTGTAGGCATAAGGCTTATTTGTAAAATAATGTATATGGTTTTCTTTATATTTCTCATTCAGGAATCTTCCCTCTGTTAAATTTAATGACTCCATAATAATCAGAAACAGCACAATTCTGGGAGGCAAGAATGTATCTGGTGTTCCTCAGCAAAACAGTAATGCTGTGACTTTCAGGACAGCCCTGAAGGCTATGGGAAAGAACTCTGAAAACATGAGTTCAAGGACATATATATCAATGTAAGAACTGTTCTTTCCCAGATTTCTCAACGATGCAAAATATAAGGATGTAATATGAATTGTATGATGGGCTTCAAGGACCTAAAAAAAGAGAGGCAGCTGATATTAAGGAATGAGATAAAGGGATTTAGGGAGGGGTAATCTCAGGCCAGGATGCTAGCCAGCTAAGCTTACTGTTTGTGTTTGCAGTGGAACTAGGAATAGTTTGGATTTTTAATATTGAATGAACTATAATCCAGAAATGGAGGGCACATTTCTGATCCAGGTTTTGAGGCTGGAAGACACAGGATCCTGATCTTGAGGAATAGTGACTTTGAAAAGCTTAGGCACAGGCATGGTGGTAAACACCTTTAATCCAGAGGGATAAAGGCAAGCAGCTCTGTTTTTAAGGCCAGCCTGGGATGGAGCAAGTTTTAGGTGAAGAAAGCTTAGGTCCAGGCTTGGTGGTACAAGCCTTTAATCCTAATAGTAAGGAAACAGAGCTATGCAGATTTCTGAGGTCGAGGTCTGTCTAACAGAGCAAGTTCCAGGACAGCCAAGCTTAGGTAGTGAAGTAGCTGGAAAACTGAAAGCTGGTGATAATGTAAACAATGAGGCCGTGTCCCAGCTCCAGCACGCAGCAGAACTCAGCAGTTTCAGCTATCTGGCTTGTCTTTAGAGTCAAGGGACTAAAGTCATAAAATGCTGATTCATGAGAAAATCAAGAGAACCTGGTATTAATGGCTGAATTGATTTGCAATTTCTAAGAAAAGCTTATGGAAAAAAAAAAAAAAAAGAGTGGGCTTTGGTCTGCAAGACAGAGCTGTTTTGAGCAAAGCAGAACACAGCTGTCAGCTTACATCCATCATGGACTCTGAATGCTCCTAAACAAACACAGGACCCTCTCCCAAGCTAAGGCTGGTATTTGGCATGAAATCAATTACTGTCTATAGTTTCTGGTCTTTGCCTACCTATGTCAGGTCTGTGTTGCTTTCAATGAACTCTCTAAAATCATTCACTTTTACCAAGACATGTTCTCATCCAAAGACTAAATCCTAAATTATAGGTTTTCTACAAATTAGCATCCAGAGTCTATGTATACTGCACAGACATTGCAGAGAGTTTAAATTTTTTTTTTGTCTGCTACAATCTACATTAGTATTGACTCTTCCTAGGGGGGAAAACAATAGAATGGATATTTATTAAGAAGTGGTATATTAGATTGCCTTACAAAATTACAACATGGGTGCTTTAACAATGGCTAACTCATACCAAAGAGCCCAGAATCCAGTAGTTTTTCAGTCTAAAAGGCTTGGTTTCTCATCAGGCACAATCTGGAACTGAAGGCAGGAAGGAGAGGCACTGGCCTTAGAACCCAGTTAGAATCTTAAGCTGGGGCCTAATATTATTAAAGCATACAACAGGATCAGTAACACGGTTCATGAACTTTTCAGTGAGAGTGAAGGTAAACAAGCAATAAGCAAGAAGGAAAAAAAAATTGTCTTCTTCTCCTTCATCTGGGTTCCCACTGGAACAGTTGTCTACATTTAAGGTAGGTCTTCCTCCTTCAGGTAATATGATCATGAAAATTCAATGTAACAAGCATCATTAGCTTAGTAAATTCCAAAACTAGACAAGTTGGCAACAAAATTAACCCATCAAATGTACAACCTTCCTCAAATTGACACACAATCCTATGACTACACAATTGCTAAATCAAAAAAGAAAATAACAATCATCATAAGCAAAGATGCTCTTGGCAATATTCACGAACTGTTCTACTAGCTTAGAATAAGAATATAAAATTCCTGAAAGTAGTTGTTGATGGGAGCAAGGATCTGTGACCTTAAGGGACATTAATACCAAAGCAATGTTTGGAGAAAAAAAAAAGGGGGACTTTTATACAGTGAAGCCTAGGGAACCTAGAGAGAAAAGTTAAACAAATAAAAGAGATAAGTGGTGGGAAATTCCTGTCACAGGGAGATCTGTATGATATCCAGTAGAGGTTTGGAATTCTTTTGTGATGCAAGCACTCTAGACTTGATTTTTCCAGTCATGTATATTGTACATTAGTGAGAGAAAGGGATAGAGAAAGGGGTTACATTATCTATTCTCATATCAGATAAAAATTAAATAGACTCTAACAGCTTGGATATGAAGTCCTGTGGTAAAGGTGGATATGTACAGATGCTGATTGAATTCACAGATGAATACCGAGGAAATGAATCAAACCCTGGTCCATACTTACAAGGCTTAATGTACTAAAATTGTCTCCATCTATTCGCTATAATGAACAACTAATTGGATGTTGTCATAAAAAGACTTCGTTGCATATGAAAATACCATAAAAGACAAGTTTGATATATTCTCTATGAAAGTAATAAATGCAAAAATGTCTAGAGACATGATAATTCTGCCTTTAAATTTTTGTGTTAAATAGAATTAAAATAGCCTCAGTTATCAACATAGTTAAGTCCTTACAGCTATTTCTGCAAATTATTTTCTTTAGTACACTTTTGTATTTTAATAAAATTAAAATTAAAAAAACATTTTGAATTAAAAAAATGTTTATAGATGGTTTTATGGTTTAGTTTGTTAGTTGTTATAGGTTCTCTTCCAATTTTAAAATCAAAGTTCACTGAGTAATTGACTACGTTTCCAGTACCAGGAGAGCTCCCTCTTCTTGAGTGGATCTTAAGTCCAATTAGAGTTGTTACCCACTGAGAAAGACAGAATTCACCTATTATCAAAGAAATTTCTCATTGCAACATATGAAAATCACTACAAAACAAGCAAACAAACAAAAGACCACAACCAAACAAAATGCAGAATTATGGAGCCTATTCCTGATGAATATGTCTAAAAAAAAATTCTGGCACCTAGGGAACAGGGAATATTTCAAAAGATGGGGTGAAGAACTTTAAGAACCAGTTGGCCAAGGAGTTTGCTGTGAGATTGGGTTTCTAAGTAACATCAGAAGCTATACTCCTAATGTTTCGTCAGCAACCCAAGTATGAGCTGAACAAGAGCAGCACCAATGAACTTACCAAACCTTAAGGAAAAATGCCCTTGTGGCCCCAACCCTACACAAATAACTGTAGACTATGGAGGGAAGGCAGGAGTGGGAGAGGTACCCTTTCTCAGGGACAAACATACCAATTGGTTTTCTAACATCAAATGGGCAGCCTTGAAAATATATATAAAACTAACATATGGATTTAGCTAAATATAGAAATGTGTATGTGTTTATATGCCTGAATTAATACTATTTAGTGAAAAGGATGTCTTGCCGTGAATTTGAAGGAGATTGGGATGGTTGCACGGGTGTGTTTGATGGTCTGAAAGGGAAGGGAGAGATTTTATTAATTAATATTAGTTATATTATAATTTCATTAATCATTGTAATTATATTAATTATTAATTCTTTATAATCTGAAATAAGCTTAAGAAGACATTTGGGTAGATTATAGTCAGTGTATTTTAGCTAACTGGACTCTACAGATGATGTAATGATAGCCAAATTAATTACAAAATGTTCCATTTTTCAGAGCTTAATATTCTTTTTTCATACATTCAAGTGTTTTTAATTTTTTTGGTTTTTGTTTTTTTTCAAGACAGGGTTTCTCTGTATAGCCCTGGCTGTCCTGGAACTCACTCTGTAGACCAGGCTGACCTCGAACTCAGAAATCCGCCTGCCTCTGCCTCCCAAGTGCTGGGATTAAAGGCGTGCACCACCACTGCCCGGCTAAAATTTATTTTTATTATTTCATGTTTATTCATTTAGCTCACCTGTATAGTGCACACTGGAATGGAGTCACAGGCATGATGACATCCATTTTCAGGCCAATTAGTTTTATTCTATTCACAGACCATAACCCCATCCTAAGGTAAATTGTACTAAAAATAAGTGTCTTCTATTATAAGGGGCAGCCAGTACTTGAATATATGTGAATCTTTCATCACAACAAAAGAGAATCTCCATATCGACATGTGTGTAGATCTAGTAACTTCAGTATTAGAGCACATTTTACATAAATGCAGCACATCATTATAAAATAAACTTTATTAGTATATGGCATTATTTTTTCTCAGACTATGTTTTCTTTTTTTAAAGAAGGATTAGTTCATTGGTATCAAAATCAATCTGAATCCTTTTAACACTTATATAAATTCTTTTATTCACAGAAATAAGCAGCACTTTTTATTACAGGTATATTATCTTAATCCAGAGTTCTTACAAAGTGTTTTTAACTTGCATTTTATTCTCAATGAATCCACAAATGAAATTATTGTTTAAACTCCTAGGTCAATCTCTTTCTAGCATTGAATTTGATGGATGTTCTCTAGCTACCACCATGGTGTGAGTTAGGTTTATGATTCCCACTGGGTGTGGAGCCTTAAGAACTGCACGTATACCTTTCGCCATTAGCCCCTAAAGTGTGACTGCACATATAAAAACACCTTATAAATCACTACAATTAACAACCTTCAAACTGTCCATCCAAAGCAACTGGCTTGACATGCCATCTGTTATTTTTCCTTCAAAACTCTCTAGTCTGTTTATCTAAGGAAGCCATTAACATTTAAGAGGATGTTCCTTTTTAAAATGTGTGATGGGCTGATGTAGTAAAGTCTTTGTTTTAATTATCAACAATTTCTATGCTGCAATATAATTTTTGTGGTACTCAGGGCCCTTTACAAATCAAAAGGAATCCAACTAAAACAGTAATTAATGTCAAATGACTAGTCACAAAAGGCCCCATTTAATTAAAAAGTTCTAATCTTTGATTACACCTCATCATATATTCTACTGATTGCAAACTCTTGTCTGAAGAAAGGAATAATATTGGGGACATTGTCTATTATCTCTCTAAAATGACACCTGAATATTACATGAAATGGCTCTGATGTGCTAAGAAGCTGAATAATCATCCCAAGTCATATTTTTATAGTTATTTATTTTTTCCCATTAAAATTAAAAACAACTGATGTGTAAAATAAAGATAAAATTCACTAAAAATGAAGTCTATTACTAAGAATACCATTTTACAGTATTTCTTACAATTGAATTTTAAAAATAATTTTATACTTACAAAATCAATAAAAATCAGTCAGACTAAGGCAATACATCTTGGGCTTATAATTAGAATTAATAGCTGGTGTAGTGGCATAAGCCTTTAAACCTAGCACCCAGGAGGCAGAGACAGGCAGATCCCTGTGTTCCTGAGGTCAGTCTGGTCTACAGAACAAGCAAATTTCAGGACAGCCAGAGCTACTCACAGAAACCCTGTTTTGAGAAGATCAAATAATAATAATAATAATAATAATAATAATAATAATAATAATAATGATAATAATAACTTTAAATACGACTTTTTGCCTTCAATCTCACTACTTTAGAGGCAGAAGCAGGAGAATCTCTGAGTTTGAGGCCAGCCTGGGTTCCAGGACAACCATAGTTCCACAGAGACAATCTATTTAGAAAAGGAAACAAACCAGATAGATAGATAGATAGTTAGATAGATGATAGATAGATAGATAGATAGATAGATAGATAGATAGATAGATAGATAGATAGATGGGTGGGTGGGTGGGTGGGTGGGTGGGTGGGTGGGTGGATGGATGGATAGATAGACAGGCAGATAGATAGATAGATAGATAGATAGATAGATAGATAGATAGATAGATAGATAGATAGACAGACAGGTAGATAAATAGAATAATACATTTTCTTTAAATCTCACACTCCAATGTGTATAGATTCTACAGCATATGGACGTCACTATTGAGTTACATTGTACTTATTTTATGTTATTATCAAAGTTTAGTATTCAATTGTGGAAATGTTAAGCTTAGTCACCAATAATCTCTCATTCTCTTAGGTAACAAAACAAAGGTGTAGTCCTAAATGGACATGAAAACAGAAACTTGTATTTCTTAAAGTGTATACATTCATGTGATAATCTCTATTTTAGTGTAAAGAATCTAAACCGGATGTGGTGCAATATCATGACAGTCAAATGTTAATGCTACTAAGAAAAGAGTTCATGGATTTTGTTAATTCTTTGCAGCATATTTTAGAATTATTTTTATCCATAACTAACAGATTTTAGGCTCATATCAGTCATTGTTCAACTGTAGCCTATGTTAATCTGATTAATCTGACATATGGTATGTTCAACAGAAAAAATAAAGCACTTACTTAAGAGAAAATTAGATAAGAAAATTGGCAACACGTATTCGGTGCCTGCTGCTTCCAATGTGTGGCACTTTATCATGTACACCATTTTCCTTAATGTTCCAAATAGATCATTCATTGGATCATGGTTTAAATGAAAAACTTATACAGCATAGTTATAGCAGAATATCTGTACAATAGAATATGTCAATATTGTGATTATATTGACTAAAACCATATGAAATGTAACTAAAACTTTTTACCAGCAAATGCCTTTGCTTACTACAATTTAATATCACATAGATTGATTTTAATGCTAAGATAACGCTACTGAATACAATATAATATTTTCTTCAGTTTTTATTTTATAATAAGTAATATGGTTGATTATATGACATGGCACGTCTTAAACAGTAGCATCAAGTCATTTATATGTATGACTTATTTGTATAAAGCGCTATGCTAAAATCGGTGCAACTAACTCTTCAGTAACAAATAGAATTAACTTCATGAGGATAATTGAGACAATAAAACATGTTTAAAAGCATATCGTGAAATATTCCCAACTTTTGTTTAATCATCAAAGACATTTAAATTTCGTTATTTCATCTAGCTATGTCATTGTATTGAATATATACTTTTATCATTAATACCGAACAAAGCAACAACAGAAATCTTGTAGGAGAGGTTTTATGGGGGTTCACCTATTGCAATCCATCCAGTCAACCAAGACATGACAGCTGCAGCTGACCCAGAATACGGCAATAAGAATGTATCACATTTGCTATATCCAAGCTGGAAATTATTGGAGCCCTTGAGGCCACTATACCTTCAAGAAGTACCTCTCAGAGATCCACTTTCAGTGAGGTCCCAACTCCTATTTCTTTCCATAACTTCTAAACAATTCCACCATCTGGGTACAAGTTTTCAAACATATGAGACTGAGGATGACAGGCACTTCACACCAAACTATAACTGTCCTTTGTAGCTGTACTGGCTGGTTTTGTGTCAACTTAACACAATCTAGAGTCATCAAAGAAGAAGGAACTTAAGTTGAGGAAATGTCTCCATGAGATCCAGCTCAAGGCATTTTCTCAATTAATGATCAATAGGAGTGGGCCCAGCCAACTGTGAGTGGTGCTATCCCTGGGCTGGTGATCCTAAAGAGAGGGACCTTAGATGAAATGCCCAATAGTAGGGAGAAAGAACTTATAGAGCCCACCTCCAGCAAGAAGACAGAGCATCAAGTGAGGGAGAGGGTGGCCATCCCACAGTCAAAACTCTGACCCATAATTGTTCCTGTCTGAAAAAACTGAGGGGTTGGAATGGAGAGGAACCTGAGGAAAAGAAGGCCCAGCGACAGGCCCAAAGTGGGATCCAGCTCAAGGGGAGGTTCGAAGGCCTGACACTATTACTGAGGCTATGGAGCACTCTCAAGAAGGGACCTAGCATGACTACACTCCAGAAGACCCAAGAAGCAGCTGAAAGAGTCAGATGCAGATATTTGCACCCAACCAATGGACAAAAGCTGGTGACCCCTGTGGTTGAATTAGGGAAAGGCTGGAAGAAGCTGAGGAGGAGGGCGACCCTGTAGGAGGACCTGCAGTCTCAATTAACTTGTACCCCTGAGATCTCTCAAACACTGGACCACCAAACTAGCTGATATGAGGCCCCCATCACATATACAGCAGAGGACTGCTGAGTCTGTGTTCAGTTAGAGAAGATACACCTAACCCTCAAGAGACTGGAGTCCCCAGGGAGTTTAGGGGTCTGGTTGGATGGGGGACAGGGGATCGAGACATACATGTGGAGACAGGGGGTGGAGAGGAGGTATGGGATGTGGAACAGTTGGAGGGTGGATTGGGGGATAAAATCTGGAGTGAGAAAGAGAGAAAGAAAGAAAGAAAGAAAGAAAGAAAGAAAGAAAGAAAGAAAGAAAGAAAGAAAGAAAGAAAGAAAGAAAGAAAGAAGGAAGGAAGGAAGGAAGGAAGGAAGGAAGGAAGGAAGGAAGGAAGGAAGGAAGGAAGGAAGGAAGGAAGGAA
>CM052708.1:36143884-36179652 GCA_028551405.1 Uromys caudimaculatus | reverse complement strand
GAAGGAAGGAAGGAAGGAAGGAAGGAAGGAAGGAAGGAAGGAAGGAAGGAAGGAAGGAAGGAAGGAAGGAAGGAAAGAAAGAAAGAAAGAAAGAAAGAAAGAAAGAAAGAAAGAAAGAAAGAAAGAAAGAAAGAAAGAAAGAAAGAAAGCAGGCTGAGAAAGCCACATGGATCAAGCCAGTAAGCAGCACCCTCCTTCGTCTCTGCTATAGCTCTTGCCTCCAGGTTCTTGTCCTGCTTGGGTTCCTGTCCTGCCTTCCTTCAATGACAGAATATGATGGAGAACTATGAGCTGAATAAATCCTTTCCTCCCAGTTTGATTTTTGGTCATGGTATTTTTGTCACAACCATATGAAATCCTAAGAGAAATTTTAGCATTTTAATATATATAATTCTTAGATATTACAGTCAATTTTCATCTACAATTTTCTCTTTGATTCTTAAATATTTCCATGTTTTTTCTTTATTGTTATAATTGCCATTTTGCAGAATATTTTCCCCTAACTTTTAGTTGAATATAACTATTTAGTAATAAATATTCATTTTTGATATAGCAAGTTAATTTCTTCCATGTAAATTTCATGAGAATACTTCTTAAAAAACATAAACATGTTTTAAGTTTTTAAATTTAAATATTTAAAAATAAGACATTACATTAATATATATGTATATATAATATATACAAATAAAGGAACCAGTTCCATGTGACAATATATCTATTGTCATATTTTAAATCCTTCATGTCCATTCAAAAGAACAATATTCTGGTACCAAATGACATGATAGGTGTCTCACTATGGAGAAAAAGTAACATAATTTCATGTGGTTTTGTTGGTTAATTCTTCTAATAAAAAGCAATGCTTAGTGTCAGGTATGGCGCATACATCTTTAATCTCAGCTTTCAGGAGTAAAAGACAGGCAGATCTTTTTTGCATTCAAGAGCAATCTGGTCTATATATGGAGCTCTAACAAGAGCTATACATTGACACACTGTCAAGAAAGAGTAAGGTATGAATGAAGCACATTTTGAAAATATAATATTAAAAATTTATATCAATATATTCAAATTATAAGACTAATATAAATTATTAACATTTATTCTGCATCCTAGATAGTCAGAAATTGAACAATTAAATAATTTTGTGATACATAACAACATAGCAATATCCAAAAAGTATTTTTACTTCAAATTTTTAATTAAATATGACTTCTAAAAAAATTTCTTTACAAACTCCAACCCCCCCCCCAAGGTATTCATTCATGTTTTTCAATAAGTAGAATGTTTGTTAACTAGACTAATTTTAATCATGTATCTATTATACATCAGACAAATGTGAATGTTAGCTGTATATGTATTGAGTAACTATGAAAATATTGTGCAAAAATTACCTTTAGTACCATCAGAGAAATCTACTGCAGAACACATAGAAATAAATGCCCATAATGAAAAGGCATGTCAATTTCTTCTGCCAAAATCATGCAATTGGCAGCAGAACATTGCTGCTAATTGGTATGTGTGTTTCTCCAAGAAGTGAGAATTCTAACCTTATATTTGACAGTTGTTTGTGTAAAATGTCATGTGATATTTTGAGAGTGTGCCTTTGCTAGTTATAATTTTGTTTCTGTTGTCGCACACTAAGGAAACAACTAAAAAAACAAAAGAAAATAAAACAGAAGAAAATTATTAGATATTTACAATTGAACATACATATCAGAAATAAGACATTTTCAAATATTTAAAACAATAGATGGAACAATAAAAATATTAACCCAGAAAGCACATTTCTAAACATTTAAAATACTCATGTTTTAATGATCATCAGAGTAGTCAATATTAGCCATTGCATGTAAATTGGATTGAAAAGAAAGCTCAGTAGTAGAGTACTCACCTGATCTTTCCAGCAGCCTGGGTTCAATTCTCAGTGCTGAAAACAAGATTAACAAATAAATATTGAATATATAAATTACTGTACCTTTTACATTATAACTTTTATAAGAATATCTTTACAATTCTCCTATGCTCATGTAGCTACAAATGAGTAATAATCGTTTAGAATTTATGAAAATTTCCCTATTCTCTGATCTCCACAAATGTGGATGGGAAAATGGTGTTTTGCTAGCTTTTCTGAGAAGTGAAAACATGATTGTTTTTTTGTGCGTGAATTTAGCTAACTTATCTTTAAAATTAGACAAAAGCCTATGAAACCATTATTACTCTGAACAGCTCACCTATATACTTTCCCAAGAGCATTAGAAAAATGTAGGTTCTAGTATGAATGCCAGTAACCTCTGGACTGACAATGCTCCACCAAGAGCCAAAAACCATTCAATAAGTACTCCAACTCTGAGCATAAGGAGCTCTCTTTTGCATTGTTGTTTTGGGTTGTCTAAGAGACTCCCAAAACATTATCAGTAATTGCTACTGTTCTTGGTTATACATGGGGTGAAAAAGGTAAATGCCTATTGCTGAAGACACCATGTACTTCAGACACAGGGCCCATAGGCCCCTGAGTTAGAAGTGAGATGAATATGTCCTTTTTGAGGAGTAATTTTCATAGTACCAGAAGGCACAATGCAAGCATCCAAGTGAGAAAAACAACCAACAGTTCTACCTAACTACAATTCCTATAAACTACTCCAAGGACCAGCATGCCACTATAATCCTAAAGGTGCAATGCTAATGGTGGTACACATACCTTGGCAGTGACCCACAGTTCTCTAATTGTATTTAAGACCTGCTCAATAAGAGGGAAATCATGTCTGCTGCTGGAAACCTAGTCAACCATCCGGGGTAGTGAAGTCATGAACTTTAGAAAAGAACCTCCAATCACATGCTACCAGGCATGCTAAACCCAACTGAACACCTGGCAGATAGGCTTCAATTTGACATATGTGAAGATACCTGTGACAATGAATGTTTTGGTGCTACCCCTCTTTAACAAGGAAAACATTATTTTGTTTTATTCTAATTATTGATTAGAGGTAACTCATGAGGTATTTGATGTAACACACCAATCAAACACACCAATTTGTTGTACCTACAGAAATAAAGATGCAAAGTTTATAACTTCTTGGACATGTTAAGCCATAACATACTAAATCATAGGTTTTGTTTTATTTACCCATAAATGAATCAATTCATTTATTTCTCATTACTTGCTTTCCCAACACTGTGTTTAGAGAAGCATTATTCATAGACTTATACCAAGCATGCTATTAGTCTATTCGAGGTGATGGTTTATTTACTCTCCATCTAATTGTTGGAAACAAGAAAAAGAAGGAAAAAGCAATGCATTACTTGTGGAACTCTGTAATTTCAGCAATACAAGAAACTTCAGTGAAATAAAGAATTTCCTTTCCCCTAGCTGTGCTGCCTTGTCTGGCCTCAGTGCGAGAGGATGCACCTAGTCCTGCAGTGACTTGATGGGCCAAGGCAGGCTGGTATACATGGAAGGACCTTTCCTTGTCTGAGAAAGGGAGGAAGCAATGGGGAGAGATGGTGTGAGGGCAGAACTGGGAGGAGAGGAGGAAGGAGGGCTCACTCAGGCTGTAAAGTGAATACAAATAAATTAATAGGGAAAAACACCAACAGCCAAATAAACAAAAACCAAGCTAAGCAAGCCATGGGAGAGTAATCCAGTAAGCAGCAGAGTTCTGACTTGGTCTTCCTTTGTTGATGGACTGTGACACAGAAGTCTGTAATAAATACCCTTTCTTCCTCAAGCTTGTTTTGACCAGGGTTTTACCACAGAAATGGGTGCTGAGAATGCATTCTGCTCCTAGCCCTGGAGCGCACTCTTTTATTTGCTTCAGTACAAAGTGAAAGGCCCCTCCTTCACTGGCAATCCTCTTAATAATTACATCTCTTTGAGCACATACCCTGAAGTCAACATTTGGGTTCCTAGTGCTCCTTTTCTCTCTGTAATACATGTTTGATTTTCTTTTTTTCTTTTTTGTCTCATTTACCTTTCTCATTAATGATCTGTATAAGCATTGTCAGTAATAGATGGCATAGATTCGATCTAATACTGTTGTGAAATGTCTTCCACAAAAAAGGAGGAAAAATTAACAATTTTCAATTTAGCCTTGGAAAAGTTTTTAGGAAGGATAGAAAGCATCCAGATTCTTTTCCAAAATATCATATAAATGGTCTCTAGTACAGTTGCTAATGAAACCTTCTGAGCTGGGCCTCTACATTCTATGTTGTTCTTAGTGTTACACTCATCTCGGCTCCTATTAGAATGTAGCATAGGCTTAGAGCATTCAACAACTTTTCCATTCCAAAGTTTCCAATCCTTCTGAATTCCTAAAAAAAAAAAAAGAAAGAAAGAAAAGAAAAAAAGAAAGAAAGGAAGGAAGGAAGGAAGGAAGGAAGGAAGGAAGGAAGAAAGAAAGAAAGAAAGAAAGAAAGAAAGAAAGAAAGAAAGAAAGAAAGAAAGAAAGAAAAGTAACATAGCCATAGCCATTTTTCTTTGCAGAAATAATTCACTCTCTGGTACCAAGTTCAATATGAATGGCTTTTCTTTTGTCTGAAATAAATACCTTGACTTCCATGAATACCATGACCAAGACAACTTGTAAGTAAGTTTATTTTGGCTTATACTTCTAGAAGTATTCAAAATCACAGGAGAGCATGGCAACAGGAGGAGACATCATGTCTGGAGAAGAGAGCTGAGGAACCATATCTCCATCCACAAGCACAGAGCAGAGAGAATGAACTGGAAATTTAAGCCCCACTCCCACTGATATTCTTTCTCCAGTGTGGCTGCACCACCTCTCCCACAAGCATTATCATTAAGCGACCAAGTGTCTAAAGCCCAAGCCAATGAGAGAAATTTCTCATTAAAACCCACCACACTGGCTTTAATTTTCATAAAGATTTATTTCTAGTGCTATGTTAATTCCACCTCAAAGGAGATTCTGCAGTATCTGACCTTTATAACCTATTTCTGCAATGAAACATTTAACCATTCACAAAGCAAGATCATAGCCATCATATTTTGGTCAGATTTAAAAAAAACAACCCTTACATGGGCCTCTGGCATACTTCCTAGGACTACTAGTAAAATGTTCACCCTATTCCCAAAATACCACCCTCATTCTTTTTCTTTTTATAATTTCATATAATGCCTACTTTCCCTCACTTCCCAGAGAAGTGTTTCTAGGGATTTAAGACTTCACAAATATGTCTCCATTTATAAACTTTATATTTATAAACTTAAATCACCGCTAGTTCTTCTAGCATGTCACTGATATTCTTGTCATAGTAATGTCCAGTTTCCTTTTCTTTTGTTTTTGCAGCGAGATTTGAGATGAGGAAAAAAAGAGGGGGTAAGTATATTGTTTGAATATAAGAATATTCAGTTTGAAGTAAGAGGAAGCACTTGGATGTTGATGGATGCTGCATAATCTTTTCTTACGTATAGATTAGTTCAAAGTGAAGTACTTATGTTTCCCTTTCTTAACTTAAAAGAAGTTAATTATATTTTATGTGTATTGGTGTTTTGTCTGTGTGTGTGTCTGTGCATCACATGTATTCATGCATTCCCACAGGAGGCCAGAAAAGGACTTTGGGTCCCCTGGAACTGGAATTACAGACAGTTCTGAGCCACCAGGTGGGTTCTGTGATATGAACCCAAGTCCTCTGGAAGAGAAGCTAGTGTTTTTAACATCTGTGCTATCTCTCTAGCTCCTTTCATAAATTTTCCTTCTTACATTAATTCAACTGGGGTGAATTACTTTTCAAAAACTCAAAGTGGTTCATAATATGTAGTCTATGTGTTAAAATGACATCCATCCACTGATTTTTTTATGATCAATTTGGTAAATAATTTTAACAGTTAAGCACATTAAGATAATGCATTAAATATGCTTTCATATGCAAAAACACACAAAACGTATATGTGGAGTTTTAATCACTCAGTAGACTCTTGTATGAACCCATGAGTTAAAATAATCTAGTTACGTGTCTTAGAATAGTGTTGATCTACATTTGTTCAAATGTTGAAACAGAAAATAAACTTTTGTTATTGAATATTTTTTAATTCTAATTTGGCATTTCTATCCTATCTTTAAACATTTAGTTCCCAGATAAAACAGACACACAACCTTTGTATTTATAATAAGCCTTATTCATCACAAGAGCTGGGTAGACGCCTTCCTCTATGCCATTATGCCTATTCCAGCCAATATTCCTGTTATATATTTTGCCATGTTTCATCTTGGCTACCCGTAATTAATCAGCCCGCATGGCCATTCATTGTTTTAAGGTTCTTCCCCCATGGCCTCTTCTCCTTTTTTTCATCTTTTCTCTCTTTGTGGTGTCCTCAGACCCAAGACCCTGCCTCTCTCTCTCTTCCGCCCAACTATTAACTGTCGGCATCTTTATTCACCAATCATAGATAACTTGAGTGACAAGGTTGCATAGAGTCACTTGGGTATGTACAGATTCTCTCATCACTGAAGGCAACCAGGTCTTGGGGAGCCAATATTTAGCATTACAACACAAGCAAAAGATCAAATCTCAACAAACTTCTAAATTTTCATGATTGATTATACTCTTGTCTGGTTGCTCTTGTCTCTTCACATTAGCTAGCAGAGCCCTTCATTACTAACTAAATAGAATCATGGGGTCATTCTTTCACCAGTGTGAGGAAGAAAGGACTCTATCTCTCAACCATCATGCTGATGCAATTACTACCTCTAAGTAGTAAGTGGAAACTGTGTGCCAGGAAAACTCTTACTTCACTCATGTATGTCACATAGCTGCTAACTTACTATACTTCCTACTGCTGAGGATGTTTCTGAATATAAATATAAGAAAATAAAAACTAAATTTGTAATTCTTTGATATATGCTTCATCTAGTTATGTGCATTATACAAATTTTCCTCGATTCAGACTTTGATATTAGTAGAGCAAAGATGTTATTTACTACTTACTTACTTACTTACTTACTTACTTACTTGAGACAGGGTCTCATTGCATAGTCAACACTTTCCTAGAAGCCATGGTCATCTTCCTGACTCCACCACCCACTTAAGTGATGGGATTGTAGGTAAAAGTCAACATAATGGTTTAAAGATAGTTTTAGAAACTGGCCTGACCACCACCCCCCGGTCTTCCTGGAGGCTGGACCACCAACCAAAGAATACACATGGAGGGACACATGGTTCGGACCACATATGTGGCAGAGGAGGGCCTTGTTGGCCATCAGGGGGAGGAGAGGCCCCAGTAAAGGGGAATGTCAAGGTGGGAATATGGGAGTGGGCGGGCAGGTGGGTGGGAGGTGGAATTCCCTCATAGAGATGGGGGAGGGGGAAGGGATAGGTGGTTTCCAAAGAGGAGACCTCGAAAGGGGGAAACATTGGAAATGTAAATAAAGTATCAAAAAATTAAAAAAAAATTTAAAAAAAGAAAGAAAAGATACAATGGTCAGTTGTGTACAGGTCAGACCATTTTTAAAGCCTTTTTCAAAAGCAGCCAACCATCAAAGTAAACAGTAACATGATTTGAAAAAAAAAAAAAAAGAAAATTTCCCAATTATGCTCATCAAGGATATGTGTTTCTTACAGTGGTGGCAAAAATATTTACATAATCTCAATATAGATCTCTACCAAATTTATTAGGAAGAGGTTCTGTAGCAGTCTGTGGCGTCATAAATAGGTCATTGTCACAAATATCCATAATTACCAGTGCTCTGATTGAAGTGCTTTCAAAATTATTAATTCATTTTTCTACAAATGTCCAGCTGTGTAATAAATGTTAAACTCTTTGATTTTTATGGACTTCTCTGATTTCTGTACCTTCAGGGAAGGGAAAACAGATCACCCAGGATCATTGAACTATAGTCAATATATTTCTAAATTTAATCTGTATTGTGTTGAGAATAGCCAACACAACTTTCTTCAATAAGTTTATATTCAAACATACAAATCTCCCTGATTAATACTTAAATTACAGTTGTCACATACCAAGATTCTAAGCATCATTTGGGTGACAATTAAAGATATCTCACTCATTTTTTAAAATCAGAATTGGACTTAAACTCTTCAGTGCTTAATTAAAATTGGAGATCATTCCCTTTCTCTCAGTATGTGTAATTTGTGGATGGGTCATGGCCTTTGCCCTAGATATTACCAGCTTTTCTGATTCAAGGTAGGATAATCTTCAAGTATCTGAGTTCAGAAGCTCAAAAAAAAAAAAAAATCAATTCCACCTCAGTGAATTTTAATGATGTTTCATTTCATTGATTTTTTTTAGTTTAATATGATTTCAAAAATATCAGAAAAACTCAGGGAGTGTTTTCCAGACTATGGACAGGGAGAAGCCTCTATAGAGGTGCTTTATGTAAAGCAAAAGTATGCTGTGTCCAGAGTAGCAGACAAAAGCTGTTTGACAGCACTTGGTTTGTAACTGAAATGTTTCTAGCCTTTTTTAAAGATGAGAGAAAATAATATGCATAACTCACTGAAAGAGTAATTTACATAAGGAGGCCATCATTACCCAAGTAAGACCTTGTCACAGAATCTTGGGAAGGTTAACGATGATAATGATAATTAAAATGCAGAGGATTTGTCGAAGACTTATTTGTTTTCCTGAGAGCGCAGCTACTTGTAGCATATTCCTCTCATTGATCTCAGTACGATAGCTATGTAACAAGCAGGTTAACTATCTTAGAATAATGGCTAGAAATGTGTGAACGGTTAGAACCATTACTGATCATAAGCATCTGGTGTCAGCCTCACCTGAAAGGCGGGACCTCCTGTAACACAGCGTTTTGAAACATCTTTTCAGGTCACTACTGTAAAACTGACTCTGAGGAAAGAGTGCCACCTATTGAATTGAACTTCCCGAGTCCCCTCCAAGGGCTTGTTTCCCAGCCTCAGTCAGCACTGCCCTAACATGTTTAACTCTAAAAAATAATGAGATTGCTGTAGAGTGTGTGAAATCAGAATATTATCTTTTTCCCGGTGTCAACCAATTTAATGATCTAGTAGGCACTTCTATAAATTAACTATTTCACTCATAAGCTCTGCATTTCACCATGCAATATACAAATATTAGATAAATCTAATTTTCCTAATGCAGTAAAATTTCCAAATGCCCGAATATCTATCAAACTGACCACAAGGGGGAGCTAGCATGTAACGTCTTTTGGGGCAGGAGTGTTGAGATTATGGAAATAATATAACTTGCTGGTTTTGGCTGGCAAGACAAAAAAAAAAAAGACATTAATATGGCATTTGGAATTTGTTGAGATGAAGGTAATGTTACTTTATGTTAATGTTAAATGTTAATGTACACAATTTAATCTAATCCCCCCCTTTAATATGTATTAATAGATTTGGTATGGAGTAACATTTTGGGGTTTCTCCACACCAAATAATATATTAATATGCAGTTTAAATTGTGGCTTATTTTATCAACTTAACATAAACATATACTCACTCACCTATATTCACACGCACACTCATACACACACGCAACTATTTCATACTAAATAGCATTTAATTGTAAATTTTAAATAGAGAAATTTCATATTAAATTTTAATTTAGTTTGTAAAATTCAGAATATTTCTCTCAAGATGCATTAGAGTACTTCAGTTCATCACTGATTATTAATTTATCAATATTTTCTTCTTACCTATAAATTTTACAATGTATTGAAAATGTACAGGTGTTGATTTTAAGTTTACTTTCATTCTTTTTGTGAATTGTGAATGAATTTCTAACAGATTTAATTTGCATGTTTTTGTTGAGTTAAGCCTGTAGCTCCATTGCTAGCATTGTGCTAAGGAGAATACATAGACCTGAATATGCCATCGTATCATAAAGCACAGTAACAGAAATATTATTTAGAAGAAAGTCTAAATACATAATTTTTCTTAATAGTGTAATTTTATAACTTTAATAAAAAGTAGACAGGTTTCATATTTAATTTGCATTACAAATTTTATATAGTTTGTGCATTTTGAATGTATTGTATATGAGAGAATTATTTTAAAATAGTTCAATTATCAACGATTCCTCCTCAAATGTAAATTTTACATTTAATTTCCATTGTTCAACCTAATTTATATTCATCATCAAGGAAGGAGGAAGATTTGAGTAGTGTGGTTTCATCACTGGTTAAAAAACAATGCTTTGATTAAAGTCAGCAAACAGTCAATAATAGTATAAGATGGGAGCCATAGATGTCTTTATAAGAGGAGAGGCACTAACTATAAACACAATACTTCATGCTTTTGAGAATTTAAATTTGATATGATTTGGATTCCTAGTACTTAAGCCTTATGCTATTAAATTTGGTTTGAAATGTTTCATACAAAAATTAATGTATGAAACCAGATAGTGAAATGATAAAGGTAGAAATATAAAAAGGATTGCTTTTAATCATGTCAATAATGACTGTACAGAAAATGGCAGCTTCTTTTCCTTGAGAGCTATATATCATTAAATTTGAGATTATAGCAAGGCAGGATAAATTACAGGAGACATAGATAACAGTGACTCTGGCTTCAGGAATAAACTCTTGCAATTATATCTATAACACATAATTATGCATTCTTAAAGAATATCTCTGAACCGAAATTACATGAATTATATAAAATTCCATGAAGTCCTATTTTAAGATTTTTCCTTAATACTGTGAAGTCAATTATGAGACTGACATAGCAGTATTTGCTCTTTTTTATTAGCCTGTAAAATTAACCTGCAATTCTTGAAGTAATTCCATCTCATCAATCAATTTACCTTCAAACTCAACTTACCCACCGTATTTTGTTAATTAATCAAATGTTATGTCTTTTACAATAGATGTTCTCAGTGAGTGGTCCCACATAAATTCTAAATAGCACACTAGATATTGAGATGGTCAGACTATATGTATTTACACAGTGAAGGGTAATATACTGGGTTAGAGTTGAATCTGGTTTGAAATTACAAATATCGATGATCGGCTCAGCTGTTCTTGAAACTATGGCATTGCTTTAGTATATGCAGATCATGACTGTCTTCCTTAGCATGGTGGCTTATGTGACAACAGCCTTCCATGCTGCAGAGTAGTGATGCTTGGGAACTACCTAATATAGTTTCATCCTTTTTCTACTCTAATGGAGCTCAATAGTTTTAAGATAATGAATAAAAAATTTTAAATAAATATGAGAACTAAGATATCAGTCAGTTTCATTCCTGGCTTAGATAAAACAGGTATAAATCATCATTATAATTAGTTACTTAGGATACATGTCAGTATTCAACAACCAACAACCATGTTCAATACTACAGCGACATGAAATATAAGAAACATACTTGTGTTCTTTTTTATTCCTGGCAAATTCCCTAAAGCATTCACCATATACACACAGTTCTTTCAGCAAACACTGGGGGGCGGTGTGGCATAATTACTCTGGGGAGGGGGAGTCTCAGCAAATGTATGCTTCTGAGGATATATTTTTCATGTCATGAAGTCCTTTCTTAGGCACTGTGTTCCCAATTTCCCTTCAACTGCATAGCACTATGTTGAATTAAGCCTAATCAATACACCCCAGCCTTCCTTGGAATTGTTTTATTGTCTTGTTTTTGCATTATGTTGAAAGTCAAAGAAATCTCATTAATATGCAATTAAAATAACTTTAAAATGGTCATTTGTAAAAGGTAATTCACAATGTTTCTGAAGATATATCTAAGAACTACGGCTCTTGTTTAGCTTTGCAAAGTGCTGGTGTTTATCCTTAGAACTGAGGAGAGAAAAATAAAAAATAAAATTGATAAATAAATGTGTGAATGTGTGATCACTATTCCTTAATAGTTTCTGATTATAAAGATTACAAGCCTCAATTTCCAAAGTCCATGCATTGGACAAATATTTCTAACCAGAGAGGCATAAAGCTATGGCTAAACAAGACTATGTGGTTAAAGACAACTTAGCAAAGCAGCCTTTATTTTGGCAAGGCTGAGTCCTCTCTTGAGTAAAAACATATATGCTAAACAACCTATTTAGAAAAAAACAGAAAGGAACATTTTAGAATTTGAAGGTTTAACTAAAAAGATCTTCTCTTTGAATTTTTGAGCTGTTGGTCTCTCAAGGGAGCGGTAAATTTGGAAAGAGACCAGACTGCAAATCAGACTACAGGTTATCTCCTTGAAGCTCTGGGAAAATAACAGCTCCTTTATCTGAATCTTTAAACAATTATCCCCAAAACAATATTCAGAGCTTCTTTGTAATTGGTCTGGATTTGATTTTCTTTGAAATTCTTAATGATTCATGTTACATATTTTTATATTAGTCATTCACATTTTAAATGGCAACTTAACTTCAGTATTTATAAATTGCAATCAATACTGCAGCGATCAAAATACTCACCTTTTCCATTTCAACGGATTGTTTTCCTTTGTCCCTCTGAACTCTTTTCCAGAACTGCTAGATCAGAAGCAAAACTGACTGTGACTTGTGGATGTTTGTGAAAGCAGTTCAGGCAAAAGAAGCTTTGAGATTCTAAAGTTGGAGATGAGAAATTTAGAAGGGGGGAGGAGAAGGAGGAGGAGGAGGAGGAGGAAAGAGAGAGAGAGAGAGAGAGAGAGAGAGAGAGAGAGAGAGAGAATACTTAAACAGGCATCATTGAGTCTATGATCTCCTTCTGGTATAAGTTCTTGCCTAAGTTCAGCTTCTATTAATGGGAGTCTTTATAAATTTTATCAATGCTATTTGATTTAAAAAATATCAAATTGCTATTTGGAACTTTAGTAGGATGAACTAGACTCCAAAGCTAGGGACATTGAGGGACATTGGGTTACCTTGAATGTGGGCTGTGATAGGAGATGGTTAAAAGGTAGAATACTGCTCAACCAGATTTCAGTTTCATGGAGCTGCAAAACATGTCTTAAGAGAGGCTTGTTCCCTCCTTCGAGACACTGCCTCTCTCCCCACCGGTGTCTGCTTTTCTTCTGAAACACTTTCATAATCAAGTGACTTTCCTTGCGTGGGTGCCTGGGGACAGCGGGGATTTCTCTGAGGATGAGGAAAGTTACATATTGATTACTGTTGCTTGCGGCGTGTTTGCTCCAGAGCTAGCTAGCACAGACAGCTCCCCAACACTGCACTTTACTGGCATTCACTGAAATATAGATCGCACTGAGAAAACGCGTACACACACACACACACACACACACACACACACACACACACACACACACACATTCTCTCTCTCTCTCTCTCTCTCTCTCTCTCTCTCTCTCTCTCTCTCTCGGGCACGCGCACGCATGCGCGCGCACGCAACCCACTCCGCACCTCCTTCAGATGAGTGCATGAAGAGTCAGAAAATCCGCAACTCCCTTGGCTCAGTGTTTGTGTGTGTAAGCAGACGTGTGTTGGTGTGTGGACAAGAAGGCACCAGGAAGACCGCAGCTACCTCTCTCTGCAAAGTATGCAGTGATTCCCACGCCTGGCTGTATATCCGATCCCCACATAAAATCAAATCACTGTCAAACTTTTCTCTTTCTAGAGGAAGACAGCCGAGTTGCTTCCCCCGTAGCTAAGGACCCGGGCGACCATGGCTTAGCCCTGGGAGCCTCCGAGGAGACTTAGCGCGGGCTCTGCGGGCCTTGATGCTCTGGAGTCGGACTCAGCTAGTCAATGACTCTAAAGCGCTGGGGCTGCAGGCCCCGCCCCCGCCTGCCGTTTCTCCGCCTCCCATTGGGCGTGGGCCGAGAAGGCAGGGTCTGGCTCCCCACGCCGATTGGCTGGCAGAGAATCAGTATCAATGTTTAAGCGGCGGCGTGAGGTGAATAGAGTCAGTCAGCAAGAGACACTGGGGAGAGAATCGGGACTGCGAGCCGGGCGGCTGCCGCAGCAGAGGAGGGCGGCTCGGAGACGCTACTCCAACTGTTGAATTGAATTTTCACCTTCCATTTCCTCCGCGTCTTGGCTGGCGGAGATGGATTTAATCGGTTTGAAACCTGCACGTCTTTCTCAGGCTTTGGGGTGATCCTGACAGGCACCGCACCAGACTGAAAGAGACCACTCGTGACAGAAAAAAAAAAAAAAAGGAGGAATTTAAAAAAAAAAAAAAAACCCTCCACAACAGACTGCACAATTAGCTATGCACACCGATGCTGGACTTTGTGAACAGAGACCATTGGGAGAAAAATCTTGAACTATGATCCTGGGCTAAGCTGTGAATCATTACTGGAAATGTGCCCCCACACCTAAGACTGAGAATTTGGGGGCATTTCACGCCTAACCAAGTGGAAAGGTTTAAAAAAAACAAATAAATAATCGTAAGCAAAGCAGACGCCTTGTTTTGCAGAGCCTCGGACTCCGGCGAAAGAGGTAGAGTAAAAGTGCTCCTGGATTCAGCTTTGCCTTCCTTCCCCCACTCTCTTTTTCCTCGTTTTCTCCCCCAACCCCCGACGTGAATCCGGCTTTTTTGTTTTTTTGTTTTTCCTATTGAGTGAGTCAGAGAAAGCCTTAAGAAGAAGCCTCAACTAATGTCTGTGAAGGGAAGACCGTGAGGGGAGTGAATACGATTCTTTCCGCTGCTTCTGACTCATCCCGCAGATCAGAACACCTGCATTTCTGGATGTGTCATTCCCGTATATCGAGGCGCCTGGAGAAGCGGAAATAATGTGTAGAGCAACCCGTGCCTAACCTCCTCTTGGAGGTGGAGGTAGTTTCCCCGGGTGGGCGCTCTGGCAGAACCGCGGTGGCTGCAGCTCCTCACCCTCTGCCTTCCCCAAGTCGACCAGAGCCCGTGAGAGCCAGACTGCAGAATGCATCACACCAAGCCTTGATGTATTCCATCCACCCTACTCCTTCAATTTAAAATAATAATAACAAGAATAAGAATAAGAAAAAAAGCCTACACTGTATTCTTTTCAAATATTCACCACTCTTGTTCCTCGCCAAGGTTTTTCCTTTCTAGATGAAAAGGACTGGGAGGCTGGGCCACTGGAAGGAGGTGCTGAACAGAAAGAAAAGAGAGCCACTTGACAGCCCAGCCCTGTGAATGCAGAGACTGTTTCCTTTCTAGAGAGAGACAGGGCGAGTGTGTGTGTGTGTGTGTGTGTGTGTGTGTGTGTGTGTGTGTGTGTGTGTGTGCGCGCGCTAGGACTGGGAGGGTAGCTCCCTCCTCCTTTCTAGTCTGCCCTCCCCCTCCCCCTCAAATCTGCACGTCTAACCATGAGTTGCCTGTTGATTTCCTTTCGCCTGGCAAGAGAAGCAAACTGGAATTAAACTGCAGGGAGAGAAGTCTTTGCTTGCAGGAAGAGGATGGGATGGTAGTGGCGGCTCCCGGCTTGGCGTAGAGACACCAGAGTGTTCTACGAACAGAGGCGGAGATATATCTCTCTATTTTCTCCTCCCAATAGGCTCTCAGCGCAAATGCTGATCAGGCTGTGGCTTTTTTGATTTTGGGGGAGAACCTTCTCCGAGCAAGAGAGGGAGGAGCTTGGTAGGGGGAGGAAACTACAAATCGGGACACTTTTTTTTTCCGTTGCATTTCCTCCCCTCCCTCTGGCTGCTCGGAAAGAAGAGAGAAAAAGAAGAGAGACAGAGAGAAAAAAATACTTGGCTCGGAGATGCAGTCCGCTGCCGCCGCCGCTGCCTAAGCCAGCAATGCAAGATTAGATCTTTAAATGCAGCAATACTCTGCCTGAAAGCCGAGCATCCTGCACAACGAGCAGACATTTCTCCGTGCGCCAGGGCAGCCTCAGATATACATACGTATCTGTGACTCTATCTTCGTCCCTACTCATTCCCATCAATCTCATCACCGAATATGAGTAACTAAAGGATTCCACTTTCTGATCTGCCTGGAGACACACCTCCCGAAGCCCTCCCCCACTCGATTTGAAGAGTATTCTGTAGGCTGCCGGGAGGGAGTGGATTTTGCAGCGCCTAGCGGGAGTGAGGAAAACCCACCAATTCTTCAGCTCATTATCATCTCTTCCAGACTCGATTTCTTTTTTATCGCCAGCCTCATCACGCAAGTTTGAACCTCCTGAAGTCCAAGCGGAAGAGACAAAGCCTTGGGCTTGCCCTCAGCCGCAGGGAGTCGCCGCCTTGCTCCGAGCTGCTGCAGCTTCACTGCGCGGCTGCATCTCTCCCAGTGCGAATGCTGTAGATCAACAGGTTCGGGCAACTTGAGCGGAATAAGGAGAGACTGCCTGGTGCCGCAACCCGGGTGCGGAGGGAAGGAAGGACTCGCAGACTTGTGGCTCGCTCCGAGCTCTTACGCTCCGCCCCGGTTCCAGACTGGCGCGCACCCACCAGCTAGCACCTCCAGTCCGGCTGCTCCTGTTCCCACCCCACCGGTCTGGGATGTACCTTTCCATCTGTTGCTGCTTTCTTTTGTGGGCCCCTGCCCTGACACTCAAAAACCTCAACTACTCAGTGCCAGAGGAGCAAGGGGCCGGCACGGTGATAGGCAACATTGGCAAGGATGCCCGACTGCAGCCCGGGCTTCCGCCGGCTGAGCGCGGCGGCGGCAGCGGGAGAAGCAAGACCGGCAGCTACCGGGTGCTGGAGAACTCCGCACCGCATCTGCTGGACGTGGACGCCGACAGCGGGCTCCTCTACACCAAACAGCGCATCGACCGTGAGTCCTTATGTCGCCACAATGCCAAGTGCCAGCTATCCTTAGAGGTGTTCGCTAACGACAAGGAGATTTGCATGATCAAGGTAGAGATCCAGGACATCAACGACAATGCTCCCTCTTTCCCCTCGGATCAGATAGAAATGGACATCTCAGAGAACGCGGCACCCGGCACCCGCTTCCCCCTTACGAGCGCACACGACCCAGACGCTGGGGAGAACGGGCTCCGCACCTATCTGCTCACCCGCGATGATCATGGCCTCTTTGCACTGGACGTCAAGTCCCGTGGCGACGGCACCAAGTTCCCAGAGCTGGTCATCCAAAAGGCATTGGACCGCGAGCTGCAGAACCACCACACTCTAGTGCTGACGGCCCTGGATGGCGGTGAGCCTCCACGCTCCGCCACTGTGCAGATCAATGTGAAGGTGATCGATTCCAATGATAACAGCCCAGTCTTCGAGGCTCCGTCATACTTGGTGGAACTGCCCGAGAACGCTCCACTGGGTACCGTGGTCATTGATCTGAACGCCACCGATGCTGATGAAGGTCCCAACGGAGAAGTCCTCTACTCCTTCAGCAGCTATGTGCCCGACCGCGTGCGGGAGCTCTTCTCCATTGATCCTAAAACTGGCCTTATCCGCGTTAAGGGCAACCTGGACTATGAGGAGAATGGCATGTTGGAGATTGACGTGCAGGCCAGAGACCTAGGACCTAACCCAATCCCAGCCCACTGCAAGGTCACAGTCAAGCTTATCGACCGCAATGATAACGCGCCGTCCATTGGTTTCGTCTCCGTGCGCCAGGGGGCGCTGAGTGAGGCCGCCCCGCCTGGCACAGTCATCGCCCTAGTTCGGGTCACTGACCGGGACTCAGGCAAGAATGGGCAGCTTCAGTGTCGGGTTCTAGGTGGAGGAGGGACTGGAAGTGGAGGTGGCCTGGGGGGTCCCGGTTCCGTCCCCTTCAAGCTTGAAGAGAACTATGACAACTTCTACACCGTGGTGACTGACCGTCCGCTGGACCGTGAGACACAAGACGAGTACAATGTGACAATTGTGGCCCGGGACGGGGGCTCCCCTCCACTCAACTCCACCAAGTCGTTCGCTGTCAAGATTCTGGATGAGAATGACAACCCCCCTCGTTTCACCAAAGGATTGTACGTGCTCCAAGTACATGAGAACAACATTCCAGGAGAGTACCTCGGGTCAGTGCTCGCCCAGGATCCTGACCTGGGCCAAAATGGGACAGTGTCATACTCCATTCTTCCCTCACACATCGGTGACGTGTCTATCTACACCTATGTGTCCGTGAACCCCACTAACGGAGCCATATATGCCCTGCGCTCCTTTAACTACGAACAAACGAAGGCTTTTGAATTCAAGGTGCTGGCTAAGGACTCGGGGGCGCCAGCGCACTTGGAGAGCAACGCCACTGTGAGGGTGACGGTGTTAGACGTGAATGACAACGCTCCAGTGATTGTGCTTCCCACTCTACAGAACGACACAGCTGAGCTGCAGGTCCCGCGCAATGCTGGCCTAGGGTACCTGGTAAGCACCGTGCGCGCCCTGGACAGCGACTTTGGAGAGAGCGGGCGCCTCACCTACGAGATTGTGGATGGCAACGATGACCACCTGTTTGAGATCGATCCGTCCAGCGGCGAGATCCGCACCCTGCACCCCTTCTGGGAGGATGTGACCCCCGTGGTGGAGCTTGTGGTGAAGGTGACTGATCATGGCAAGCCCACCCTGTCCGCCGTGGCCAAACTTATCATTCGCTCAGTGAGCGGTTCCCTGCCTGAAGGGGTACCGCGAGTGAATGGTGAGCAGCACCACTGGGACATGTCGCTGCCTCTCATAGTGACACTGAGCACGATTTCTATCATCCTCCTAGCGGCCATGATCACCATCGCTGTCAAGTGTAAACGGGAAAACAAGGAGATTCGCACTTACAACTGCCGCATCGCCGAGTACAGCCACCCACAGCTAGGTGGGGGGAAGGGCAAGAAGAAGAAAATCAACAAAAACGATATCATGCTGGTGCAGAGCGAGGTGGAAGAGAGGAACGCCATGAACGTCATGAACGTGGTGAGCAGTCCCTCCCTGGCCACCTCCCCTATGTACTTCGACTACCAAACCCGCCTGCCCCTCAGCTCGCCCCGGTCAGAGGTGATGTATCTTAAGCCAGCCTCCAACAACCTGACTGTCCCGCAGGGGCACGCAGGCTGCCACACCAGCTTCACCGGACAAGGGACTAATTCGAGCGAGACCCCTGCCACTCGGATGTCCATAATTCAGGTAGGAGACTTTTAGAGTAAAAGGGACTTCACTTAAAAGCTCTTGCTGGTGCTGTCCTGAGACCTTTGGCTAAGGGAAAACAAGATGGCCAGTAATAATGTGTGTGGGTGGGAAATAGTTAACTGAAAATAGTTCACATCTTTGACCCTGTGTGCACACCATTTCCTATTCAGAATCCATAAAACACATGCCACACCTCTGTTGCATTTTTAAAATTTATTTTTTACACATTTTGAAATGATAACAACAGTCATTATTTAAACTTTATTCTATCTGCAGGACTATATTTCTTTCCGTAACAGGATTACAAGAGTAGAACTAAAAGGGAGGGGGAGTTAATTTCCTTTAATGAGTTTTATTTTATTAAAACATTTTATGTTGATATGAAATTTATATTCCAAATTGGAGCTTACTTCTTTAGTATGGAATAGTCATCAGGTCAGTACTCTAAACTGTGAATCAATTTGAACAACGTTTCACCCTCTGATAAATTAGTTTTATTTTGAAAGTGTTCTAGGCACATGAACCCCGTTTATTCCATAACAAAACTTTCAGCTGAAGCTTTGTAAATGTGACATTCTAATGTGCTTAGTACAAGTTAGGCTTAGTGATCAGAAGAAGAAAAAAAAATCTTTGAAAAGAATTCCATTAGTTCCAGGTTTTCCTGTGAGTTTCCTGTAGTCACTAAGGGATGAAATCTCTACCCAAAGTGTCAAAAGGTCATTTTTTAAAATGCTATTGATGACAGGGAGTTAAATTGCAGTGAATCCCACATGACTTATTTTTGGATCAGGGTATATTTTCAGGGTATCTACACATATTATTAAACATAAGATGAAAACAAAACCATTTCCCAAAGCATAGACATTGATTCTTGCAAAAATGACTGTGCTGTGATGATCCAGTCACTTTCTTGTTCTTTTATTCACTACTGTTGTGTCACAGAAAAATATAATTCTTGCTTATCATAATATTTAGAACACATGTTGTTACAAATTCCTCTGAATGAACAGGCATTGAAGTTTGCAGCTGGGCATAACCAAAATTGACACTTGAGAGGGAGTTTAGTTTGAAGGAAATGAAAAGTCATTGGCCACATTATTGTGCTTTGAAAAGCTTGTCTCAGTAAAGTTACTATTGTTCAGATGGAGTGTTGAAGACCCATAGACCTGCTAATATAAATCACCTATGTCCTAGTGTTAAGCAGAAAACATTTGCTATGACAGCATAGTGTCCATGTGAACAAGGCTTGTCAAGTATGATGTGATTTACTATTTAAAGTATAAAATTCCATTTTATAGTATTCACTGTATATGAGTTATCATGTAATCATTGATTTAAAGTTTATATGAAACATGAAAGAAATTCTCAACTATAAAAACTCGGCTTCTAATAATGTTGTCCTGTAATTGTGTGAAACTGGTATTTATGAACACTAATATCTCTATAGAGGGAATAATGATTAAATGTTTGTTTATAGATGTGATGTAGTCATTTTGGAATTGCAAATATTTTGTACACCTGTCCTATATTTGTGCCACTGACAAGGTTGTCACAGAAGGCGAATACTTAATCATCTACGTTAAGGGTTGTGAGTTGAATTTTCATCTAGTTTCCAGCATAAAATATTACAAAATCAAGTTGGTGCAGTAAAATTCTCAGCAAGTCTGTCTTCTTAGACTAGTGAAGGGCATAGCCATATCCAAACTTTGCAAGGCTGTGGTGCTTATACTATGTTGATCATATTGCCATCGAAGCTGGTCATTGGCTGTAAACCATAGTGGTGGAGCTTCACCAATAATAAAACCCAAGCCAAGAAAAACCACATATTATCCAAACTTTTCACAATTTAAGCAGTAAGTGAAAGACTGTCTTTGTATTCTGTTACATCTAAAAGTGCAATGCATACCACCGAAGTACAAAATGGACTTTGGTTTAAGTTTGTAATTTTACCAAAATGTCTCAATTTCCTATACTACTTCTGTTTTTTAAAATATCTCAACCTAAACAGCTAAGTTTCCTCCCACCTTCTTCTTTCAGTCCTTTAAAAGATGAGTTATAGAATACAATAAATTAATGTCCTTAGAAATGTACCACATTTCTCTGATATTTATTATAAAAATCATAATAAATTAGCCACTTGCTACGCCCTTCTCTTTCCCTCAACAACTGGGATGCAACACACATTGTGCTCAGGTGGAATGAAGGAGTCTGCAGGAGTTCCATACTCCTGTATCAAGCTCATTTGTTAGCATCTGCATCATTGAGCCTGAAATGTAAATATGCTACTACTTTCATGTCTCTGTCTTAAGGTAGACTCATATTCCACAAAATCAAATTGGATCAACAGCTGGTAGCTCTGGTTCATCTTTATTTTCCAGTATCTTGCATAGTGTTTTGAAAGTACATAGTATATCTTTATAAATGGGTTAAAATTTTTAATAATTGTATTGCAATGCCTATGTGCAATAGGAGATATAAAATATAGGAACTTTTGGAGTGTATGATTCACATTACAGCTAATGTTAAAAGTGGTTACAGTCTGAGAGTGTTTTGATTACAGTCCCAAGGTTTATGCTTAAAGTTTTTGTTTCATCTCAGGTGTGTGTGTGTGTATATATATATATATATATATATATATATATATATATATATATATATTATATATATATTAACATACATTTGTGAAAAGAGATTTTATTTTTATTAAATCCTGTGAATCAGGGTATAAAATGTTTAGACAATAGATGCGTGACTGGAATATCAATAACTGCACAGGAATTATATTACAACGTTGAAGTTACAATATTTTATTTATTTAATGTATAGACATTAGAATAGAATACATCTGAAGAATAGAAAGAGATTTTGAAGTGGGTAAGGTAGTCTATCACATGGACGTATAAGAACACTTCATTGGAGACACTCCCATGTGTATTATTTTGTGTGGTGATGTAAGATATAACATGAATGTAGAAGTCTTTACTAATTCTGAAGAATAACTATTAATTGTGGCTTTCTAAGAACAAGTTCACACTTGTAATATCAGTAGGGAAGAGAAGGCAGAAGGTCAGTCAGAACTTCAAAGTCACTCTTGGTTAAACAGAGTGGCCAGCCTGAGATACATGAGCCCCTGTCTCAAGAAAACACAAAGTAACAAATTAAGTTAAATCTCAGGCAACTTCTCAACAGGTTTTCTCCATGAATCCTAACTGGGAGCACATACTAGGACACCCTGATGATAGGACTTTCTGATTTTGTTTTCTTTTGTTTACTTTTTAAAATACCTGTATTCTCCCACTGCAGTTTTAATATATCCTCATCGATTAAATTGTATTAACTCAACAAAAAGGTTTCCTAAAATAAAGTTTAAAAAAATACATAGCTTTACAAACTTACTTTACAAAAGCATGTCCATTCACTTCAGAGTCCTGACGAAAAACAATAAATTTCGTTTTAAATATGTTCATGAGGTTTATAACATAAATTTGCCAAATATAAGTTAAGCACATTATTTTAAATATAAATGAAGTAAATAAGGATATAGTAGGTGCCTAGAGCAAAATAAACACATAGAAGTGAGATTGAACTGCAAAGGAGAATGCTATCATGTATAAAGAGTTAAATACATTTTAGAAAAGATAAAAGCTGAAGTGTCTTTAATAACGGTGTTTTCCACTGTGTGTCTTTATTCTCATTTCTGTAACACGGGAGGTTCTTGATTCTAGATACCTGTTAATAATTTCAGCAACAAATGCAGAGTATAAATATGCTTTGGAGTCACTTCAAATTTTGGAGGTATTTTGCTACACTTTTTATGCTAAGAAGATGCCACTTGATTAGTCTCATGTACTCATCCTTCTTCACAAAGTCCTTACTTATGAGGGTTATGTGGGATTGAGCACGAAGGGATGACATTGTCATCCTGCATCTCCTGCGGCACTTTTCTTTCTTTTTTTTATTTCCTCAAAGATTATTCAAAACATAGGAGGACTAATTTCTACTCTAGTGTAATAAGTATACACTATCAATCTTTTATTTTATTAGGGATTGAAATTACTTGAAGTATTACACAATCAAAATTCTAACTGAGCATTGGGATTTTGAAATTTCTCTGGAGGAGGTTATAAATTTATTTTTAAAGTTCCAAACTTATTCTTAATGTCCCCATTAAAATGCTAACATTATGTTATTTAGACTGTCTTTTGTGGAGATTACCTCCAATGTAAACTTGTGAGCATTTCTCTATTTGACAACAAATGAAAAAATACTATAAAATTAGAAGCCACATAATTTTATGTTTAGTAGAGTTGACAAACAAGCTCTTCGTGAATTACTAACTTTATTACCCACTAGCCTCCCAATTTCAACAAAATTTGCAAAATGACAGCCAGATGTTTCTTGATCAACCTCAGGTTGATATGAAAATTGTATTATAGAGACAATACAATTTTTAAAATTTTACTTTACCTGTATCGGAGAGTTATATTATTTCAATACAAAGTATGATACATACACTTATATCAAGGATTTTGAAACTACATTTTTTCTTTTCTTTTCTTTTTTCAAGACAGGGTTTCAGCATCTTTTCTTAAAAAAATTGTGTGTGATCAGAGAAAAAAAGTCCCCTAAAATTATCTCAACCTCTTAAACTAAGTTACAAAATCGTTTATATTCTTTAAAACAGAGAATAACCACTGCTTACATTGCTCATTCACAGAAATTTCTGTCTAGGAAGCCAGTGTTATAAAGATGTGCATTCTTCACATCTTTACAGTGCCTAGAAATACTTTATATATGAATTTAAAATAATTACTCCTAAAATAACACCCAACTGCCATCTCATTTAAAGAATTATGGTGTTTACATATTTAATGAGAAGACATTCAATATTTGAGGCGAATGTTTAGTGCTGTTTATAAGTGCAGTATTTTACTATATATAGTATGAAACATCACTATTGTCAGAAATGAGATCTCAAATTTCTCACTCTGAGTGCTGCTTATATAATGCAGTGTAACAGAGAAGCATACAGAAGCATAGGTCTAGAAGCTAAGAAAAATACCTTAAGATTTCTAAAAATTAATAGAAACTTACTTGCATTCAGTAAAGTTGGCTCTGCCTATGCTTATTAGAATATAAAGAAATAATTTTTTGGAAAATGTAGTTATGTCTTTACCTATGTTTATATTTATCTGTGAATATGAATATTTTCAATAGTAAATATGAATGTAAATATGCAAGCACAAATATCCCATTTTACAAATTTCAGTCCAAAGCAAGTCACTTTTTAAAGAAAAACTCATTTTCCTCTGACAATATATTAAACATTATAATGTAGACTTTTCATGGTTTAAGGAAAATAAAAACAAATGCTAAGCACAGGTTTGGTACTTTGGGGACTGGTGGGATTGCTGGAAACATTCAAAACATATGGTGTAAGGTTGATGATGAAAGACCAAGAGGAAGAAGTTTCTACAGCTGGGCTCAGGCCTGTGAGGAAATGAAACTTAACTCCCTGATGCCGAGAAGTCTTGCAATACACTCAATAGTGGGTACATTCTTACAAATGCACTGACTAATTGCTATATTAGTCATTGCTCTAGAATGTATTCCCCTAGGTAATACGTCTGTTTAATAAATCCCACAGGGCATTATCTTAAAGTCATATTTTAGTAAAGCACTAGTGAAGTGATTTCTTTGGATTAAATTCCTTCAACCAACGACGTATAATTGTTAGAGAAGAGCATACAGTTCATTTTTACTTATCATTTTGAAGATAGCGTGACTTCTGCCACCCACTTACAAGACACTTTCGAAGTTCATCAGACCTACACTAATCTATTGTCAACCTACTTTAGTAAGGAGACTTTGACATGAAGTCCCCTCAATGGCAGCATACAGTATTTTACAGCAAGTCATAGCTTTCACCGCTAGCTTTGACAGTGATGTATTGCTATCCTTTGGTTTCTGGAAATAAATCATCTATAATAAAGAAGTCCTTAATGGCATCAACGTTCTCACTGTGACTAAGCAGAAATATGCTCCTACTTCATTGCTACTGCAGAGGAATCAGTTCAGTATTTTTAAGGTGTAGTATAAAGGAAAAACTCATAGCAATATATAAATGCAAGTTGTGGTTTCATGGGAGATACGTTTTGCTTACATGTATTCTGATAGTCTATGAAATTGGTTTTTGAGCCGTGCTTGAGAGTGCTGTTGACATACATGTGACACAGTATTGTTTGTCTGTTCTGGTCATAGTGACATTCTGATTATTGGTATTTGTAGGCCTTGAACTGGATCTATTCCAGGCAGTTTTATTGTAGTGAATTGCTTCTTAGGGTTCACTAAGCATCTAGCACAACTATGCTGAATACAACTGGCACGTTTGCAGATATTTATTGAAAAATAAGGCAGTTAAACAGTATAATTTTGGAAAAATGGATCATGACAATAAAAGACTATTTAAGTTAACAAGCTTTGTGATCAAATGATAAATACAGGTTGGAGAAATGAAACTTTATATGTAACTAATCTACATAAATATATTTTGGTTTGATTAGAGAAATGGAATATATTAAAATACTTAAATAATATTAGAAATGCATTTTACTCAGGCATTTTAAAATATTTTGATATCCATGTTATCTTATTTTCTTTATATTCAAATTCTATGAAGTAGTCTCATCAGCCATATTAATGTTATAGAAATTGGCATGGTGATGATAATATAATTTCAAAGATCCTACTTTGTTCTAAAATATACTCTGCTTGAACATTTAATTCTTTTTAAATTTGTAATGTGTTTATTGATTTTTAATTACTGAAACACATTAAAGGGAGCATTTAAATGACAATTTCTTGTTTACTTCCTTTATCAGCTAAAAACAGTCTTTGTAAGGTTTAGAAGTCAAAGCTGTTAAAATGAATTTCAAGTTTGAAAGTATACATCTACAATTGTTTGGTAGATGTTTAATGCTATTTGCAAACATCAGTTTTAAGCTTATAAATTATGTTAATACATATGTAGATGCTACCTTTACATTCTGTGCTATTCTAGAGGTGTTAACACTTAGAGGCAACTGAACCTGAGAAATGACTGAATGATTTAAGGCCTCTACATATCTATCATGTTTTATGCATATTTCTTTCATTTTTATATTCATATAATAGCTTAAAACACAGCTTATATATAAGACATAAAACATGCATTCATAGTATTTCTTACTGAACACTTAATAATCATATGAATGCATAAAATTTTAGTGTCTTCCAGTGAAACTCAACCCAAAGTTAAAGTTTGACTGTATCCTAAATTTTGCTTTATTTTTTTTGATACATGTACAAATGAAAACATACTGTTTTTTACATTAAAAGGATTCAGGTATTAAAAGGATTACAAACTTTTTTATTCTTATAATCCAAATCTAGACCATGTTTTAAGAAAATTCCTAAATTTACTTTTCCACAGCAAATATTCTCATCCATTTTCAAGTCTTGACACTATAGGTTTATCAACCTTTAAGATATAACTTTTTTTTTAACATCATAGTCCTCAACAAATACCTTTGCTAGAGCTGTTTACTTTTCAGACAGCTTATTTTATTACACTACACTAAGATTTTTGTATGATTGAATATTTTGCATGTTGTTTTATTTTTTCCCGCAGTAGAAAAGTTGAATGTAGAGTTGAACTTCTTACAGAAAATAATTTAGCTACGTGTACAAATTGACACTGTATGCTTCTTACAGGTGATTTTATTTCAGTACATGACATAACAAGAAGAGAGAAAAATATTTAAGAAAGCAGTTGCCTATCAACTTATTAACAATTTACTAAAAAGAAAAAAAATTTTCACTTTCCCGGAAGAGACGGGAGCTAGCTTTTATTAAAGAAGCTATGTTCTAGCTGAAGTCTGACATTCCTTAATCACACAAACCTTCAGACAACTTTTTAAATGGGTTGCTCTGATTTTTATAGTTAAAATGTGAAAAATAGAATAAAATCTGACCTAAACTTTAGTGATCTCTTTCTTGGTACTCTCTTTGGACACACTGGCCTTGCTTTCTAGTCTATTTTGCAGTTTTTCATGTATTTTAGGAAAGTTTGCCCAAGAGAAGCAATTTGCACCGACAACAAACATGAAAGGAATCATAACTCACCTGAAAAATGAGCCATCGGCTTGCTATCTATATCATCATTTTCATTGTAGCTGATTAAATGATTACAAAGAAAATCATCATCACAGTTTCAATCCAAAATATTTGGTTATTTGTTTTCCTTATTTTATTATTATTTGAATATTTACATAGCCTTAAGTTGTAGGAACAGCTGCCACCATTTTTTATAAGCCACCCTCATATCGTAATCTGACTTTATTTTAAAAAAATCTGTGATTAAAGAAGTCAAGTTTGTGTGTGTGTATATATATATATATATGTATATATATATATACATATACATATATGAGTTTTACTGCACATAGGAAACATGAAATTCCTCTGTAATAACAGAAAACAGCCAAATTATTCTACAGAATTAACTTAGAGTAATATGTAGGATTGTTGAGAACAGACATATATGAAAATAGCAAACAGTTCAGTATCAATTCATAGACTGACGTAAACATCTCTAATCTTGCATTTCTATGACACCATAACATGGTTAGTAATTATTAGCTGCATTTAACTCTTGACCTTCAGAGGAAAAGTATTATTTTTTCCCTAGATGATAATAAGTTTGGAAAGAAGACAACAATTCTTTTAATCAAACCAACACTCAGTACGATTTTCAAAGTTATTACCCAAGCTCTTTTCTGAGATGTCATCCTGATTCCAAATGCCTAAGTAGTGAAAAACAAAGAAATATTAGGAATACATTTAACATTTTTCCTTTTGATTTTGAGCAATAGACTTTCCATGTTTTTTTATATATATAATGAAAACTATTACACAGTAATTTGGGTTAGAATTCATGCCCAGTTCCCCATCTCAAAACCCAATTTGTTACCACCTGTGGCTATTTCTATTAAAAAAAAAAAAAAAAAGAAACGTAATTACAATGAGTCTCAGCAGTCTTAGAGTAAATTTTTGCAATTACAGTACCTCCCTTGGGCAGATGTGTGAAAATGGTAGATTAATTCCTGCCAGGATTTTTCTCTTCCTTGTGCGTTTTTAGGTTTGGTGTCTCCTTCTTATTAGAGTGAGTGTTTGCTCTGGGTAAAGGTTATGTCAGTGTTTCTGTAGTAAATCTCCAGAAATAAAGATCCACAAATCAGCCATTAAATTTTGCCATAGGCAAAAAGCTGACATGTAACAACTCACAGAAGGAGTGGATAATATTTTCCATTACTGTCCTCCGTGGCCTGAGTTAAGTATGAAGTAAAACAGTAAGAATATTCAGCTGTCTTGAAATACAGGACAGAAGCATATCCAAGTGAATAGAAGCTGGAGGAATAATTTTATTTTCTGCTTGGTTCCAAAGCTACCTGAAGCCTAAGCGTTTAAAAGACGGATAATAAAGATATTAGGAGTCAAGAATGTAACAACCTTCTCCTTTTCATCCATTCTTTTCTGTAGAAGTGGTGGTGCTGTGCCAACACTGTTCTTGCTGATTAGCTAATCGGTCTACACACAGCTAGTAGATTCTTTCAGTTCTCTCAAATTTCAACAGTGTTAAACATCTGGATGAGTGTTTCAACTATATGATATTAAGATTTTGTTAATTTATTTTGTTTAGGTAGAATACTTGAAGATAGGTAGCTCATCTCTATTTTTATAGTTTATATTTGGTACCTTTTAAACAAGAGCAGTAAGAATTCCTGTGTGTTTTTGCTGATTCGTTGCAAGTTCATAGAGAAAAATACATGTTCAAGGATTGCAGTTTTTATTAGCATCAAGCTTTCTCAATATTACTCTATACTATATATAGTTTGCATACATATACATGTATATGAATATAGCATTCAAAGAGACAATGGTGTTGATTGTCATTTATTTAAATACTTTTTATTCTTTGCTGTGATTTACACAGCATTACAATTATATCACTCAGTCATCATATACATTTTATAAAGCTGTCTCATCCAATTCTAAGAAATCAATAATTTTCTATAATCATTTTGTTTATATTTTGATATTATATATATCAAATATATAAAAAATAAACTCACATTGATTCACAAAATTCAGAATCTGTTTGTACTATGTAGGTGCTAATGTAATTTTCGTGCCTATACAAAAAAACCATTTTGAGGGATATCATGCAGCCTATTTTCCTACTGTTATTTAACTTAATGTCACAGCCTATAGTTATTTGATTCATAATCATTAATCCAATGACTAAATAATAAAATACAATTAAAATAAATTAAATTGTTTACCTTTTTGCTATTTTGAAATTTAGGTATTATCCATCTGAGTTCTATTTGCAAGGTTCATTCATATCTCAGGATAAAGGGACTTGTTAGAATAAAAGTTGCAAGAAAATAAAAATTTCAAATCATATTAAAAATGCATTCAGGAAAGAAAGTGTATTTTGGTGGTAGAATAGTTTGTACTGTGCAAGGCTCTTTGTATCACCAATAAGAATGAAGAAAAAAATGTCACGTGTTTCTACTTAACCAGAGCATGTAAGCTATAAAGTAAAGGAATAATATAAAAAGGAGCATAAATTAGAATTTTTAAATGTTTATGATTTATTTACATTTTATGCAGAACAACACACTTCCTGAAAGATTAAACCTAATAATGTTAAATACTGCATGGGGTGAGTCTGCAGATAGTGAACTCTGCTGACATTTATGTCCCCACTCATCATAAACATTGCGATTCAAGTCTATCTATTAATTCATATTTAAGGCACATTGACAGCCAGCCTGCTGAATGCGGAAGATGCAGATGTGGTACACATGCGCGCTGGCAGGATGGCAGCTCTCGCTGCTTGAAGAGGATTGAGTAGGTGTTCTATCAGACACTACTGACCAGACACTGGACCTGACATAAATTGTGCAGGTTTTATTCATTTCTCTCCTCTTGGTCTTCTCCTCGAGACATTTTACATATATGTGTATGCTCTTTTAAAAAGACTATTGCCAAAGCATTTTCTGTATCTGCAAATTCTAAGTGATGTGAAGAGTCTTGAAAAACTTGCAAGAACACAAGTTTTCAAGCATTTGTGAATCATTTCACAAGATCTATAACTTAAATTATTTTCATCTGCTTAACAACAGTGAAAACTTTTTTTCAAGTGTTTGAGATGCGAATTTTAAAACACTTATGAGGAGCACACCTGTGATCTTATTACTTGGAAGTCATGGGTAAGCACAGCATGAGATGTAGGCTAGGTTGAATTACATAATCAGACTATGTCTCAGGAAGCCAATGTTTGGACATGTCCTTCAATGATACAGCAGATTCCTACTGTGTCCAAGGCCTGGAGTCCAATTGCTACCACCATGACAAAAGTAAATAATAATGAGATAGATGAAAGGAAACATTGCTTTTACCTTATCCTGAACTCTCAAAAATACTTTCATCTTTGCCATGTTGGTTTTTTTTTTTTTTTTTTTTTGTTATTGTTGTTGGGTTTTTTTGCTGTGACTTTCTAGTAGAAAGTATGTGTAAATGTGTATATTAAAGTTCCCTGTATATTTATATCTGCAGGAGTGCTTTCTACTTAAAATTCAGAAATATGTGGTGACAAAGCTTGGTGGTATTTATTGGAAATTAACTGAATTATGTTTATAGCTAGGATTGACATAGTTGGCTTTTCAGTGTGGAGATAAATATGTCCTGATTGCATTAAATAGTTTCATGTATTCGTTCTGAAATGACACTTAAGTAGACAAGAAAATTTGGGCTATTAGTTAAAATAAACGATTTCTCCAATTCTTTTAAATTATAGAAATGAGTATATATTTTAAAAATAAAAATGTTGATTTTTTATATGAAAGAAATAAAAAGACAGTTTACAATACGAGTCCTTTTTATCCTTCAGGCAGGAGTGTGCACTAAAAGATAGAGTGAAGACACCTCCTTTCACCTGACACATCTAGAAAATTAAAAAGCATTATTCAATTTTGGTTTTTAGGGAACTTTTCTGTTTAAAGCTATGCATCTTGCAGCCACACTATCGTGTTCACTTGTCAGGTAACAAAAGGAGCCTCATTTTAAATTTAGTCAGACATCCCTTACTTTTTTTACTTGCAATTTTCCTTTGACTTTTAGTACGCCTAAGTTTGGTGTTTGTGTTAAATATTCATCATGCAACTGCAGAAATGAAATTTCCAAGGAGATATCCATTATTTAGAAATACTGTAGTTTAGAATTTTAGGATGGAGAATGCCATGCTGAGAGGTGAGAGAAAGAAAGGACCACTGGTCCAGTTTCCCCCTGGAAATAGGCTGGCTTGGGAAGTGGAGTATCATTTCACTTGGGTTAATTGCAGTAAGCCATCATCTTGTTAGGAAATTAAGGTACTATCAACATGAGGGCATGAAAGCATTGAACATCCAATCTTGAGCTTCCATTTCACCCATCTCCTCTCAGGAAATGTCATTAGAAATTTGAGCCCATGACCTTTAGCTTCCATTTTTTTCCTACAGAGTCAAAGCTGGTGTTTTCACATTGAGTGTTTTAAGATAATTTGGTGAGTGCTCTACTCTGCACATTTCTAACCTAATTACTCTTCTTTTTTTTTTTTAATCTAAACTAAAGTCAAGCTTAATGGGTTGGTGTGTACTTGACAGAGAGTAAACACAGTTGTTCAATCTTGAGTCTGGTGAAAAGCAGCTGATTTTCTACATCATTAAGGTTTCTGTAAACTAGGAGCACTGCCCAAGTTGTGTCTGCTACTTTATGACAAGCCTCTGATTCTCATTAATTATTCCCAGCCTCCACGGCATCCTGAATTTATGTTTAAAATATCTAACTACACTGAAATTGTATGCTAAAGTCCATGGAAAGGAATAGGGTACCTATTTACTCATTCAGGTTTTGGGGAATGTTTTACACACCTTTAGCACTTTTTGTCAACATAAGCATGATAGAAGAGAAACATTCTAGAATCCTTTTGTATGCTCACTTAGAAGAGAGGAGCATGAGAAAAATATATGTGCCTAGCATAAGAAGTGAATTATGCAAATTGATGAAGATTTCTTGTCAACAGTCATGCACTCCTCTGCTCAGTGAAGTTCATGTATCTTGGAAAAGACTCATGATTAGACAGGTGTTTCTTCAGTCCATGAGATCACATTTCTGAAATATTTATATAGTGGCTAGCCAGATGTACACAGTTTAACCTTGTAATCCTATTTCACAGCTTTTCTAAATACTTAGAAACTTGTTAAGTTAGAGGCTGATTGTTTTGGCAGCCTAGTCCCATTAATAGGATTCAGATATTCCTTATTTACAAGCCTGTGCTGTTAATATAATCCAGTATATTAAATCACAGGGAAACAGGAGATTCTATCCAAGGGCTAATTGACATGGAAGCTTTTTCTAAAGCTTTTTAATTTGCTTTTTATTGACTGCATAATATCAAGAAAACACAGTGCAAATGAAAAATATAAATGTTTGGATGCCATGCTTCTACCATTTTAGTGTGAAGTAGTTATTGCTCACATATCTTGTTCTCCTATCATAATCTTGATATAAGCCACATAAGACTAGGCATCTGCTCTTGTAAATATTCCTCTCAGCGTCCTCTCAATTGCAAAGCATACTGTCACTTGACATGTGGAAGTATTTTAAATGCACTCATCTGGGTTTTTTAAATGAATAGAGGCAATGCAGAGTAATGTAATAATGTGTCGTGATTTTCATTATGTTTATTTATTGGTTCTGCAATAATGGAAAAGAAGCTTATTGTGATGCTTTTAGCTTGAGCTATTATGCACTATGGTACTCATACTCCGTTTTGAATTTGTGCAATTCTGTCCCCTCAAGAAAATGTGTATCAGGATTCTTAAACTTAATTAGATTACAGAATGAGCTTCATTCGTTTTTGGATTTTCTATATTAAATGTACAGCACTTATAAACTGATTATACTTGAAACAACACATCCACTTGCGGGGAAAGGAAAGCCTTGTTTTTCAACCTGTAAATGGCAGTTCCAAAATCTCTATTTTGAAGAAAAGTAAGGAGAAAGTAAGCTATCAAAAATATAAATTCTGGTGTTTGGTTCTTTTAGGGAAAATTATATAAATTGTATTGTGTATTTTCCCCTAAAGATGTCTAATATACAACTAAGAAACTAACAAACTAAACAAATGAACAAAAAAAAATCATTGGTTTCTAAGCCCACTGAGAATTGTGAAGAAGTAGGGATGAGACCTACATGTATGAGATTTCAGACTCCAGCTTTTTGTAGAATGATCTATCTACACTGCTGAGAATTCCTGCTTCCAGGGCTACATGGTTCAGACGCAGTTACTAGCAGTCTTGCAGGCTTAGACTTCAGCTATTCTCTCATTGGACCTGGTTCTATCATCACCCTCAAGGCATGAACCACCTACATGGGATTCCAGGACTGTGTCCTCCTTCTCTGCCCAGGTTTTGATTGAGTTTTTTTTTTTTTTTTTTTTTTTTAAGTTTGTCTATCCAAAGAAACTTCGTTTAGGGAACAAAAACTTTCTTATCACAAAGCCCTGATATGGAAACTCCATGAAATAATTTTACATTGTTGGCAGTTTTCAGTCTCCAAGTTTCTTTCTTTAAAAACAAAGATTAACCATATCCCTTCCACCAAATTTCATGAGAAAATCTTACTGTAAAAATTTGACTAAAAACACCATATCAAAACTGTACTTTGGCTATAGTGAGAACTCATTACATAATTGTTGACTGAAAATAGAACAAGTTTCATTTATATTTTTAATTACCTATAATTTACCAATCAGACATGGTCATTGCTAACCTTTCATTGTATAAACCTACAATTTATTTTGAATTACAAATATCCAAATGACTCAAGTATAAGCAGATTATATTTTTTGTATATTTTATTGATTCTGCTTATTCTAAGTTGGTATTTTTCCTGCTGAGAGATTAATACATTCACTATTGAGCTGCTGTTCCAGTCCTTGCTAGGATGAAACATGCATAAGTAACTATTCTTCCAAAGATATAAAATGTGAAGGAGTTTTAAGGCCTAATGCAAGGATTTAGGGAAAGTATTAATTTCTATTTTGATGATGTATATGTATGCAACTTGTTTTTTTAAAAATATGATCTGAATATATTATATTAAACTGTCTTTCTCTTACATTTATATGAGCATGGCACAGATATTTTGAATGTTGACAATGCAGTTTAATTTTGTCTCTAAATGGGGGAATTCTGGTTCACTAGATATAACTCATTTCATCAGTTACTCTCCATAGACAGATTGTTTACAAGGAAGTTCTATTCCCATGATTCCTGCTTTAAAAACAAAACAAAAACACAGCTCCTTCTTCCATGCATAGGCGCTTTTTTGTTTTTTATTTATTTTTCTGTTTTCTTTTAGAATATGCCAACATTTTTATTCTTAAGGATATAGCAATTAAATTAAATATGATCACTCATATTGTAAAACACATGTTTAATATTAACTAGGTACTAAATAAATATTTACACATATCATTCTGCTTATTCTTCAAAATGACAAAACATTTTGGAGCAGCTAAATCTCAAAGAACTACTATGTACATATGATTCATAAAAAACCTGATTTTTCCAGTTTCCAAATCTAAGCACAATATAAAAAAGAATCAATAATGGATATAAGTATTTTATTTCAAAACATTTATGATGATTGAGTTAATTTTACTAAAATAATTCATTGGATTTAAGTTGTCAGTTTACATTCTCTAAGTTATGTTTTGACCTTTGTTTTGTTTTTAAGTGGACATTTTAAGAAAGTTTTTTTTTTTTAGAATACATTGTTAAATTTTGATTCTAGATATTTCAAGTTTTTAAAATTAACAAATTAAATTTTGAAGTGAAAGGATGTACATTTTCTTTACACATTATCTTTTTTCTTTTTTTTTTTATTTTTGATACTTTATTTACATTTCCGATGTTTCCCCTTTTCTGGGTCTCCTCTTTGGAAGCCCCCTATCCCCTCCCCCTCCCCGCCTCTGTGAGGGAATTCCTCCTCCCACCTACCTGCCCACCCATCCCCATATTCCCACCTTGACATTCCCCTTTACTGGGGCCTCTAGCACCCTCAGGCCCAAAGTCCTTTCTCCCTGATGGCCATCGAGGTGATTCCTCTGCCTCATATGTAGTCCAAACCATGGGTCAATAGATGTGTATTCTTTGGTTAGTGGTCAGAACCTGGAGTTCTTTTTTTTTCTTTTTAAACAGGGAAGTATTGAGAGAATTCAGTTCATGACATGTCAAAATAATTATAAAACAATTAATATCAGAAATATTTGCACAGGGTCTAGAAAATTGCTCAGTGTGTAAAATGCTTGCTGCAAAGCCTGTAGACTGAGTTTAGATCCCCATTACCCAGGTAATATGACAAGTGTGACATTTAATGCTACCTGAAATTCAAGTGCTATTTAGACCAACACGGGATTCTGTTAGTGATTACTCCTCAGTTAAATCTAGCTGAATCATGGAGTTCCAGGTTCAGTGAATGAACTTGACTGGAAATTTAAAGTTGAGAATTTTTTTTTTTTTATTTATTTATTTTTTGATATTTTATTTACATTTCCGATGATTCCCCTTTTCTTTAGAAACCCCGTGTCCCCTCCCCCTCCCCGCCTCTGTGAGGGAATTCCTCCTCCCACCTACCCGCCCACCCATTCCCATATTCCCACCTTGACATTCCCTTTTACTGGTACCCCTAGCACCCTCAGGCCCAAAGTCCTCTCCTTTCTCCCTGGTG
>CM052708.1:36092514-36143384 GCA_028551405.1 Uromys caudimaculatus | reverse complement strand
TGATATTTTATTTACATTTCCGATGATTCCCCTTTTCTTTAGAAACCCCGTGTCCCCTCCCCCTCCCCGCCTCTGTGAGGGAATTCCTCCTCCCACCTACCCGCCCACCCATTCCCATATTCCCACCTTGACATTCCCTTTTACTGGTACCCCTAGCACCCTCAGGCCCAAAGTCCTCTCCTTTCTCCCTGGTGGCCATTGAGGTGAGGAAGACACCTAGGTTAGCAGTCTTGTTTCAACTCACAGACATGCACACACTTGCACAAACACATATATACACATTGACTCAGAAATTAAATTTAAAAATAAATACAAATGCATTCAATTGCAACTGAAGTCATCCATACCCATTTCCTTACATATAAATTGAAATCTGAAGGTTTTACCTATCTATACAGGAAGTTCATCTGATATAACATTCAGAGTTCTCATGCTATTTACTGTATTATGTTGAAAAGCATATTTGATCAAAATACCACACAGTGTGGATAATTGGTGCTATGAAGTACTACTTCTTAGTTCCTGCACCTCAGATCTATTCCAAGGAAAATTCTTTCATCATCTACATACTATACTTGAACATTTCTCAGAGCCTGTGTAGAACACAGGACCTTGGCTTCTTTCTTTAGCTTGGCCTTGTGTAGTAGAAATATTTCCAAACTTAAAGACTCCATAAGCAGTCTGTGCTTCTTATATTAATTAATCACAGGATTTTTAATGATTCTTTTTATTATTACCCAAACTGTCTCATACATATCCATGTTTTTATTTGTGCTTATTCAAAGCATAACCATTAGAGAAGAAAAGCCATTGGATACCGTGTAGCCTGGCACTGGAAATGAAGGAATACTTGATTAACAAGTATTAGTTGGATATGACTCGTACATCCCAAAAATACAAATAACAATGAGAAATATGAGCAAATGGAATAGAGTAGTAAGTGTAGCACACGTAAAAGTAACACGTATCATGCATGACATGAGTAGAGATTTTGACTCAAAAGAAATTTGATTCACATTGTTTGTAGTCCACAGATACTATTTTCCCCTTCCAAAAAAATAATGGTCATGTTCGTATTGGCCTCTTAGGTGAGATTAGAGGGAAATGTTGGGCTGGGACAGATTGTCTTACAGTAGTATGATCACCTTATCAAACAAGGAAGGTAACACGATATGAAAATAACACAGCATAGATAGGAGACAGTGAGTTTTTTGAAGTACCAGAGAGGAGAGCAGTGTCACTGGGGGAAAACTTACGAAAACCCAGTTACTTACTCTTATCATAAGAGTTCTCTAGAGGAATTTGTAATATACTTCAGGAAGCCTTGTGTGTGTCTAAGTGCATTTCATTTTCAGGTGTTCCCATGGTGGTACTGTTTGTGCAGTTTTAAGTACGTTGGAATTGAACATAAACATGCTGCAAATCACCTACCACTGGGCTCCACTTTAAAAAATATGAGCAGTTTTTTTTTTTTCAGTCAAGTGCTTTTAAATGTATACACCATGATCGATGTTTATGTGCTACAGATGAAAAAAGTGACTTATTTTTTGCTTTTCTAGGTTATAACCTAATTAAAAATAGTTCAAGTAAAAGAATTTCTTATTTTCAAGTACAGAAACGGTAAATAATTTAATCATGTCGTTAAACATTGACATAAATCTAAGACATGTTTTCTCTAATGGCTAGATGGGTAACACTTTAGGGTGTGTGATTAATAAAGCCTCTCCATAGTAACTCTCACTTCTGGGCTTGAAACACAAAAGTAGCCATGGGCAGCTTGGAAATACAGAAAGGGAAAGATTCAAATAGAATTTTCCTTTAAATATGGAAAGAGCCATGGGCCAAAGATTCATGTAAGGTAGTAATGACTCAGCAGTGTTGGAGTTTTTGTTTGTTTCTTTGTTTTTAGTTATGTGTGTGTGAATAAATTATGCCATATCAGTTTCAAACAGTTTCCAAAAAAGTGAAAATAGCTGCTTACAATTCCAAACTAGCTTTTGAAGGATCTGAGCTACTGTTTCATTAAGTGACTGTCATCACGTCAGGACAGTTCTTCGCTTAGTGGAAGAAATTTCTTAGAATTAAAATCACCAATCCAAGTAAAAAGCATTCACTCTCAGGACTTGACATTCAAGTGACATTGTGATAAAGAGGAGAAATAGTAAAGTTCACTTTTGTTCCTTAGTTAAGAACATCAACATTATTAAAGAACCTTTGTTTGATTTTAATTTCATATATGATTACCGAACAAAAGGAGACCATTCTTTTTGAACCATCCATATCGAATTTTATATTTACTGTTATGCTTCATAAAAACAATATCCTAGTAATCTAACTATTCTGTAAATACTTAACTGTGTTCAAATCTGGAAATATTCCTTGTTTTGTCATATTCCTTTCTGAACAAAAGTCCACCATTACTTGTATGTTTTATCCTCAGTTCTCACAATATGTTTTAAAATTACTCTTTGGTTTTAAAACAGAAATCTGACTTTGGATTGACTTTTTGGAAATTCAAAATTCTGTATCATATGTGGGACTTTTAAAGCCCATAGGTTGAGGACTTGAGAGTACTCCTAAGTTTTTACTAGCAGTGATAAAACACATTGACTAATGATGGGTTGGCTAAATTATTTATACTTAGTAATAATTAATTCCTCATGCCTATGAAGAGAAGAAGGACTAAGATTGGTAATCCATATACCAGTTTCACATTGAATCTCCTCATTTTCTTTTGTATTTAAGTAAGAGTTAGAATGGACCTGTAATGGTGATAACATGATTTAGTTATTCAAAGTCACAAAGAAAATAGAATTCCTCCTCTTACTTTTTGCTCTTGTCTACAAAATGCACCCACATCAAAGCAATAATTGATATTGTCTCTTGAATGATGACTTTGGATCATGAGTCATTAGACCACTGAAACGTATTTAATAGAAAATCATTACATTCTTAGCACTTGTAACATCAGTACTGTGACAAAATGAGCTGATGAAATGGGCTCTCCTTTTTAATTATATTTTTGCTTGGGAATTTTATATAATGATTAGTTAGACATAATGTTTTAAACTTCTCTTGTATCCATAAGGTAAGTACTTAGAAGTGCCTGTTTGGCAATTTCTTTCAGTATAATGTTGACAAAATAATCATAGATTTAATCCTAATGAATGTATTTGGATATTTGGGAATAAATGATAATTATAGTCATTTTGTGTTACAAGTCAAAGAGAAAAAATCTAGTTATTAGACATATATATATATATTCAGTATTTAAAATAATTTAACATGTAAGTATAGAAAGATAAAATCATAAAAGCACAGGCACTCTGAAAATTTTTTAGGCATGATAATAGTCCTAATTTGCTTAGGATATAATAGCAATTTTTAAGAGCCCTTTAAGGCAAGTTCTATTAATTTCTCATTAACTTATTTCTAAAAATATTGAGATGGCTTATTATTTTCCATTCTGATCCGAGAGAGGCAGCACAGAACTGGGCAGTCATGAAAAGTCCCTGCCAAGTAACACTGCTTGAAAATGAATTGGGAAGATGACAGGCAACTCAGTAGCAGTCCCTTCGCAGCAGTTTCTCTGTTAAAAATGAATATGGACAATAACTCTAGTGTGTCTATGCTGGCAATTGAGATGAATTAATAATAAACAGCCAATAATACTATTTCATAGATTCTAACATAAGACAGAGCACTCCTAATCCACCACTGCCAAATCTACAAAACTGCTCCAAAAACAGACGTTCAAATTCAGTGACATAGTATTTCAAAGCATCTCCACAATGTCTAGGTGAATTTGACTTCTAAAAGCTGAGTTGAATCTATAATTTAGCTCATAAAAATGTTCCTGCCAAATTCCTTAAAATGAATAGATTCTGATTATAAGGGAATACATCTAACATAAGATTCAGTATCCATAGTGGCGATAAGTCAAACAATATTATGAGCTTATCTCCCTCACTTTTGTCTTCCTGTCTACACACACGGGTGTGTAGGAAAGAAACATTCAGAATTGTAGTGCTAGCCACATATAAGATTTGAGTTCTGAGTCCTGAAGGTTCCGTTATAGAGTACTCAGTTTAGGTATCACTTCCAGAGCAAACCATCCTCCAGAACTCTTTATAGAGATGGAGAGAAAGCAGACCGGGAAGAAACCAGTCTCTGGGGACAAAAACGTCTGCCTGGGAGATAACAAAAGGCAGAAAATAAAGAACTCTGAGCTTCTAGTGCCACCTGTACAGCGACTTAAGAGGAAGAAGACTGGCTTTAGAGGCTGAGTGTATTGAATGGAAATGGGAGGGCTAGAAAAGCAACTGCTAAATATGATTCTATTTCTCTCATAAGACAGCCAGTAATGGCAGACACTACACTGCTGCACAGGGGCAAGCATATCTCGTATTTAAGGGCATATCAGTGCCCCTGGGTTTCACATCAACACAGCAAACACATCCATGGAATAAGTTGTACTCTCTGCATTGTGTCTGTCATTAGATAACAAAATAACACTTATCTTTGATTTTGATTGTCTGTTTTTCCTTGTCAAGGATGATTTCCTTAAAGATTTATAAATTGCATAATTAAATGCTGGCACCTTAGTTATTAAAGTTATCAGTGTCATTTAGAGAACAGTTAACATTTGCAGAAGATTTTAACATAGCACCGTATCACCTTTAAATAGTCTTAGTCATACTCATTGAGTGTTAGATAAATTTTTTTTATTTCCCAGGCATAGCAGTTCCTGTTTTCTTACTTTAATCTTAAGACAGGCTTTTTCTCAACATGGCAAGAGTATCCAGTGTTTTATTATTCCATTTGGAAGAGAACACAAATGTCTAGTATACTCTACTTGTATAAAATGTATTATTCTGAAAACCAGCGATAAATGTAGTTATTGCCATACTTCATGCACTTTAGAAATTCCAAAGCCATAGGTGCTGTCATATAACTTTATAAGTAGTGGCTTAAAATGCCGTTGCCTACTTCAGCAAAGTAGAAAGAACCAAACTATATATTCTGTTGAAGGCAAAACTATCAGAAGGAAAGTCTGTTTGAAAGGGTTTAAAATGAATTATTTCCCTCTTAACATTCCCTGGTGTTTAGTCTGCTGCAGAAAGAATGCTTGTTAGGAATGTGGAAAGCAGCGACTTTGAATTAAAGGAAACATCCAACTTGTTTTGTTTTGAAACCCCTGGCATCAGTGTGTGCAATCAACTTCATGTCACCAATTCAAAGAAATTTTTCTTCTTCCTTGTGTCTGAATCCTGAGCATCTAAATTGACTATACTCATAGAAAGATTTAACAGTGTGAGAGCCAGAGACTTTTAGACAAATGTTTGCTGTGTACTCCCTCAACCCCCAATTAGTTTATTAAATACGTAGATTTCTTTAACATGTTTACAACATAAAGACCTACTTTCTTTACATTTGATACTTCCTTCCTCTTCTTTATCCAGAGATTGAAATGGGCAGTCCTTTCCCGTGTGTGGATCAGAACACAGAAGGCAGTCGAGGTGTCAGTCTTTTCCAGGAATCAATAAATAAAACCCAATTCCATCCAATTTGTAGAAGGAGTCCCTGTCCATACAAACATGGTCATTTTTAAAATGTATACAGGAACACACTTGAACTAGATCAGTTAAAAGAACTTCAAAAAAGAAGCCTTGAGATGGAGTCACACTGCTGCATAGAAGGTACACTAATCAGGACACTGCCGCATTATTCTAAGAATGGAAACAAAGATCAATGGAGTGAGAGAAACTGCTAAGAAGTCAGCCTGCACAAATATGGCAAATTGATTTCTGACAAAAATGAAAAATCAATTCAATAGTAAATCAGTGGAAATGAACTATGATCAACACTTCACAGTTTACACACAAACATGTACACTTGCATACATGTATACAAACTGCATGCTTGCTCCTGAGTGCTACACACACACACACACACACACACACACACACACACTCCATAGTGAATGATTATACAATTACATATTTTTCCAGTAATTATTCTCTTTATAAGCATCTTTATAAGCACATTCTCTTTATGTTATAATCTCTCTCTCTCTCTCTCTCTCTCTCTCTCTCTCTCTATCTCTATCTCTATCTCTATCTCTGTCTCTCACCTGTGTGTGAATCATGATCTTAAACAATAAAGGTTTTAAAAAGACAATTGAAAACCGTTTTTGATTATTACTAGGTTTTCATACACAACCACAAAGCAAGATCCAAAGAAAATAAAAATATATAATTTAACTTTGTTAAATTATAATTGTTAGTCTTGCTAATAATAGTTGACAAGATTTAAGATAGTCCACTCCTTTGGGGAATGCTTTATATTACAATGGACTCTTAAAATTAAATGACAAGATAACAAAGAGATTTGAACAATCCATTCATCATATTGCATTAGTGACCTATACTCCATGAAAAGGTACACACTCTAATTAACAACAAGGGACTCGTTAATCATTACTGCACGCCCACTTTATTAAACAAAACATTTAATAGTAATAATACCATGGATATGCAAGAAATATATTTTATACTTGTTTGAAAATATAAAACATATATAGCTATTCTGGAGAAAATGTCAATTTCTTATGAAGTAAAACTACTTTTTTATGTGTCACAATTCTTGCTTCCAGATTTTCCCCTCAAAGATTAATACTATTGTCACAAAAATTTGAATGTGAATATTTATAGAAATTCTCCTTCCCAAACAAGAGTCAACCTAGATATCAAGCAGGTAAATAAAAATCTAGATATATATAAAATGCACATAGACAAGTTTGTGCTTGTGTTGTAATAAGGGGACAAACCACAGGAATGTGTTCTCTTCTTGACCTATTTTTTGCCATGTTATAGCCATGTTATACCTGAGTGATCTTGCTATGCTGAAATATCACTTTTTAGTGATAAATGTACTACGAAAACAATAACTTAGATTGAACTAAAAAAAAAAAAAAAAAACTAGTTTCCCCAAATTGAAAATATTTATTCTAATTGTAAGATATTTCAATTCTATATAGTATATAATTCTAACAGAGGAGAAATTAGTAGCTGTCGTGTGTTAAAGGTTAGTAGTGGTTACCAGAGCGATTGAGAGGAAATCAGATTGATTCACAGCTTGCCTACTATATACTGCTTGTTGCATCGAACTCCAGATGCTAAAAAATTCATAGAACTGTATGCCCCTTCAAATATTCATATTGCTGTATGCTAAGTAAAAACTACGTGATAATAGCCGAAGCATGTCTAATCTAGCGTAATCATCTGTATATAGTGTCTGCTGAGGCCATTTCTGTCCCATAGAGAAGGATTATACAATTGCACATTGTTTGAGTAAGTGTTCTCCATGCAGAGTGTTTCCTCATTTGTCTTTTAAAAAGATACTGAATCAAGGACTAAAATCTATGAAGAAAAGTCTATATTCATTTGGGTAGAACACAAGTGTGAGACATAAAGATTGATTTAACAATATCAGCAAATTCAGCAGCTCTATAATACTAACCTCAAGTCGCAGTAAATGGGCAGTGTCCATCTTAATGTGGGAAACAGGTATGGCTAAACTTGGAACCCTGGGAGCCATCTTAGGAAAGGGTGCATTGTTCTAGGTGGAAAACACCGTATGAAATTGTTTCTACTTTTGGAAATAATTTAATAACATATGCCTGTAAAGATTTAAAAGATTCTTTATGTAAATAATCATCATTTGAGGTACGTTGTGCATGGAGCATATTGTCAAAATAATATTGCAAGTTTCACAGTGGATTCAGGATAACACTATCTAGAATGCATGATTCAAAATTTCCAGTGTAACTTTTGATAATTTTAAAACCTATTTGTAACGCAGCAGTGATTGAAAAATGATGATGATGATGATGACGAAATTTGTATAAAATTTTAAATTATTCTTGTATCCCATAAAATACTTGTAGGATGAGAAAAATAAAGACCCCACCATTAAACTGTAGCTTGTAGTCGATGTTTAAAAAATGTCAGGATACTAGTATGCCCCTGCAAAAGAATGGGAGAGTATATGAGCTTTGGCAACTTGGATTCTATAGAAAGCTTTTCACCATCGTGCACAGCACTTAAGCAAATGTTGCTGGAATGAAAACTGTGTTTATTTTAATCGCACCTTGGCGGTTAAATATAAAAAAATACTACTCATGCTTCACTGGCTACGGCACCACCCACTATGAGTTAGCCTTTTAGAAGGGCATGATTTTGACAGCCCAGGGAGCCCAATCATGTCTCAGAACCTCTTGAGGGGACATAGTTGACATGGATTGGAGACCACTGATATTTAGTAATGTCCTTCCTCTTTTCTTTACCAGATGGAAGACCTGTGAACGTAATTCCATCATCCCTCAGATCAAAGGATAGCTTCATGCCACTAGCACTTTTTTTTTTTTTTTTTTTTTTTTTTTTTTTTTTTTTTTGGTTTTTCGAGACAGGGTTTCTCTGTGTAGCCCTGGCTGTCCTGGAACTCCTTCTGTAGACCAGGCTGGCCTCGAACTTAGAAATCCACCTGCCCCTGCCTCCCAAGTGCTGGGATTAAAGGCGTGTGCCACCACTGCCCGGCTACTAACACATATTTATCTCAGATCATAGGTTGAACAAAATCTAGCCTTCAACAACCTGTAAAAAACAATACCTGAAATTGGAAAAAGAATTTCATAATTATAATGCACGTGGAAAATATTGGGCCAAAAATCAAACAAACAACAACAACAAAAAAAAAACCGCGCTAGAAGTGACAACTTTTATGGAATTTAATAAGAGCCTCACAAGAATGTAAAAAATTTAAAAAGCATGCAATAAGCATAATGAAACTGAGCTTCTACATAAATTTTCTACTCTATCTTCCATTCTCCACCTAAAGGAGAAAAAGAGATATAACTATCTCCTCCTGAAAGGCTCTGTCAGAGCCTGACAGAGGCAGATCCTCACAACCAACTATTGGACCAAGCATGGGGTCCCTGTTTGCAACCCCATAGGAAGAACGACAGTATCATCCAACCAGACCCCCCAGAGCTCTCAGGGACTAAACCACCAGCCAGCTGCTTTTGTAGCAGAGGATGGCCTTGAAGGACATCAATGGGAGGAAAAGCTCTTGTTCCTGTGCAGCCTAGATGCCCCAGTGTAGGGGAATGCCAGGGCAGGGAAGCAAAGTGAGTGAGTGGGTGGGTTGGTGGGAGAGCATCCTCATAGAAGCAGGGGAAGGGGGGATGGGATGGGGGTTTCCAGAGGAGAAACCGGGAAAGGGAATAGCATTTTAAATGTAAATAAATAAAATATCCAATAAAAAAAAAAAAGAAGAGAAAACAAAGAGAATTCAATGGGATTTTATAAAATGATTTTTTTTAAGTGAAAAATCACCTCAGCTGGGAGCTGGAGAGATTGCTCAGTAGTTAAATAAACTAATGGTTCTTACAGAGGACCGAGATTTGTTACCCATTTCACAACTCATAATCATCTGTAACTCGTTTCAGGGAACACACTACTCTTCTTGACTTCTATAAGCACCAGGTATGCACACAGTGCACATACACACATATAGGCAGAACACTCGTATACATAATGTAATACAAACACACGAGAAGGGTTCCTAGTGTAGATGTTTGCTCATTTTTCTATTTAGATCTGGGATTTAGATCATCGCATTTTATCAATTTACAAGTTGTATGTCATTTATTCATTTCACGTGCCTTACTGAACTTGGTAGGCCTTCTAGTCCAGTGATAAAGAGGAGATGTGAAATTGGATCTCCTTGCCTGGGAGAAAAACTTGCCAATTCTCACCATTTTATATGTGCGTGTATATATAATATATGGTATATTCATATATCATATCCACATTAAGAATACAGCATATATTTGTTATTTCATTATCTTATTGCAATACATTGATAATTTTATACATTTGTATTAGCATATAATTATATATATTTTAAATTCACATATTCATAAGATTATTATTAATTTGATAATATATTATATTTTCATGATTGCTCAATTAATACAATCGAGCAATTTATTTCACATTTACTGAAAATTTCTAGAGTTGATGTAGATAATTTGGCATTTTTCAGAATATCTATTTATTCTATTTTGATAACATAAAATCTTGTCTCCTTGCTTTTATGATTGACCTAACACTCACATCTAAGCTGCATGTAAATGGCATAGCATATTTATTTTACAAATAGGGTTTCACTCATTTTAGCCAACATGAATTAGTCTTACTGCATAATTTTTTTTGTGTTCTCAGTTATATGCTTTGTTTTTAACTTATGATTTGTTCTTCATAATGCCACTAGGATAAGCATGTCTCAGAAAGTGGTCTATCTTGGGAATAACTTATTATTTATTGCTGATGACATAAATATTTTGTGAACATGATTTGCTAATGCAGTGTGCTTTGGTGAGTATTGGTGACGAACTAAAGGAAGAATATTATCAAAGAAAAATATTATATTCTGCAAAACAATCAACGTGTTTGCTTGCTTAGGTGTGTTAGTCTGTTTGCTTGTGCCAAAAAAGAAAGAATTTCCAAATGTTTATTGTCTCTAACAAATAAAACAACCAAACAAAAACAAAATAAAAAGAGCAAATCACATTCAGTTCTGCGTTAGTTCAGATCTGTTTCGTTATGAGGAAATACATACTCTGCAGAAAGCTAAAGAGTTGTAAATGTCTGAACCCATATTTTCTTCTCTTCCAAGATTTAAAACTTAAGCATCATTCTTGTACAAACCAAAACTCAAATTTTAATGTACAGTCCTGTAAATTATCTGGAAGTTCTTCTATAGCTAAGTTTAATAAGTGATGCTGATAGTTCTGAATTTCTTTTATATTTTTTCTTTTTCATGAATCTAGCATTCTTTTATAATTGGATAATGTTGAATGAATTTTTGGACATCCCTGAGCACAAATAAGGAGAATTTTGCTGTCTATATTAAAACTTTATTCTTTTTATTGTGAATTAGTTGTCTGTTAGTTAAAAAGCCATGTGGCTACTCTTCACTAATTACACAGAAACTACAAAGTCTCTGGCTTTCCAAGCAATGTTGATCAATAAGTACAAACATTATTCTTAAACTTTGACACTGTGTTACAGATAAAATCATAAGCTTTTATATTTGCAGTTTTTAAAGCTCTGAGATCACAAACCATACATTCTTTGTCTTGTGTTTCTTTACAGTTCCTCTATCCTTCTCTTTCATAAATATTTTGCTTGCATTTTTCTTTTCTCTGTATTTTTCTCTAGCTTGACCCTCTGCTTTTAACTTTCTTCTTGTTTTTGCCAAATAACTTTTTCTCTTCCTTCCTTTTGTTTTTCTACCTTCTTCTAAACAATTGGAGGTAGCAGTACTGATGTGTGGTTCACAATTATGAATGTACACATATATGAACACACATTATTTTATGATGCTTTATTTGAAGGGAGAATGTACTTTACTAATATGGAAGAATTTCCGGAAACTGAAAAGCTTCTTCAGTCCTTCTCATATGCCTCACTGAACCCAGCACTTGAGAAGCTTCACCTAATTAATATCAATGGAGGCATAATACTATTTACTGTGATGCTGATGCTTTCTAACTAGCTTCCAATTTTCCTTTACTCCTTTACTTTCTTGTTAACATATTGTACTCTTTTTTCCCCTGAACTTGTCCAAAATATTTATATATGGCTCTTTCCTGGCAGTAATAAAGAACTTGATACAGATTTTAAACCACCATAAATAACAAGATACGTTTTATGAAATTTGCAGAATTGCTAAGTTTGTAGATACTTTTAGAATTAGCCAGGACTTTTGTAACATTGTGACATCTATTTAGTTTGGCAATATTCATTTTACTGGGCATCAATTCCCTGAAGTTGTTAGTTTGTCATTATGGGAACAAAAAGAACCAGCTTCACCGAATTCAAGTTGAGGTACATGAGGATGCTTCACTAAATCCAGGCTCAGGTACAGGATGATGAAAACGCAGGCTACCCACTGTTAAATACAACTTGGGTAAAACTTGAATTCATACTGCTCAACAACCTTGCATGTGGCTTGATAGAGGTCATTACATCTACAAAAAAAAAGAAAGTTTACAGATTAAGAAAATTGTATTTTTCATCTCAGACTTGTAATAAACAAGGAAATTTGTATAATATTTTCATTTTCAATGTATTTTCAATTTACTCTTTCAACACATTTTCAGTACACTTCAGTATTTCAAAATATTTTCAATATTTTCCTGAACCCATTTTTATTTTTTCCAGCAACACTTCACAAAACCATATAAATGTAATTATTACATAGAAAGCAAAAACAAACAAACAAAAAAAAACCAAAAAACCCTACTGTTTTAAAATTAGCCCTATTTATAAAGAAAGCACATATTTCACTGCAACAAGCCTTACCTTGGCCTGCTTATTCCATGAGTTACACACTCCGCGTGCCTGTTACTTGTATGCTGGATGGTCTTCTACTACCCCATTGCTGCTCCAGCGCATAATAGCTGTGATATGAAGAAATACAGAAAACAAGAGAAGCATTGTCACCAAGTCAGCTGCGCGAAGAAGTAACGTGTGTGAATGTACAGTATAGGGAGATCTATGAAAGATCCAGTCTATTTCTCCCAAAAGACTCTGTTCCATGATACAAGGAGAATTCAGTTCTTGTTGGCAGGACTCCATGTCAGTTTGGAAGCAGTAAAAACGACAAGGCGAGCTTTTCAATGTCTTTACTCTAAATACTTAAGTAACTTTTAAAAATTTTATTTTGCTTAAAGCCCCAGAAAGTAATACCCATTTCCATTAAGTTGTTTTATAGTAGGTTTTATAGTTAGAATGTAGTTTAGAATGAATTAAAAGTAAATCCAACCATTTATGATTTGCTTGTATCTGTCCGCAGTAAAATTTTGAGGAAAGGCCGTCTATCTTTTAATGGAATGATGGCTTTACATGATATTATATGAGGAAGGGCATAGAATCCCAGAAAACGATGCACCTATGTATAAGAATGAGAGTTTTTAAATAATGCACAGTTTTAATATGAAGAAATTAGGTCACTTTTCCACTCTTCCCACAAATATTCAATCTTAATATCTGTGTAAGGAAACAACATTGATAGTGTTATCCATCCTGGTAGTAATGGATAACGCCAGTTTTGACAGGTTCATTGTTTACTTTAACAGGTAATTTGTGGACCGGAATCATTTAATTGTTCTGAGTACATAATTACATTTCAGCAATTTCCAATTTAATTAAAATGTACAAATCTGAAGATTAAGAGAATTTTTGAATTATTAATCATTTTTCCACTAGGAAATCTTGTTGCTCTGCAGGAGATTTGTCCAGTGTACAACTATACGTATTTTTTTTCCTTCTCTTTCACAGACAGACAATTTTCCCGCAGAGCCCAATTACATGGGCAGCAGGCAGCAGTTTGTTCAAAGGTAAGGACTATTAAGTAACTTTCTCGGCTTCCCCATTTGCATTCGCGTCAAAATTGCTTTGCAAGAGACTACACTCCAGGTTTAAACTGGTAGAGACAACACTCTCTCCTCTTTCTCTTCATATGTATTTCAGTAGCTCCACGTTTAAGGACCCAGAAAGAGCCAGCCTGAGAGACAGTGGGCACGGGGACAGCGATCAGGCGGACAGTGACCAAGACACTAACAAAGGCTCCTGCTGTGACATGTCTGTTAGGGAGGCACTCAAGATGAAAACTACTTCAACTAAAAGTCAACCACTTGAACAAGGTGAGTGACGTCCTCCAGGGCTTACTGAGTGGAAAGTCACATGCACAAGCCTATCAGAACTACCAAAGCTGTTTGTCACAGTGGACATACATGTTGATGATATATCAGAGAAAGTGCAAAGCCCACGATGATTCTAGACAACAAAAGCTTTTCTGTATCACACTCATAATTGGTAGTGACCTTGAAGCCTCTTAAAATAGGAACTTGATTCTACTCTAGAGATTCTGATTTTATGGAAAGTTTCCTAACCTTGCCTAATTCGGGACTCACTAACAAGGAAAATTTAGCATGCCCCAGCTTGATATTTAAGAACATTATGCTATCATTAAATTATGAAATCAGAAAACAGTTTTAGATGAAAAACTTGATACAGATTTTATATCTCTTACCCATGTTGGTTTATTTTTAGCTTTGATTGTAGTGTCAAAATAGATTTTTACGTATGCAATAGTAGGTAAGACAGATTTAGCTCTGGATTTGCATCTGTGTGTTGTTCTCATAGATACCAAATAAACATGAACTTCTTTACAGTGATACATGAAAAAGAAACATAAGGTACTGTGCATGGATTACCCTTCTAAAAGTTTATTTTTAATACATTTGATATAACTTTTTATTACTTTTGATGTTTTAGTTATTTTAATCACTGTGAGATATCCGCTCATGATTTCTTCAGAGACAACTAAGATTCTTTCCAGTGTAACACAATGAAGACACTTAATGTTGTTTTACATAAAATAAAAAGAAATTTCATATCAATCAAATTTTATTAATAAATATATGATAATTAGATTGCTTAAATATTAGACTTCAGGATACCAACAGTATTTATGTATATATAACATATGCTCTTGTAGATTCCTTCCAATGAAAGATCACATTTAAACTAAGGGCATGTAGCTTCTTGGTCAGTTAGTGATGGTTCTAAAATACGTTTTGTTGCTTTGGGATATATGACCTTAGGGAGTTTTCAAATCATATTGAAACTTCATTATGAACATGCATTCACCTACATGTCAAAATGACTATGCCTATATATTTAGATGTATTTCAAACAAAAAGAACTGTATATTCATCACTGAACAATAAATATATGTTCACATTAAAATTTATATTTAAAGTTGACCTTACATAAATACTTGTTTGTATAATAAGGTTTAGACAAATGACTCTTTCTATATTTTACCAAAAAAGCCTTCTGGGTAGTGAGACAGTTCTGTTTTAAAACTTATTCTCAACAGAAACAAATGGAATTCTCTAGTATGCATACTTCCTATAGCCTTGGATCATTTCTTGAAGACGCTTAAATGGTCATGGGGAAATGTTGGTCTATGATTGATATAAGCCTTTCAGGCACATTTTACTATGGGCTCTCATTATATGAATACACAGCACAAAACTGGGCCATTTATGGGAGTTTGATAGATAAGGAGACCAAAAGGTAACACATTGAATTTAGTTTATAAAGCAATATCCAGTCAGCGAAGTTTGTATATGATGTATGTTGTGACATCCTTAGAGTATGTTTTTAAAGAATAAATCACAGTAAAGAAACCTAAAAGCTTCTCTAAACATTAACTGTAATGCTACTACTCCCTTCTATCTCTTAAGCTATAGCAGTAGTGTATTTGCATATTTTCTGGTGTAGAAAAAGTAATGTCTAGCTAATTATGCTTGAAAATACAAATTATAGTAAGACATTGTATCTTCAATTCTTTATCAAAGATATTGTCTTAAGAAAGTGACTCTCCTTAAAAGGTCAAAGTTATTGTGTATTTCAGGTAACATTACTCTCTCTTTTTCTCATCACTCTCAGCTCTACTCTACCTTATCTATCTTGTCTTTCTTCTGTATATGTATGTCTGGTTTTCTTTCTGGCTATCTAGATCCACAGAACAGAAGTAGAATTTTCTAGGTTCTTACTACTAAGTAAAAGAGAGGAAACTTTATTAGAACATTAACCAATCTATCCTGAAATATCTAAAAATGTCTCCTTTTATTTGACATGAGAAAGTAAAGGTTATTAAAATCTATTAAATTTTTAACAGACTGAAGTTTAATAGTAGAAATATACATGAGCAAAATGTGCATTCTCTATACATTTTGTCTCTACATGTGAGGATTTGTTCCTTTGGCTATTTCAATTCACGTTGATTGCTGTGTTGAAATATCAAGACACCAATAATGAGTAAGTTAACCTGAGTTGATGTTTGCCAAGCTAGAGAAGAAAATCAATCAAAGTACCTGGTCTGCACCAATCGAGCATGAACCACTCACTGTACTTAGTAAAGTGTAATTCATTTAATCCTATGCATTTAATTTTTAAGGCATTTATAAATAGGCAAGCATCATTACTCTCACATTTAATAGAGGTTTGTACTTTTAATGCATGCCAGTCATGGCAGCACTTTAAATAAAATTGTACAGAACTAAGCACCATCGAAATAGGCTTTCAGAGCCTGCCGTTCAGTCCCTGTTTTATACAATGTCCATGATGAGCAGTTTATTCAGACGACATTGGGAAAATTTGAGCATGTATATAGCTAATTTTGGTCAATATATTCTGATACTTTGTTTGAAAAGCAGCATGGTAGGCAGTCCACCCCCTTGAGTGAGCATGTATAGAAGATAACTTTCTTTACTGCTGATGACAGCCACGAACAAATAATGATGTCATGTTGACTTTAAGTACAAAACCCTAATTCTCAGTACATTCAACAATTTCCAAAGAAAACAAGAATAGACATGAAATAAAAAGAACTTATTTGCCTATTTGTCTTATAAAATATATGATAATACTTCATGTGATTTTAGTAAAAAAATAAAAATCAGCACCATACTACATTTTATATTTCTGTGTCATTTCTTTTGGATTATTTTCCTGTTTAAATGATGTCTTTCTACAACAGTAATGTTTTTTCCTCAATTATAGTATTTCAAATTCATAAGCAAATAGCAATTCCGAAAACCTTCATCATACTTCCAATAGTATTTTCTATGATAATAATGTTCTTCTTTTTGAGAAAACAGAAACACCTTGAGATTTTGTTTTTAGTTTAAATGCCACTTTTTTCTCCACTTTGGTGGCATTAATTTTTTTCATCCATTTGTTCTGCTTCTGGTAGTTCTGCAGTTTTGCTTCCATCAGCTTAATAATACCAAATACAGAGCACTAGTATGCATTGCCCATTATTTTCGCAAAAAATACTTGAAAGGATTCAGCAGCTAATTGAAGGTGTGATGTACTGTACTGCAGCTGAAGATAGCTTTAAAATTTTTATGTTAATAAAATCTCTAGGAGAAATAAGCTATTTTAGTTTCTTTTACTATGTTGAAAAAAATTCTAATGTACTTAAGTTCATTTTATTTTGACTACATTTTGTACCCTCTTTATTAATTTGTTAAATATATTTTCAACATGCCCCTTTTAACCTTTATCAAATAATACAGGTCCATAATTGGATGGCTGCATAAGCAGATGATAGACAGATGAGTAATTATAAAGCCATACAAACCAAGCTTGCATAAATTTAATAGAATGTGTATTTTGTAAGAAAAGTAAATATTTTTATAACATTCAATAAACCATTTTGATGAAGAATGGCCAGAAATTGATCAAAACACATTTTGATTCATTTTACTTTTATTGATTAATATTTTAGATAATAAATTACTTACATCCAGAGTTAACAAAATACACACAATGCTTTTTATTTTATTTCTTATATAAAGAAAAAACACATAAGGTTTTATTAAGAATAAAGCTCTCTTAGGAGCTTTTGAAGCCAACTTAGATTTATGGCTCAGCATAATATTCACACTTCAACTTCTTATGGAAGTCTCTTACCTTTGGGTTTCTTTTTTTGTAGAAATCCTATAAATGACTTTAATGATAACAATAAGCTAATCATTCCAAACGATTTATAAATATAACCTAAAAGAGTCATTTTTTTAAAATTTCTAAATAGTAAGTGGATGTTCTCTTAAACACTTGCCAGCCACCTGCCTGCCTGAGGCAAGGTTTGAATTTTCTAGTGATAAAGAATACTCATGATTTCTCCATGATTTTCTGAAGTCAACTCATGAGAAACTAATAGAATACATTTTTACATTGAATTTTCCTGGCAGACTTCAGCAGAGGGGGCAGGGTCTCATCATGTGATATAAGGCCTGTGTTGGGAGGAGTCCATTCTAGTCTGCTGGGTTTCTGGTAACTTTGCTTCCTAGGTACTGTTAGGTTGAAACTTCAGAAGTCATTTCTGTGTTTGTCCTAATATATGGCTGGTCTATCCTTTCTCCACTTAGAGAAATCTTGTCTTCGTACATTTCATTCTATTAAGAAGGTCTTCCCAATAGAATCCTTGATTAAAATCCAATTCTTAAAATTTCACGGAAAACTGAGAGAAAAATAAAAAGTCAAATGCTTTTGGTTTGCTTCAATTAATTCAATTGCCCAAGGTACATTATATCACCAATTGTCCCTGTGGGCTATATAGTAAAGGGACACATAGTCTATCTTAAGCAACTTGTCTTTATTTTATGGGTTTCCAGTTTGGTGGAGAATAGTTTCCATCCTTTCAAATCACATACCCTAACTTTCTTAATAGGACTGAATTTCCACTGTAGTTTAGTTATACCTGGGAAAGAGACAGTTTAAGAAGCTGTTGACGACTTATCCGTTGTCATGGAGGACTAGTGAGGGAGGTTGAGTTAAGGCTTTTGCTCACCTAGGCAAGTGCAGAGTCCACATTCATATTTAGGTAGAGTATTGAACCATAGGATTAGGAGTGGAACATGTAGTTGACCTACTTTTAAAATTCCCTGTATCTGGAACTGCAGGCAGTCCAGCACTTCTGCTGTTCTGCTTTATGTTACAGTTTCTGTAGTCTGACTCACAACAAAACCCCTTACTCTTCCCAAGTCTTCCCATGGGTGCAGAAGAAAATGCACTTCCACACAACAAGAAGAGATAATAGCCTAGTCCTTTCTCTCAGCAGCTGTTTTGCAGTCTATGATGCTAATAAAAAAGCTCATTAACAAATTTATCTTAGGAAGGAAATTGAAAACTATTGTCCTAGAAGAAGAGTGAAAAGGAGCCGTTGAATATTTAAGAGTTAAAAAAGTCATGTAGAAAATAAAAAGTAATTGCTTCCTCATAATTCACGTGAGTGACTTGTTCAAAATCATATTATTTGTGAAGTCTTGTAAGAACTTCGTAGCTATCGAAGATTTTCTGAAACCATTTTTATCCAGCAGTTTTTCAGTAGCCCTACACTCCTCAGCTGCCTTCTAGAGATTTCAGAACTCACCTTGTCTTCTATTCTATAGGAAAGAAAATCATCCAGCAAACTGCTCAGGTTACAGTTGGTTTTTGCTTGTTTACTATCATGGCTGTGGTGTAGTTCAGTAACTAAGTTCAGTGAATCTCCTTTCTTCAGTGCTTTCTTCATCTGCTTCCATTATCCAGCATCTGATATTATGCAAACATATTTTATCCTTCAAATTTTTTGCTTATTCTAAACACTCATGAGTATTGGGATGATTTATGATAGACTCGATATCATTTTGAGAATTTCTTCCTTTAGTAAGTATAGAAATGGCCTTTCCTGGACAATTCACCCACAAATTTTCATCCACTTAAATTTCTTCAAAGCCAAAAGTATAGAACTAAATTTCTCCAAATTCAAATTAATTTTCTCCAAATCCAAAAGTGTAGAATGATTATACTTCTCAAATATCTCAAAAAAAGCAATGAACTTTACTTTTTAAGGGTTTTTAAAAATAATATTTTACTAATATTTAGTATATTTTTGAAGTTAGGAACATGCCTTTAAACTATAAACATTCAAGATGAATTTTACCTTTTAAATTAAACAACAATAGAATAATTTAATTGATATAATACTGTACCCCCCAAACTTTTGTAGTTTTTACTTTGATACTATAACTCTGGTATTAGAGGTTTTCTGATTTTTAATCATGATCATCTTTTCAATTATTATGTTTAGGTGAAAAGCGTGACATGTGATCTGTACTTTGATAAGACAGTTTCACTAGTCGTAAGGGAGTAGCATAGGTGACAGTACTTTTAGTTTCTTAATTGGCCAGGCTGCAGCTCTTTCTGTTCTACACTACCACATTCCTGTAACATACAATTGAAAATTCAGTCTCCGATGTGCACATCAGATTTCTATAGAACTTTCTATTCCTTATGAGTCTGAAGATATAAGCAGTTAAATGTTACAACTCGATTGTGCATTCTAGAACACTTATTGTTTAAAATTTCCCAAAGATAATAAGATATATTGTTCTAGATGTAGTCATTGATACTCCTACGATTTTTATCACCAAACACTGGGACTGTGTGAATTTTCTCACTGTTAACAACATTTACAGTACTTCTCTCAACTTTTGGTCCCTGATACATAGGGACATAGAGGAATGCTAGATGTAGAGGAATTGTCATGCTTTTTTTTTTTTTTTTTTTTTTTTTTTTTTGCTCATCCTGTTAATAAAGAATAACTCTGCCAATGGGTCCAAAGATGTGTTAATGTCTGGACTGTGTCCTCAAAAGCTTTCATAGTAGGAGAGAAATTGGCACATGTACTATGATATTAGAGAAGTAAGATTTATGTCCACACGAATAATGCCATTTTGGAAGGAAAGCCTAGCCCAGATTAAAGTCCCTGAAGATTTCTGGGAAGTAGGAGACATCTGAGCAAATCCTTCTGCTAGCCTGGCAGAGTGAAGTTGGAGGAGTGGAGGTGACAGGACACTCTCAGCAGCACAGATGAAACCAAGCAATGTGTGAGAAGATACTTTTAGGAGCAGGTGGGTGGGAACTGTGTGTAGGAATGGCAGGTGAGACTGGAGCGCTGGCTGGAAGCTCAGTGCCAGGAAGTCTGATGGAGGATCCCTAGATCATCAGGAGGTAACAAGTCAAACTTTCATTTAGAGAAAATAATTCTGGCATCAGTTTGGGAGACAGAAGACAGCTAGGATGGAAGGGAAAAGTGATGCTGGAGAAGAAAGAGGTAGCAGGGCTGGCCACAGCATAGATGTTTTGGTACCTGCATTAAAGTCATAACACATTATTATTGCATTATTATGTGAGCTGAAGGTATTAACCGCAAAGGCTTCTGTGTTACCTTACTCTAAATAATCAATGTTTATTTTTATAGAGAAGAGTAAATGGTTAATTAATAGAGATTAACAAACTAAGCCTGAACTCAGTTTGAAATGGGTGGTTCAGCATCCCTGGACTAATGCGCACTAATCATTTTCTCTTTTGAAAACAGACAATCATTGAAATACTACATTCTGAATTTGTAACAACTCTTTGTATAGTGTGCACTATGCTTCAAAACCTACTGTAGCTGCTATGGTGACTCCTTGTACAGCACATACTGAATGTTTGGTATCTATATGACAGACACTCTTCCAAACAGTAAGGATTGAGAATATGAAGCAAATATTCTAGTTGACATAGAGGCTTTAATCTTGTGAAGATATTTCTTTGGTTATTCTCAGAAGTCATGGTACCTATAGTCTAGTGATAGGAATAGACCCTTGAACACTTAACAGAATGTGAAAAATAAGGTATTGTTTGGGTTTCGGGTCAGGATTATAAGGCTTGCAAAATGGGGGCACACAACATTAATAATTGTTTAATGGATAATTCAAAAAAGATAAAATCTGGGTTAGAATTTAATAGGAGAACATGACTTTCACTCTGAGAATTAATATAATCTCCTGAAATAGCATAAATACATTTAATGGATATGCAAAATATATCCAACCTTGATGAATGAATAGTTTGTGTATTCAAAGGAGAATGGGCAGGAAGAGGGAATTATCAGTCACAACAGGGAAAAAAAGAGTCACTAAGGAAAAGGGTGGAGCTAGGAAGCCACATTGTCAAGGAAAAGGGTGGAGCTAGGAAGCCACATTGTCAAGTGGCTAAAAATAGCCAGGAAGAAACAATGTGAGACACTAGGAAACTCCTGCAAAATAAGGCTCAAAGATCAGCTTTGCCTCTGAAAACCACAGGTCACATTTAATTTCCATCCGCAGCTGTGATAGTCATTTTAAAAAGTTACTTCAAAAGTATGTACTATGAAAGTGTGGCCAGAAATCAGCGATAGAAAGTCTGAGCTTAGAAAAGGAATAGCAGATACAGAAAGACAACTAAGAAAGAAAATCCAATGATGGAGATTTGGTTATTGAAAGAGATTGAAACTATGTAATGATATAAGAGCTGAAGCCCTGAATTAGAGAAAAGATAATCCCTGAAGTATAATGGGGTTTCAAAGTAACTCTTTGTCTTTAACAGAGAGAAAGGAGAGATAAATTTGTCAAGATGAATGTGGAGTGAAAAAAATACTATTTATAATAGTTGCTTCTCAATCTTCTCTATAATATCTAAGGCAAAGTTGATCTTATTTTTCTCTACCCCCATAGAATATTTGTTATATAAATGACACTCAGATATGTGGAAAGACAGAAATAATCAGGAAATTACAAAATAGTTGATCAAGAGGCATTCATCTTTCAAAAGAGCTAGACTATTGTGTTATACATCTACTCGATGAAAGATTAAAAAATGGAACCTTTGATACATTAAATCAAGTAGTTTTTGGAAATACGAATTTTTCATAACTTTGAAAACTGATATATTTACACATTATTAAATATCTAGAATTCAGCCTATGCAGCATCCTAACTCAAACACAGTGGTTTGTAGTGAAAGACTAAATATTCACATTAAATGAGGTAAATAAGTAACAGAAATATCAACAACAATATCATTTCAAGTAAATTTTCATCACACAAGTGTGTTTTTAAATTGTTAAGGAATATATACAATTGTAGTGAATTTGTATATTACAGCCATTTCTTCCCTTAATTCTTGAAAATCCATTATAATGGCAAGGACACAAGTGTCACTATAATGAAAAAATTATCTTCCCCAGAGAAAATATTATATTAATTGTCCTATGAAATCATAGTAAAATATACAGTTGATGTCCTACATTAGACTTGATAAAGGAAAAATAATCTTTTAGTTTGTAGTAGCTTTAACATTGTCAACATCTGTCTCTAGTAGCTATAAAACAAAATTGACCATCAATATGTTTTAACCATAAGATCAATTGGAGTAGATTGCAAGTCAGCAACAGGAGCACTTCACTGGAATTATTTTTATAAACAAAATATGCATTTTATGGAAAATGATTTGTCTCCTCTTGTTTCTTTTTATTTTATTTTTTTGCAGTTTTGAAATTCAAACTTAAAGAGGACACTGATGCTACTTTATTCGTCTTGGTCCTAAGTCATTACCTTCCTACTTGTAACTGTTATGCTTATTTTTTACACAGTACATGGAACTCTTTATATAGACATCTGAACTTTTACTCCTACATGTTAACAATATCTAAAGACTTAAGAGCTGATGGCAAGAAAATCCCTGGGAAATTTTAATGCGTTATACAGAACAGTTTGAGGAAACATGTATTATTTCATACTCTTAGAAAACAACATAGAGTAGACTTAATATTAAGGAAATTTCAACCAGAAAAAAATTTAGGTATTCTTATGAAGTTGTATGTGAACTTTGCTCAGGACAGATCTCATAAATTTTAATTAAATTAATATAGTAATTTACATAGTAATATAGTAATGTATGGATATTATGTTATGCAAATATAAAAAGTAACTTTTGTGGAAATGAATATCTTTAGAGAAATAAATGGATTTTAATAGGGTCTTGAGCGTGGAATATGACGATGCAATAAAATGTTATTTAAGATGTGCAATTCTGCAGGTAGAATATTCATACCCTCAGAGGAGATGTGGCCAATGCTAGTATAGCTTAGAAATGAAAAATAAACAGACAGGCGTACACAAACCGTGCAATGCAGAAACAAGATCAGAACAAAGGAGCTGTTGGTATTCTGACTGCAGAGCAGCTTCAGTGCCTGACTGTCAAGTGGAAACTTGATTTTATGGGTAGTTAAAAACTTTGAGTTGAGTTACTTAAACAGGTTTTAGTCTTAGAACTGATTTGCTTGCTAATGGTAGACCAGAGCAGATGGTCTGAATGGAAAAAAAAGAGTCCATAGCCAATAAGATCATACATTAGGTTACGAAAGTGCAGAGTTATCATTACTTCTTCCTTATTTTTTAAACTTTGGGTGTACAACAGTTTTATTCTGAATAATCTGTATAATTTCTAAACAAAAAAACCCAAAAACATTTATTTCTGTTTGTTGATAATACTCAAAGTTGATTTTTTTAATTTCATTTTTTCTCATAAAAGCCATGATGCTACCACCTTAAATATATATAATTTAGTGTAGGTCAGCCTAGCCTAGAACTGTAAAAGACCCACCTGCCTCTGCTTCTTCAGTACTAGGATTAAAAGCATGCACCACCATGCCCACCCTGCTCCTAGATAAAATATTGATGAACCTTTGGAAAGATCATAAGTGCATAACATTGTAAACTTAATCAGAAAACACAATCTAGTAAGTACAGGTAATTCAAAAGGAAAAAAATCACAACAGGACATATATTAAGCATGTAATGTAAAATGCCACAGCAAGTACTTTTTAGTCAGTGTATCCTGCAACAGGATATGCTGCCACAGTCCTTTGTAGATTAAATCCTCGAGTACAAGTAAACCTTGCCTGAATCACTGCCTTCAGCAGAGCCTCATGTATGACATGAAGGCTTCATCCTTTCCTTTTTGTCCTACTTACTTATTCATCAATTTCAAAAATAGCATGAAAGTTATGTTTGGAAATCAGTAAGAGTAGTAATTCCAAGTTTAAAATAGGCTATGACACTTTAAAAAGAATTGCATATGATTTCTGTCAACACGTAGAATTATGAAGGGAATTTCTGTATCAACTATAGTCATCTGACTTACCTACATTCATCAAAACCATCAATCATTAATTTATTTTCCCTAAAACAAAGCATAAATGTTCAAGTCTTGGATTTTGCTTGTGCCTGTGGTTGTATGTACTGTCTTCACATGCAAAACCTCTGACATGAACATGAATGGCACTTCTGCTAATTTGAAGGCAATAAGTAAAATCTGTTTTAAAAATAGCATATTTATTAGGTTTTCCTGTTTAGTGGTATGATTAAGCCAAATTAACTACTTGCAAATCTATTGTGTAAATCAATTTTACTGCCCTTGTTTGATTATTGACTTCAGTACATTGTACTCTAAATGTATTTAAAAAAAGTTCAGTCCTGAAAACATATATAAAAGTTACAAAAATATTAAGCATGTTATGTTTAGGAATATATATATATATATATCCATAAATGTATGTTAATAATAATTAGTGAATAAAGAGGTCATGAATGTGAAAGAGAGCAGGTATTGGAGGGTTTGAAAGCAGGAAAGTGAAGGATGAAATGATTTATTAGAGTCTCAAAAACAGATGAAAAAAATGTCAGAAAAAAAAAGAGGAAAAAAAGTTGACAGATCTTCAAGTTCATATTCATTGCCAAAGCATAATGAAAATGCAGTGAAAACAAAATTGAATTCTGTCGAGGTCTTTGTTTTGCCCACCCCAACGCTGGCAGTGCCACAACTTCATTTCCAGCAGGAACCTGCTCCAGCCAACTCTTTCTAATTTTCATATACCTCGTCATTCCAGTTAGTGGCAAACACAAAGCCTCTTTTCCTCTTTTCTCTTCTCACCTCCTCATCGACCCTACCTCAGGTGGTTAGCCTCACTGAATTCTGTAGGGACCATCTACCATTTCTGAGCCTGCAGTGACTCACTGGCAACTTTCTCCTCAGTCAGCTTTCTCCTCAGGTGGGCTCATTGTCTCTCTAGTCTAAGAAACAACCATTAGCAAGACAATTGTCTACCTCCTTGAGATGTAAATTACTTTATTTTCTCCTCAAGTTAACTACAGAAATCTTTAAAAAACCAAGATAAATAATTCCGACTTTAATACTTTATCAACCACATACTTGGGTCACTCTCTCGACTTCACTTTATAATAAGTCTAAACCTTTTCCACCAATTCCAGCTTAGGATTTCTCTCACATTCTGCCTCTTTCTCCTCTCTCCCGCTTTCTCCTGATATTCTCCTCACTCTCTCTTCCTCTCTCTGTCTCCATTTTCTCTATGAAGGTTTCTAAGGATGAGTCAGTTCTGCATTGATTTATTCTTCCCAGTATCCTGCATATACTATGTTGTTAGAGGAAATTTCTCTAATCCTACAGTATATTCACAATATTAGTAAAATAACAGGAGGAAACAAGAAGAAACAAAACCAGTTACATATAAATACTGAAGCATGGAGCAGTCACAGATTATAGAACATTTGAAGTTAATGGGTGAATGGCAGATGATCCTGATTTTGTAAAGAGATGATATTCATTCATCCTTCAGCCAGTTCACATAGAACTAATACATAAGAGGTTTTAAAAGAGCTAAATCATGCACATTTTCTTATTTTTATATTATATATTATGCATATATAATGTTATGTTTTATATATGTATTATGTATTATATATACACACTATGCATGTATATGTATTATACATAATACATATACATAAAAATATATATACATATATACATGTGTATATATATATATAAGTGTGTGTGTGTGTGTGTGTGTGTGTGTGTGTACACACAATTTCATGAGATAGGCATTGCTATGTCCATTTCAAAGAGACAAACTCACCAGTCACTGGGATTTTAAGAAAAAATTAGGGGATTATAACAGGATATCTAATTTCATGGACTTTATATATTTCACAGTGCCCATAACTCATGTGAGAAATAGTGAAGTTCTAAGCCAAGGTAACCCCCTTGTAATACAACAATGTGGTAAAAGAGAAACTGAAGCAGGGGGATTTGGATGTCAAGTCCAGCATGAGTTGCATATAAGGACATGGTCTAAAAAATGAAACAAAAGAAGTAACAACATTAAAACAATAAAAGCTAAGAAAAAAATAGAAAATAAAGACATGATGTTCTAACCATTTCCCAAAGCATCAGAGAAATGATCATATATTTAATGATATTAGAAAGATAATAGAGACGGAATATTGTGATATTGATGATACAACAGGGGTGGATGATTATAGAAAAGAAATGCAAAAATGTGCACAATCTATTTCACTGAAGCATGTGCCTGCCTTTTAAAAATGTGCCTGGACATTCTAAGGATATAATGAGTTATTTTACATTTGAATGTCTGTCTGTCTACTATTTTATAAAAAGTATATACAAAAATATATACAGAAAAGAGTAAGTAGAAAACCAACACATTTGGAATGACTGATGATCAAACTGATACTGGAAAGAGGTGACAAATTACCAGGAGAAAAGTTCATGCTGGAAATTAACCACAATTTAAAACTCTCAAGGCGAGTCTGGTAAATATGTTACGGGACTCAGAAGTAGGACTTCATATTACTAGACCTGGAAGCCTTATATGAAATAAAATAACCAGAGGTTTGAATAGCCAGATATGAGTATACATTTATTTGTGATAAATACAACTGATACAGTATATCATGTGTGCATAGTGATTTTAGAATCCACCAGTTTAGATGCATCCGTCTAGATGACTAGAGATGTAGGGCAAATAAATTATGGTGGAAATAAAAAAAGAAACAAAATAGCAGAACAGTCTACACATAGTGAGTATTTCTAAAAGAGAGGGGTACGTGTACCTCTTCAGGGCTTGACATGAGACCCCCTTGAGTTCGAGGAGAATATGTACTTTAAATTAAAAGGTTAAAAACTATCTCTCCTGAGGCCAGAAGTTTTCAGACTTCTGCCTTGAAATTTAGTGAAAACAGCAGCATCTTCTGTGTGAAATTTCTTTGGTAGTATTTCATTATTTTCTAAAAACAATGTTTTCCAAGCTCCAGTTGTTAGAATGTAAATCTCCTCTTACATTTGCTTATTTGATTTGTGGTTTTAATCTTTGACATATTTGATTACTAAGCATATTTGCTGTCTTATGCTTATATTGGTCAAATATGCATATTACTTTGATATATTTATATTTGTCATTATAATTTGAATATTAAAAAACTTTAAAAGATATTTAAGTTTAAAATTGGCCAACATTCACACAGCAGAATTGTCTCAAATACATTGTAATGTACATGGACCATGTTTCATATCACTGGAAACTACAAAATATATAAACAAATATAGAAAAATGGATTTTCACATAAATCTCCTGGTATAAGACTATTCAAATACATTATTTATCATCTTAATTATTTTGCATTCACATGCTAATATTTTATTAAACACAATTTTATAAGTACATGAAGTTTTAAAAATTAAGAAACAATGACTCTTAAAGCAATAGGGCAAATAAGTGATTTTATGCTATGGGTATGTATTATGCTGTTTATAAAGAGAATTTAAGCACTTTCCTCTATTTGTTTTAGAAATGCTGAATTGTGAGTAAGCTTTCATTTCAGTAAGTATGCTACTTATCCATGCCCAATTCATTTGACACTCTGAACATTTGTTAGTGTTTTCATTTTTTGAGCAGATAGCTCTTGGTTTCTTCAGAGTAAACTAAGCTTTGCCTGCTGTCAGTTCAGGGATGTCAAAGCACTCAAACTCACTGTAATGATACAACAATGTCATTAATACTACCTTGAGGGGACTTTAGCTGCATCATGAATGATTTTATCAAGAAATCAAATTATTACATACTTTGATTCAATGTCACAATGAAAGTCAACTTGAGTCAGTATTGTGTCACTTTAAAAATCCTTAGGATTGTCAAAGATGAATAGTTAGTAGTTAATACTCTTTTTTTACTTAGCAGACTAGTTTGTTTTCTTCATGGTAGTAGTGTTTTAAATGCATTATCCATTTAAATAGTGAACAAGAGAAAGGTATCTAGAAATAAATTATATTATGTTCGAAGGGAAGTTTTCTGATTTTCCCCATATATCAGTGTCTATTTCTTCCGACCTTCTCAAGTGTGGTTTCTATTGAGGTATTCCATAGCAATTTTTTTGAGAAACAGGTTACGGGCAATAGGATAATAGTGACTTGAATAAGCCTAATCTCTGCCCTTCTCTGCTCATTTCCCTCATTTGGTATGTTCGATGTTCAAAGTTATTAGAACATAGTGGTTGGTTTCACACTGTTTTTAAAAATATAAAACATACAAAACCAAAACACTTCAGACCTTCTATGTGATTCCTTTGAAGGATGAGAGTTGATTGTAAACCCTGAGGAGGACCAGGGAATGACAGGTCGCTTAGAATGACTGTGGGAAGGGGAAGGAGGGCAGAGTTTGCAAATTTCTAGAGTATCTCCTCCATTTTTCTATAGATATAAAATTTTCTACATCAGAAAGTATGTTGAAAACATAACCATTACAAAACACATTGAAACCAAACTGCTTAGAACTTTACTTTTAACGTAAGAGTCTAAATATTTTATTTATCAGTAGAAAATTACTGAAAATCTTCAGCAGACATAACACAGTTAAAGCTTCCACTCAATGACTACACAAATAAATTTAGGAGGGAAATCTGTGATAAAGGGACCACTGTAAGTTAGCAACTCTTATATAAATTGGTAAAGACCAGAGATTATATGGCATCTATTGTGAACAGGAAGAAACACTAAAGACTGGGCATAAATAACTAAGAGTGATGCAGGTCGTGGTGGGAGTGTTGAGAGTTTATCAAAGAGACTGAGAACACATTCTAGGTGTGGGATAGGGTCTTAGAAAGTCGATAACCTGTTATAGCTGTCTCCTGAGAGGCCTTGCCAGAGCCTGACAAATACAGGGACGGATGCTCACAGCCAACCATTGGACTGAGCACGGGGACCCCAATGGAGGAGTTAGAGAAAGGCCTGAAGGATAGGAAGAACAAAAATATCAACCAATCAGACCCCCCAGAGCTCCCAGGAACTAAACCACCAACCAAAGAGTACACATGGAGGGACCCATGGCTTCAGCTGCATATGTAGCAGAGGATGGCCTTGTCAGGCATCAATAGGAGGAGAGGCCCTTTGTCCTGTGAAGGCTCAATTCCCCAGTGTAGCGGAATGCCAAGACAGTGAGGTGGGTGTGTAGGTGGGGGAACACCCTCATAGAAGCAGGAGGAGGGGGATGGCATAGGGGGGTTTCAGAGTGGGAAACCGGGAAAGGGGATAACTTTGAAGTGTAAAAACATAAAATATCCAATAAAAAAATGAAAATCAACAACCACTGAAGCCAATTGTCTAGTGTTGTCAAGATCCTTTTATCTTAAACTTGAGGAATCAACTTGACATGGAGAGTAAGTTTCACCGGTGAGAGCTTGAGGGGCCAGTCCAGCTGTCCCACCAAGGAGCAGGGGTCACATGCTTTAGTTGTATTCACTCCTTCTGGGTAATTTCTAGATGACTGTGCTCTTGGACTGATAACAGGACAGCAGACCTGGAGGCAGAACAACTAAACACATCCAGCATTTCTGGTTTCCTGCCAGGACAAAACCAAGGACATTTCCAGATTTTGGCCCAGGACAAGAATCAGTACAGCTTATGTTGGAGGTCACTGTCACTAAAATTGCCTCTCCAGTTTTTATCTCCTGTTCTCATCAACAATATTTGACAAGCCTCTGGTTATGAAGTTATAGGAGAAAAAATGTCTGTGTAATTTATGGAGGAAATTTGGGACATGATGAACTGGATTCGGAATGGGGAAATAGCATATGATCTTCTGCTCAGAATATACAGTCGCTGATTGGTTTAAACAGGATAGGCTAAAAGAAGATGTATTTGGATTTGCGAGGTTAAAGGAAGCTTAACTTCCTACACGGATGTTCTGTGATTACACAATTTGAAACCTCTTCGGAAGTGATCAGGCAATGCCTGGGATTTTGGACCTGGCTGTCAGAAGTGATCAGGCAATGCCTGGGATTTTGGACCTGGCTGTCACTGTGCTACGGCTTTTTTTTTTTTTTTTATGATTATTAACAGTATTTTCTTAGAAATGCATAGTAAGCCATATCAGCTCAACACTCAACTATCAACCCATCAGAAACCTGTTTCATGCCTCTCAAATACTACTTGTTATAATAATCTAAAGTAAAATATGTTTAAATTTTGGATTGATGGGACACAACGAAGTTTTAGGGAGTCAACTTTTATTTTACTTTCATTTGCAGTTTTCCTTTTTATTATTAAATCATTTTTGAGTTTTGTATTTTACAGGTGCAAAATGAGATACCTTTGAACCTTTCGAAGGAACTTCAAGGGTGGTAATGTTGGATTAGGAAGTGACCCAAAAAGACCAGCACTGACTTCCGAGAGGGAGCTGACATGATTCACAATTGTGAAACAATCCACTCAATGGGGATTTGAAATGTTCTGATTAAAAGCTCATCATAAATGAAACCATCTAAGTTTGAATTAGCCTTTCAGTTTATAACCTTGAATAGGTCCTTGTGATTATCCCTTTTTAGCTTTATTTCTTTAATGTATAAATAAAAAGTGCTCATGTATAGAGAGTACCATACATCAATGTATGTATCAATGTTTTGATACATGCACATAACATAATTTTCAAATAAGAATAAGTATATCTATGTTCTATCTCTTAAAAATATTGGTGTATGTGTTTTGCAATTCTATTACTTTTGTTAGATATTTTGTGAAACATACAGTGTATTATCATTACCAGTATCCATTCTGGTTAACAGAATCCCCAGCATGTTCTATCATAGTTACTACCCATTCACTCATCCACCTGTACCCCTCAGCTTACCACCTTCCAATTACTGTTTTTCTGCTGTCGTGGTTCATTAAGGAAGATGACATTTCATTTAAAAAAAATCTAACTGCAGTATCAGAAGAGGAGATGTGAAGAATGTCTTTGGAAAACAAAGAGTTAAAAATAGACTTTCATTTAAATAGTGTAGGCCTCTATCGTATCTCCTATTCAGATATGATACAACTTATACCATCGGAACTACAATTTCAGAACTACAGCTTATACCATCATTGCTGAAATGGATAAAAGAGTTAGTGCACAGCACTCCTCACTAAGAATGAATTGTTCCCTGGCTCATTATATGACAAAAATCGTCCAAGGCAAAGCAGGGTAGGGACTTCAAACCTGGGACTGGGTGCTCAGATGAATCAGATGTTGGTCCTTCCTGCAAGAATTTCATGATAGTGGATATTTATTAAACAAACTGTAGAGATTGGGTTAATTTATATCATTAATGCTATAGTGAAATGTAAGTTGTTTTCAAACTCTTTTCAGATTTAAAAAAAAATAAAATAGAAGTATTCCTCTATACTCATCACAGATTCTGCAACATTTAGATATTGGCCACTTGTATAAGCAGTGGCTGTGGGCCAGTCCGTGTATGCTCTTTGGTTGCCAGCTTAGCCTCTGGGAGCTCTGAGGGCTCCCTGTTAGTTGATACTGTTGTTCTTCCTATAGGGTTGCAATCCCCTTCATCTCCTTCAGTCCTTCCCCCAACTCTTCAGGTGGGCTCCCAGGGGCTCAGCCCAATGGTTGGCTGTAAGTGTCTGCATCTGTCTTAGTCAGGTACTGGCAGAGCTCCTCAGAGGACAGCCATGCTAAACTCCTGTTTGCAACCACGGCATAGCATCAGTAATAGTGTCAGGGTTTGATGTTCCTGCATAGGATGGACCCCAAGTTAGACTGGCTTCTGGATGGCCTTTCCTTCAGTCTGTGCTCTATTTTTGTCCCTGCATTTTCTTTAGACTGGAACAATTCTGGGTCAAGAATTTTGAAGATGGGTGAGTGAGTCCCAAATGAGGGCTATGTCTATGTACTAGAGGTGGTCTCTTTAGGATCCAACCCTCCCCATTGTTGGGGTAATCTAGTTACATTTGCAAATAATACACTGCTAAATATATCTCCCAATAACATTTCTTTTTGTTTCTGCAAGATTAGATATCTTGAACAAATTTGCTATTTGAAACAAATATGAATATTTTAGAAATTCTTGATAAAACCCAAAGCTACTCAGGAACCTAGAACAAGTTAAATTCCTCAAAAATTTCACGTGTAAAAATAGGCCAGTAAGCTAAAACGAACTAAGAAAAAAATATAATTACAATTCACAAAATATATATTAAAACAATTATTTTAACATGAAATACTTATCCTATTCAGCTTCATCCTGGTTATTTTATGTTGTTTTCATTATTTGGAAAAAAACGTGGTTTTTTTTATTACAAATTCATTTGAGGAATTCCTATATTCTTCACTGCAATGAGAAGTTCATAGGATTCTGACAAGAAGCATTTTATTCAACATGAATATAAAAGCTCATTTACTAAGTTTAAGATTTAGATATATCTTAAAATAATCTTAAAACTCCTACAATAATATTCACAAGCATAATTTATTTCACCAAATTATGTTAACTGAAACCAAACCAAAACGGACAAAGTTTAACAAAATTATGAATTTCTAACATGTGAAAGTGTTCCGTGTGCATCTGTGGCCAGAGAACTGAAAATTCTCATAGTAAGAATGATTTAACACTGAGTCATGAACATAAGCCTTTTACTGTAGCACTTCTATCTGTGATATTAATCTTGTCTCCTTCAGCTGTGCCTCAGACATTCTCCACAGTGATCCAAGCGCAGTGTGTATACTAATTGCATTACACCAGCTTTATCGTGCGCCCTTCATTTGACACAATAGCTGCATAACCTTTGAAAATTGTATCCCTTGTGACTTTTAAGTGCAGTATCAACATTTTGGCAAAAGCATTTCATAGACATTTAACTTGTATGCATTTGAGTTAAAAATTACATCCTCAGAAAAATGGCTGCAGTACATATTTTAATCTACTTTCTCACTGGATGTATCATTATCTCACAAATCTTGGCTTATTTACTTCCCAATCCATTACTCATTTGATCTTCAAAATTCAAGTATAGAACAACAAGAATAAGATATTTAACTCTTTCAACCAATTAATATTACTTAATGAGAAATGAGGCAAGTACTTATTCATTTGAATGAACTTCACATATTAATCTTTAACTTTTCAGCTCTAGGAGAATGGTCGTGTACAATTTATTATCTTAACAGTACATTTTTGATAGTAACGAGAACATTTTTAATATTTTGCTGTAGCTTATATTTCAAGACAAGCCTGAACTTACTGTCACCCTAAGACATAGATGTGGTAATTAGAAACTTCATGGTTAAGCCTAACTATACCAGAAAAATAAAAATGAGCTAAAAAAAAAGTCTTCTGAGTTTTTCTCTAGAGATAATTTTTATATAAAAGCTTTTACCATTTTATTTTAATTTTACAAATAATACATGTCACATTTATTATACATAGATTTAATATGTGTACAGTCAACTAAAGGTTGAACAACTCTATAGTTAAGCATTATGTATTTCTCTTCTGTACTAAGTAGAAGTGAGAAAGATCAAAGAGAATCTATATGAAAGAAGATCACTTAATTTTAAACTCAGCTTTATAAGGCCTATTTAGAGCAAATATTTGCTAGATATAGGAAAGTATATTGTTGCTAGCTATTTTGGTTTTCCTCAATTATTATATTAATGTGACATAACCTGATAAAGGCATTTGAGTTTTTAATTCAAAGCAAACCTAAGTTTGAGTGTATATAAAACTGTGTCTTTCTATTTTGAAAGTACAGTGGAGCTTATTAAATTTTAATATGAGTAAACCAATTTAAGATGACTTATGGTTTAATAAATGCCAATGAGAACAGGAAGTTAAAAGGCTTATAAAACTCAGGAAGATAATTTTAACTTGATAATGTTTCATTGCGTGGACTGACAACATTTTCTCTTTATCATCGGTTCTCAGTATGCAGATATTGATATTTAGAATTGCTATGCACTGAATAACAATTTTCTGTCTCTTACTAAATTGTTGGTGGTGTAATGGAGAAGGAAATGACTTTAAATGATCTCTATATAAGTTGATACCTTTTTGGATATCTTTAAATTCTTTCGATAGTATGACATGTTCTCAGGTTAACTCATATGACAGTCGTGACCTGTTCACACTGAAATAAGGCATGGGAAATAAAGCTTTACGATGAAGGCGAATTAAGGAAACTATAAACCAGCTCAGCTGCTTTTGTAGTAATTTAAGTGTTTTAATATATAAAAGTTACATCTACATCATAGAAATTTAAAATGTGTTTCAAATCTTTTATTGTGACACATCTTTAAATACGATATGAAAAGGCACAGTGTTAAGTGCAGAACAGAAGTTGAAATACAAGTTAATTTGCCTTTAATAATTTTTCATTTACTTTAAATCAATTAGAGCTTTTTCCATTTTCCCTACCTTTTCAGGATCCTTCTCCAGCCTTTTTATTTAAAAGGGAGGAAGACATTTCTCTTATAATGTACCAAGCTTAGGGTACAAAACTATATCTCATTGTCAAATTACTATTTAATCAAAACAAATTATATGCACACATAACCACTCATTCAATAGTAACATCTAGATGTATGTTTTGAGTTGATATTTATTTGAGCTTGTGCTATGATCAAATGATTTTACATTCATTTCTCTATTAAATAGAAATATCCATGGGAGGTTTAAGGATTTCTTTATTTGAAAGTAATGATACGAATCTCTTAGCCTTTAGCCTAGAGGATTCTGTGATGAAGTTGGGCTGTGGGTATGGTCTAGACGACTGACCTCAAGAGTCTCAAAGCTATGAACATTTCCACTTTCAGGTCTCCAGTTTTTGAATACTAAGAACATTTGTGTTATGGAGAGGTAGACACTCGAATGCACTTGAATATTTTTCATAATCAATATTATATCACATTAGAAGATGAAATAGTATATGAGGTCAAAAAACTCGTAAAGAAAACTTGATATAATCCATGAAGTTTAAGAGGCATGTCAACAATTAAGATCCCACGTGATTTCCCTAATGTCATTGTTCAATTTTGGAAATACATATATTTTCATGTATTATATTTAAGATTCAGTATATTTTAAGCGGGATTACACATGGGTCAGAGTGAGAATACATTATATACATACATACATATATATATATATATATATATATATATATATATATATATATATATATATATGTATATAATTTGCAATGGTGAGTGAAATCAAATTACATGAGAACTTATCATTTGAAACAGTTTGATAAGATGATAAGAGGAGTTGAATAATTATACCACAATTATTTCAGTGAAATAGCCATTTTATTAAACTACTTAAGTTTTTTTGGGTTATTTTTCTCCTCTATATATACTTTGTTCTTTTGAAGTAAGTGTGTGTGTGTGTGTGTGTGTGTGTGTGTGTGTGTGTGTGTGTATTACTTGAGAAAAAACAATACAATTATTTAAATATGCTCTCTTAAATATTTAGAACTTTAAGTTTTGGGTGTAATTTTTCCAGTATAACAATGAAAATTATGTTTTCATAAACTATAGGAAAATGTGTAAAGATACTTCCAATTCATAAATTGTGGGTGCATAACAATCAGAGCTAGCACTGTAACACTGAATGAGCTACTTTTTACACAAGCTATTTTAAGAAGGGCATACAAGAAACTTTGAAAAATACAGGTTGAATATTGTAGCCATATGTATATATATCAATGTATTTTTGTAGCATATATATATATATATATACATATATATATATATGGACTACAAAATGAACAACATGTATCTCTCTTTCTATATATATATATTTACTGATTAATACAATATAGTAATAATATGGAGTATATACAGAGAGACCTCATATTAGGCAGGATGTGATGTTTTCTAGATTGAAGTAAAATTCTGGGTCTATGCCATCTTCCAGCCTAAACTTTCCCAGGAGCTGAGCCTATAGGCATCAGATATTGTTTCCTAATAGTTATATTTCTATCTAGATTCAGTTATATATAAAACAAAATTATTTCTATCTTGATATTGTAAAAGGTGTACACTTGTCAAGATATAAGCAACCAGTAACAAGTAGGTTACTTCATGCCTGAGAATGCTAAGCTGCTCTCTTGGCCAAAGAGTTTGTTTTGCTTCTGCTAAAATGCTTTATCTTTGCAATACTGTTTAGAGATAAGATAATCACTACCACAGCTAACCCATCTGTAACCATTATGTCAGCAATATCTCACATGCTTATCATAAAAAGAGTGGCATAAATCCCATGAGTATTGAATATGCAATGATATTTTAAGACTGCAGACTTTCTGCCCATTATTATATGGATAAGTTTCTTCTATTAGTTGAATGTCCAGAACCTGTAAAAAAAAAAAATCTGAGGTTAAGGACAATGTTAGCTTTCAAACTATAATCTGTGTGAATTCATTTAATATTCTTTTCAGTCTTTAAAATACCAAATATGATGATAAAATATATATATATTTCTCATTCTCTGTAAGTAGATCCTTTTCTTCTGAAACAATCATTTGTTGCTTTTTTTAATTTTTATTTCAACCTTTCCCTTTTGTTTTAACACAAACTATAAAACCAGTTATGGTATGCCATAACGTGACTGTTTCAATTTAATGGTCTATTTTTTCCTCAGTCCTCAGAGAGGTCCTATGTAGGCCAGTGCCTGTTGTACAGATGTATCTGTATGGAGTTTATTAATCGAGGATCTTAATCCTGTGGCAAGTCCTATGTGCCCAAGAAGCTGGGTCAAGATGGTTCCATAAGTCCCCGATGAGGAGTAGCAAGATACTGACTGATCTTTTGTACTACATAAACCATGATGTTTTATATTTCACTAACCTCCTCACTGTGGAAGTATGACTTCTAAATTATATATTAGTTTGTTATGGTAAGTGAAAGTCTCAATATACTAGAATTTTGGGAAGTCTTCTACAGCACCCAAAAAAGAAAAGCAATAAATTGTATTTCTTCTTGTAAATAATTTAAAATCTAAACGTGCAGAAGGGAAGTCTGGGTTTCCTCTTCCTTGTTATAGAAAATATGCTATCAACCAATGATATCAAGTAGGTTGATAAACACTCTATAAATATTTATAAAAAGGACAAAAAATATCACACATAGTCTTTTAAATTGTCACCTCTCATTGAACATTTTGAGCTGAATTCCTTGGCTTTGAGATGCTTCCAAAAATTAGGATTCCATAGAAGTTCAATCAAGATAAAACTGAGATCAAATATAATTGTAAGTGAGAAAACAAAATACAGAGAAAAGACACCAGGAAGAGAGAGGGGAGAAATGGAAAGGAAAGCAGAGAAGAAAGGAAGAATTTTTCTAAAGATAACTTTTCTTCATTAGAAAAATTTAATACTTTAATTTTATTTAAGAGGATATCAAAATTTTAATTTATTTTCTAGTATAGTCAATGTTTTCTCCTCAAAAACAAACAAACAAACAAACAAACAAACCAAATAAAACCATTTTGAATTAGACAGTTGTGATGAATGTAAAGCTATGAACTCTGGGATGTAAAATAACCTCATGTTTCTCAAGTGTCTGCTTCCTGTCAGGTCTACTACATACTGGGTGTTTCCTCGCAGGTAAAACCTGCCTGCTCCCAAAGAGATGGGGTGCAGTGGGCATTCTAGTAACACAGCCTCTGATGGGATTTCCATTTTGTTAGAAGAGTAGATAATGGAGCAGAAAAGCCAAATCCTCTAAGCCCACGATGTGTTGAAGAATTGGAAGGGTCTTTATCTATTTAGACCGGGGATCTTTTTCGAAATCCAGACGTAATATCAATCACTTCATCTTTCAAGATGAAGTTCAAATCTATTGATATATAGGAAAGTAATAGTAAAGTCTATAATTCTGTTAAGTTGATGCCGATATGAGATAATTTGTGTTTGTTCCATAGCCCCTAACTTGGTGTTTAGGCAACACACAATAGACAATAAATAGAAATAAATTATTTTGTCTTTTGTGGTCAAAAACCTTAAAATTCTATATAAATTATATTTTAGATGTAATACCTAAAGAAAATGATTGAGTAAAAAGCACAGAAAAAAGGATTTTTGAACAGAAAATGGCAGTTATTTCTGATAGAAATGCAGATTTATAATTTTTGCAAACACCAATTTAAAGAAAATTACTATCCTGGTTGAGATTCCTTTCGGTTAATATTTTGAACCCCATCTAAAGGTGTATCTGGAACATTTATATATTTCAGAGTATTAACAGTGAATTGAGCATATTTTTATCATTAACACCAGAAAAAAGATGTTAATGATTCCCTCTTTTAAGCAAGACACATGATTTTACACATCTTGGATATTGACAATAGAAATTATAAGAGTATTATTCATTGAAAATAATCACAATGAATATAAAGCACTTTTGTATCTTTAAGGAACAGCACAGATGCTGAAGTACTTATCTGTTAGAAGTGGGGAGTCAAACAGGAATGGCAGCAGCAAGAATGTACACTTCTGTCCCTCCCACACCCAGTTGACTGGCACCCAGCAAGCTGATAAATTCCCACTTTTTTTAAAAGAAATTTTGAATTATTTTGGATTTTGAAGAGGACTTGAGGATGTTATTAAGAAACTATTGCTTCAAGTGTTATTATATGCTTTTCCTAATGCAGGAATTTGAGATTTAGAGACAACCTACGCATTGTTATATCTGCTGGCACTTTTTAATGCCTCTCTGCTCACTGAATTGCACTGACAAATAAGGGGAGAGTTTATATATTCAGTTAAGTTTCAACTCGTTTTAGCTCATGGTTGTAAGAAATATCTCCTATTTCCGGAGGAAGTGAATGATTTTTGTACAATTAGCAATGTAAGAGAGCTTGAATTAGAAAATATTCACATAATCACTTCGTGATAGAAATTTCAAATGAATTTTTCTTCTTGCTGGCATACGAGAATGGTTTAACCTGTTATTTTTAAGAGTCGTGTTAATATGTTTTACATCTAATTTCATGACTCACATATAAGACTGTGTTGATTTTGCCAAAAGGAAAATATGCTAAATAGTAAGAAGATAAATGATTATATATACAGCGTGAATAGTTCTCTGGCCACACTGTTTACTAATTTAGCTTGTATTATCAAGTTTCTAATAAAAGTTAACTCTAAGACCCTTGGTACCAGGTAGTGCTTCCTGATTCACAATGCCTCAATTTAAATAATTTAAATAGAATACACAATCAAATATATAATCCCGTTTATGTGAAAGGCAGTTCTTCGTAAAAAAAAAAAAAAAAAAAAAAAAAAAAAAAAAAAGCCTGGATGCAAATATTGAAATGCATTACAATCCTTTAGCATCTTGCAGCTCTGAGGGAAAAAATGACTTTGTTAAGTATTACAAAAAAAAGTTGGAATGAGGTAATAAATATTTCACAGAGCTCCTATTCTAGTGACAGTATGTTACATAAATGTAAATGGCATCTCTTGTCAGAATTCTAATTCCTGTTATCATTATGCTTTATAATATATTAAGACATAGTAACCTAGCTATTCTTTAGTAACCTCTGTGGGACACTATACTACATAGTAACAATACAGATGCCTTTGGAGCTGTGATGAGGTAATAAGAAATTTAAGTGTGATATTGTACACAGTTATTTTATCAAACATTATTTTTGCTAAATTGGTCACATTTCACATTGTCTTAAAAAAAATTCAGCATTGATTAAATTGGCTGCACACGTACACACACATGCACGCACATGCACACGCATGCACACAAAGAGGCTATTTTGAAGTATTTATAGAATGTAATGTTCTTTGTTATTAAAGATTTATTCTTCTTGTGATGACTTCAAATAACATTCCTAGAAAGTATTCTGGAAGTAAAACTGTCCTCTTGACCATGTGGAGAAAGTAATACAAAGGAGTCCGTTATGATGTTTTCAGCGTAAAGCAAAATCAGACATCAAACCTTAGTCTTCACAGGTTTACAAAATCATACTGATCTTTTTATTTTTTTTCATTTTCCTAGGAAACTGATAATGTATGGAATATTGACAGCTTTTTTGTGTGTGTTACTGTAAAATCCAAAAAGTCATGTTATATTTTTTATAATTTCAATTACACAGGTACTAAAGTGAATTTAGCTATTATGCAGAAATCTTTGAGCAATGAAAGCCACTCAAAATATACACATATACTTTATCCCACACTGAGGTGGCTTTACTCCAGCCATAGAGTTATGAAACTCAGGCAGTGTATTATGCACACAGATAAATCAGGTTTTGGAGCTGAAAAATGAAATGAACTGTCACAAATCCATATCTGGAAAAAAGAAAATATAACTTTAGCACCGCATAGAACATCAGAATAAAATATCAGTGAACTATTGCACATTTAAAGCTAAAAGAAAAAATAGATAATTAAACTAGCCTCGACATCCCCCCCTTCCCCCAACTCAGATTTAGTTACATGTAAATAGAGCTCCATCCTGACAACTGCTTAGCTCCAGGCACAGATCTGAAGTATTAGAGATAATGGCAGAATTATTAGATTAACTGTTGCCAGGATCTTTCTGTGTCCTAGATAATTACTAGCTGTGGTAAATCTGAACGACTTCAGTCTTTGTTACTGTTATGTGTGTGCATTCCCTTGAAGGCATTGATGTTGTGTCAAAGAGACATTTGGATGTTTGTGTAAACTTCTGTCATGTTCCATTGATTTGCGTTTTTAAAGTTTGTGCCCATAAAGCAATCCATACCTCCGTTGTCTCCTTTTTTAAAATTAGGGGTGGGGAAGATGGGGGAATCTAATAATTTTTTGCCTTTAAAAGCATATTCTTTCTGCTGTTTCTGTAATTTTGATTATTGATCTTTCTTTAGTTATTTCGTGTGTGCTATGGGAATTCTTTCCTCATTTGCACATTGTATATTCCTTTTCATTTCAAGTGTTTAATTTGTCTGTTTGCATATGTAATGTTTTCATTCTGGACCCGAGCCTTTCTCTCAGCTTTAATATGTGCTGCACTTCACTTGCTTAGCTCTTGATTAGCTTTGTAAGTCACAGTTTTATCGTTATGTTTTGTAATTTTTAATTTATTGTAAAATATGTGGTTAGCTTAATATTTTATATGTCTATTTCTACTATTGAACGGATTTTGTTTATAATGGTTGTCTTTGTAACCCAGAAAGCCAACAAAGTTTTTCTTTCTCATTTTTTGTTTTCTATGTACTGAGATAGCAAAGCTTGTTAAGGCATTTGTAATTGTTTTCATTTTAGAAGTTACAATTTCACTTTATTATCCATAAAAGGAGTGTTGACATTGTAAGTCTCAAATGAAACCTTTGTTTCTTTTAAATGACATCATGTTAAGGTAAGTTTGCTAATAAGATTTAGATTGGTTTTCCCTATGACAGAGCTATCATGTACTACAGTTGCTTTAGAAAACCTCTGTGCCTATTGCCCAGGCATGGCTTTTCAAATACCTAACTTCTGAAATTTTACTTGTTTCAATAAAACAACTTGTTCTAGGTGGTTGAATTAAACTGAGAAGGGGGGACATACAGAGTGGGCAGTGATCAGGTGAGAGAAGAGTCAGAGAACAAGTTTTGTCTTCTCACTAGCTGAGCTGAACTAAATATTCTAATCTTAAAAATAGAAATTATATTATATTATAGCGAAAGCTACCTCTCCTTGTTGAAACATGAACAATCACATATTCCCTTTGAGATAAAAAAAAAAAAAGAACAATAGCTTCAAGAGAAGAGAATTAAATGGATATATTTGTTTTGAGAGACTGAAAAAGTTAGACTGTAGACATGAATATTTCTGTTTTTTTTTTGAGTTATGTTGACATTAACTAAGTGTGTATAGAAAAATATAAAATAAATCTATAGTTACAAATATTATCCTTACTGTGGGAAATTCACCATGTTCATGGAAAGTTGAAGTGGATAAACTAAAACAGCTCAGTGCAAACAATTCTGAAGTTAGGAGCTGATGCATAAAATTGAATTAAAAGTAAATAATATGTCCTTTTTGTTTTACCATTTCATTGAGTTTTAATAAATAATGTGCAGATGATGGATATTAGCTTAAGCTGAAATACAGCTCCTTCATACATCTCTTTCAAAGCTGGGGTCTGGTAGAATATTTTATTTTAAATCCTACTCTATTCTACTCTAAAAACAGTTGTTAAAAAAAAAAAAAAAAAAAAAAAAAAACCACAGTCGCTAGCATCAACTTTCCCACTTCACCAAATTTCACTGTCATCATCTTATTCTCTTTTACCTCTCCTTATTTTCTGATCCATATATTATAGAGGGAGAGTGGAACAAACATCTCATAGTAAAACTCATTCTAAACTTCAACTTCTAAAATTCGGGTGGCCCTTGTCAAATACACTTCCCTTTCTTGTAATTCTCTCATTAGCTTTCCTGTCAAATGTCTACAATTAGGAGAAACTGCATCATTCTTTTAGTAATTTTATAAAAGATAAAATACAAACAGTGTATGTCAGTAAGTAGTCTGCTGTTAGAAAATCATGTGGACTGGGGAGATGACTCAATAGTTAAGAGAATTCGCTGAGCTTTCAGTTCAGTTCCTAGCACCTATGTGCTGTCTCACAACCACCTGTAATCTCAATTCTTGGGGAAACTGTTAGTCTTACTTGGACTGCAAATGCACCAGGCAACTACATGGTGCGCTGACATATATTTAATCCCTCCAACATACAAAATTGACACACATGTTTTTAGAAAAGAAAAAAGAAATCATGATGACACATGATCAATGACATTCTATTTCCAAGTCCACAAGTCCATTCATTACAGATATGACATAGAGGTCATGAGAGTCACATAAATAATCCCATTCCCTTAGCTGTAAATTATCCCCCACCCAAACACTATGGCTATTGTGCATTGTGTGCTTACATTAAGTGGACAGTATACTATTAATCATATTAGAAAATGATCACAAATGACCGCCTTTAGCTAGAGTTTCTACTATACTTGCATTGATAAAGCCAACCTTGAAAGAGCATGGTAACTTAATAATAGATTTCACTAATTTCCAACCTGAGGGCTTTGCACAGATGAGTTCATTTTGCTTTCAAGACAGGCAAGTGAGAATGAATTTGTCCATTTTATAGATATGAAAATGAAGCAATATAGATCTTTTAGGATTCCATCAAGAACACATGTAGTAAAAATTTAAGCCTATCCACCTACTTTTGAGCTGAAACAGAGACAGTGATTAAAGCCCCAAGAATCCTTTTGGCATAGCACAAGAAGTCAGTGGTATTCCATCTGTGTGTGAGAGTACAAGCATCTTTGACTTTCAGGTGACTTGTACATGAAATAGAAAGACCTATATGGTTCAAATATGAATTGCCCAGATGCATCAAATATACATGACACTCATGGACCAGATATATAAATGATCCATGTGGACCAAATATAAAAGACCCACATGCATCAAATTTAAATAACCTATACAAACTAAATATACAGACTCATGTGCACTAAATGTAAGTGGTGCTTCTGCATTAAATACTAATGAAGTACATGAATCCATCAAGAATGCTCATCTGCTCTATGTGCCCTTTCCATGTTCCAAACCGTTTGTACTGGCAGGCGGTTTGCAATGTGGGAGGAAGGTAAAGTTGTTGGAAATGGCACAACTAGGGATGCTACAGGCTCCATCCTAATACTGGACTTTTGCAACTTTCCCTACAGAAGTGTGTGTGAGAAAATGGGCATGAAGATGTGTGTTCTGCCTTCGCTCCATTTTTCTATCTCCAATTTACATTTCCACCATTTCAAACTGAAAGAGTCAACCCACTTTTGAAATGGTCACCCTTTTAAAGAACATATATTTGTTAACCAAAAAGTTAATTTGAAAGTTCAAGTAAGGTGGATTCTCTCAGTGATAGGGCTACCAACTTTTAAAATAATGATTTCATTTAATCAGTGTGTGTTTAGTTCCAGCAGTATAGTAGCTATGTGCTGCTTGACTGAAAATAAGTCTTTTTTTTTAATTAATCATTTTATTTGTTTACATTTCAAATGTTATCCCCCTTCCTGGTTGCCCCTCACGACCCCCAGACCCATCCCCATCCCCTTTGCCTGTAAAAGGATTCTCTCCCATCCACTCACTCACCCACTCCTGCCACACCCCTCTAGGGGCATCTCCCTTCTCTGGGGCATCAAGCCTCCACAGGACTAAGCGCCTCCCCTCCCACTGATACCAGATGAGGCAGTCCTCTGCTACATATGTAGTTGGAGGCATGGACCCGGCCCATGAATACTCTTTGGTTGGTGTGTTAGTTCCTGGGAGGTTTGAGGAGTCCAGTTAATTGATACTGTTGTTCTTCCTATGGAGTTGTAATCCCCTTCAGCTCCTTCAGTCCTTCCCCCAACTCTTCCGTTGGGGTCTCTGGCCTCAGTCCATTGGTTGGCTCTGAGTATCTGCATCTGTCTTAGTGAGGTGCTGGCAGAGCTTCTCAGAGGACAGCCATACCAGACTATTGTCTAAAAGCACATCTTGGCATCAGCAATATTGTTGTGGTTTGTTGTTTGCTGATGAAATAGATTGCACAGTGAGGCAGTCTCTGGATGGCTTTTCTTTCAGCCTCTGCCCCATTTTTGTTCCTGTATTTCCTTTAGACAGGAACAATTCTGGGTTAAAAATTTTTAGATGGGTGTGTGGCCCTATCCCTCCCCTGGGGACCATGTCTATTTACTGGAGGTGGTCTCTTCAGGTTCTATCTCCCTGCTGCTGGTGTTTTGGCAAATGTCATCCCCATTGGGTCTTGTGAGCCTTTCGCATCCCTGGTATCTGGGACTTTCCAGTGGTTTCTCAAGTTCTCCACCCCGACCCCCACCGCTACTTATTTCTATTCATTCTCCTGGCCCTGGGGAATTCTCTCCTGTGTCTTCCCATACTGGAAACTGCCCTTTTTTCCTCTCCCTGCCCTATCCCACCCAGGTCCCTCCCTCCCTTTGCCTTCCATGATTATTTTGTTTCTACTTCTAAGTGGGTTTGAAGCATCCCCACTATTGCCTTCCTTCTGGTTACGTGTCATTTGGTCTTTGAGCTGTAAATAAAGTTTTGATGGAGGGAACATAACCAAGCAGATGTTTTCTAATTGTAAAAGAAAAAAAAGTAAGTTAGGGTATAGATGACGACTGTTACGTGGAGGAATAAGATATGGAGAGAAATGGAGAGTAGAGTTGAAGAAAGGTGTTTCCTACACTGTCAAAGAATCCTGTGTGTATCTGGGAAGTGAGATCCAGTAGTGCTCTACCCGATCTCCTGTTGTATTTTATCTATGTGTTCTTAGGGCTCACTTAATTATCTTGAGCTTGTTAGAATACTGTATTTAGTACTCTAATTTAACCACAATCTGAATTTAGCATGCTTTGTAAACTAATCTACGGGCCTATTTACAATTCAATTTTTACATAGTAAAATCACTTTTATTATGTAGTAAAATACATTCAAATTACAAAAGAGGAATAGTGAGCAATCTCCAGAAAACAATTTCCATAATTGTGGAATGGCTATATGTAACTGAGCAGTTTGCTTTTTGTCTTATTAGGGATGCAGATGTATCTCCTTTTCACTTTTAGTTATTGCTGTTGTTATACAGTTAGAAAAACTCACATAGAAATCTTCAGATGAGATTAGTTTCTGACCTTCGTAGATATATTTATACCCATAGATACCTGATCTCTGACATCATGACTAACTGAATGAAAATTTAGTTACAGACATTTGTAATCTCTGAAATTTAATCACAACCCAATCTGAACTTATCAACATGACATTTTGTTTTGACATGAAAGTGAAAATGTTTTAGTGATTTCTTCCTACATTGTAGCCAGTTTCAAGGACAATCATGAGTGTAGGGTTTCACATGTCTTCCTAGATATGCATTCTTTTATTATTATTATTATTAATCATTTTATTCCTTTACATTTCAAATGATATCCCCCTTCCTGGTTACTTCTCCACAACCGCCATCACATCCTCCCTCTCTCCCCTCCCCTTTGCTCTATGAAGGTGTTTCTCCACCCACTCACCCACTCCTGCCTCACTGCTCTAGCACCTCCCTACACTGGGGTATCCAACCTCTACAGGACCAAGGGCCTCCCCTCCCATTGATGTCCGTTGACAGCCATCATCTGCTACATATGTATCTAGAGCCACAGCTCCCTCCATGTATACTCTTTGGATGGTGGTTTAGTCCCTGGGAGCTCTGGGTGGTCCAGTTAGTTGATATTGTTTTTCCTATGGGGCTACAAACCTTTAGCTCCTTTAGTCCTTCCCCTAGCTCTTCTCCCTGCTCAGTCTGATGGTTGGCTGTGAGTATCTGCATCTGTATTAGTCAGGTGCTGACTGGTAGAACCTCTCAGAGGACAACCTTATCAGGCTCCTGTCAGCAAGCACTTCTTGGCATCAACAATATTGTAGGGGCTTGGTGTCTGCAGATGGGATGGATCCCTAGGTGGGCAATCTCTGGATGGTCTTTTCTTTAGTCTCTGTTCCATTTTTTGTCCCTGTCTTTCCTCTGGACAGGACTATTTTTAGGTTAACAATTTTGAGATGGGTGGGTGGCCTCATCCCTCAACTGGGGGCTGTGCCTATCTACTGAATGTGGTCTCTACAGGTTGCATCTCCCTTTTGTTGGGTATTTCTGCTAAAGTCATTGCCATTGGGTCCTGGGAGCGTCTCTCTGCCCTGGAGTCTGGAGCCTATACATGCTTTCTAGAAAGGATGTCAGATAATAAAATCTGCTCACTAAATCAGCCTTTAGCAAAAGAAATTCTGTAGAAAACCAAAGACCTAGTAATGCAATTTTTTTTCAATCTAACTTACCATTATATTTCTGGGCAATCAAAATGGTTAGTAGCCAAATATTAGGAATAACTTTAATAGTGATTTTTTTATTGGAAGACCTGGCCCCAATGACTCAAACCCCTATTCCCAAGCTACTGAAAAAAGAAGAAAGAAAAGATCAAGACAGAGCCCTCAGAAAACATTATTAGAAAACATTATTTGAAGTGGATTTGCAGCGTTACCTTACTATTCTACAATAAAGTGAACTTTGAGTTTTCACATAAGGAAACTGGTCTTATGTGGTAGAAACATTTTACTATAAACATTATCATTAATCAGAAAGGCAGATTTTATTGCATACATGTATTAAATATGACCTTGGGGTTGCTAAAGATTGATCAGAAGTTCAAGAGGTTACAGCTATTCCACAGGACCAGGGTTCAGTTCCCAGAACTTAAATGGTGCCTCAGAATTGCCAGTAACTACCAAGCAAGGTCTAATACCCTATCCTGGCCTCCATGTGCTCCTGTATGCTCATGATGTTCATACTCTTACACAAGCACATCCACCTAAAATAATTAATGAAAAAATATATTAAATACAGTTGTTACTTTTAAAACACCACTGGGTTAAATGACTTTGAGGAGTATTATGTAACTTGGTATAGATTGATAACAAATACTGACTCAAGCTTTGCACTTAATAGGACAGATGAATACTGCACCAAAATTAGTTATAAAATAATATGCTTTATGACAGTTCACAACAGACTGGAAAGCATTAACTCAATTTTTAAAAGTTACATGTATTTCTTGACAAACATATACGCAATACATTCTGCTCATGATCACCCATACCCGCACCTTTTCTGCCTCCCAAATTCAGCAAAACCATCTTTGCAAATTCCTATTCAGCTTTTCTATAATATTATTTTATTTAAAAACTTTATTTTTTAAACATTTCACGGTCTTCTTTTCCACAGAATCGATCCAAGTGCAGTATACTTGAAAAAAATCTATGGTAATATATTTGAATATAAAATTGAAAAGAAATAGTATAGATTATAAATTAGCTTATGTAAGATCCAGGGTTATTGTATCATTTTAAGGATACATCATTTTCCAGACAAAACAAGGCAGATGACTCACTGAGACTGTGACAGAATGACCAAGACTTGCACAAGCTCAAGCCAGACCAAACCACAGATGGAGAAAGAGAAGTGGACACAAAGAAACATGCCTCGCCAAGAAGTGATTTGTGATTTATAGATGCCTGGAGAAGAAAAGTCACCTTTTAAAATATAGTGACACTGAATGTATCAACATTACAGGCCAAGTGACATCCTCAGGAGTAGTGAGCCAATAGAATCCACATTTTCTTTTCAGTGGCTTTCCTTCCTTCTGTTTCTGTTTTTCTTTTTTAAGAGAGAAGAAGGTTATGAAGGTGGGTGGGTTGAGGGACAGAGCCTGGATGAGTTGGGACTAGAAAAATACTCCAAAAAATACTGTATAAATCCTTAAAGGCTATTTTTTGTTATTGTTGTTTTAATAGTTAATAAAAATACTGATACACAGTTGTGCAGATACCTTTACTTACCAAGTTTCTTTAATAACAATGAATAAAGAAACAGCTTAAGTAAAGTTTCCCATTCTTATGGATCTAGGAATGTGCTATACAGTCCAGAAATTTCAAGCACAATAGCACATGGAAGGAAAACCCTCAGCAATCTTAGGAAACAGCAAAGACAACTAATAGTTTGGACATTTAAACAAAGTATCCTACAGAAGCGCTGGGACTTTCTGTGGGGTTGCACCTGGGGATTCCATCCTAAAGTTGAAAATAGCTTACTGGGGTGAACATTAATTTAATTCACCTGGCCTACTGTTCATCCATGCTAAGCAGCCTTCTGTTGCTTGTTAGCGTGGATTTAGCCTATAATCAAGTGGCTGAGGGGAGCTATTAGTTCTCAAGTGAACATTAGAACCCATATCATTTTCCCAAAGAAGATGAAAATGTAAAAGAATTATTTTTTTATTGGATTCATGTTCTGTTTTCATTATCGTGAGTTCAAACAATCCTAAATTGAATGATCATAACTTGAGACTCTGTCTATTTCAAGGTGTTTTGTGTTTTGTTTTAAAAGAGTAATTTCCTTTATGATCTGTCAGGTCTTGTAGTCAATGTTATCAATTTTCAGCAGAATATAGTTGTAACTCTTTGGATAATGGATTTAGGAATCATTGCATGGGAAAAAATTAAATTTAACTTGTCATGTTTTAACTTTGTAGTGCAGTTTTTATTTGTGGCTAATTGTCCCATTCTTCTTTCTATAGATATTGCTTCATTTATGACTTAATGTTTCTTTCTCGATAGGCAGTATTAGTTGGCAAGAGCTGCTGTAGCAATGTGCTGCTGTTATGCGCCTTAGAGCAACAGTTTGTAAGATCTCACAGATACAGAAAGTATATTACAAAATGAAGAAACTAGTTGTGCTATGCCCTTTCAGACAGGCTTCTTTGTTTCTTCCTAGTTTCAACTGGTTATCAGCAATCTCAGATCCACTTCTGATGTCTGCCATCTTGGCCCCTTTGAGATCTCCCTGCCTGTCTCTATGTTTGCTTTGTCTTCTTACAATAATCTTTGTATTAGAGCAAATGTAATCCAATATGACATCATCTTAGGTAATTTCTTTTTTTTTTTTTTTTTGCATCTTGGCTTCATGTGTTTAATATTAACATCCAATTATTCCTTGGCTATTTTATACCTTTGTCTAAATACTGCATATTATACCCAATTCTTTTTTTTTCTTTTTTTATTTTTATTTTTGATACTTTATTTACATTTCCAATGTTTCCCCTTTTCTGGGTCTTCTCTTTGGAAACCCCCTATCCCCTCCTCATCCCTGTCTCTATGAGGGAATTCCAGCTCACACCCACCCGCCCACCCATCCCCATATTCACGCCTTGACATTCCCCTTTACTGGGGCCTCTAACATCCTCAAACCCAAGGGCCTCTCCTTTCTCCCTGATGGCCATCGAGGTCATCCTCTGCCACATATGTGGTCCAAACCATGGGTCCATATATGTGTACTCTTCGGTTGGTGGTCCAAACTCCAGGACGACCGCGGGGGGAAGGTGGTGGTCAGGCCCACTGATGCTCTTGCTCCCTCCATGGGGCTGCAAATTCCCTCAGCTCCTTCAGACCTTCCTCCAACTCCTCCATCTGGAACCTCACTCTCAGTCCAGCGGTTACTGTTAAGTGAAACTTGGGTATTCTGACTTTTGGGCTAATATCCGTTTATCAGTGAGTACATACCATGTTCCTTCTTTTGTGACT
>CM052708.1:36062736-36092014 GCA_028551405.1 Uromys caudimaculatus | reverse complement strand
GGTGTTCAAGAGTTTTCCCCACTTTCTCTTCTATTAGATTCAGTGTAACTGGTTTTATGTGGAGGTCCTTGATCTACTTGGATTTGAGCTTTGTACAAGGAGATAGGAATGGATCAATTTGCATTCTTCTGCATGTAGACCGCAGCCATTTGTCTTTTGAAATGAAGATCACATAGCACCTTTTGCATGGATTCCTTCATAATATTATCACATGCAGCATTCCCCAGATTTCTGTACCTGGACATTACTATGACACAGTTCAAAAATGTAGTTGCTCATGAATTGTTTCCTTTATGTAGAATTCAAAAATCTCAAAATTTAAGGATTTCACAAACTTGTGAATTTGAAAGTCGCTAATTTACCATAAACCACTACCTATTATAATATTAGACACAAACTAGTTGTTTAATACATTGATAAATAATGAATCATTAGACATGGTGTCTTTAAATAAATTAAAGAAGCACACACCATACACACCCATTGAACCTCTCTCTTGGAACACTGGGGTTACATTGTTTTGCGTGTGGAGGTTCTGCAATAGTCCTTTTCTGAAAGCAAATGCAAACCTTTGTCACTGTACAATACTAAGTCTGCGAGACAGTTGTCCTAAGGGTGCCTGTTAGGAAATAGATAGCCCCATTTAGCTGTGCCTTCACTTCCAAGCATCTGTTACTGCCCCCAGTGATAGCTGTGCCTATGTAACAAGACTGGGGAAGAGGGCAACTAAATTTTAAATGATAATCTTGGAGAAGTGTGCTGTGGGACACACTTATATTTGTGCGGTAAGTTTCCACAATGAGGTTTAGTAACTCATTGTTATATATAGCAAGTACTTCCATATCAAATTTCCTTCCATTGTTTTATACTTGTTCTGTAACATAAATTTTATTTCAATTTGTCTCAGGCTTTTCTTCATCTCTGAGTACTATCTGTATGTTATCAATATATATTCAAACATTCCACTCTGATAGGTGTTTTATTATGTCCAAAAGGTCACAGATACTTAAAACCATCCCTGAAGGTGAGCAGGTGCATTGAATAGTAAGTACTACTGCTCCAAGCAGCTCCAAATACCCAGCTGCAATTGGATTCACTTGAATGATATAGGCCAGTAGTTTCTGGTGCCTGAACGCAGCCATGGCAATACATTTAGAGGCATTGTGCAATGCAGGTGCACGCTTGACGATTGGTAGTTCAATGCTGCCACGGTTTGACTACTTGATGGTATTATAATAACTCCCTCTTCAAAATGTGCTCTCTGCCTATCTAAAGCAGTTAGAATAGCATCTCACACCTAAGATAAAGTCTGGAAGCGGGATTGGTTGTGCATTCAAATGAAGTACAAGTGCTTCTTTTGTTGTATTTTGGTTCTGTGAATTATGCTTCCAACATCTTATCATTTATGAATGATCACTTTAAATAATTAAATTTATTGTTCCTAATATGAAGAATTTTTTTCCCATTAAACTAAGGATGGATGAACAGGTACCTCTGTAAGGAGTGTATCGTAACAAGATATTTTGAGCATTGAGGCTAAAAGGCAAGATGACAGCCCCCTTCCTCCTATCACCTGGGGTAATAGTTAGTAAACAGCATAGTTTTCTGTGCTCAAGGGAGGAACAGGGATGCAGAGCAGCAATGAGACATTGCCTAGGTAATAAGTGATTGTTCTTCCCCGTCACAATTTTCCATTCTCACTCTCCATTTCTCTTGCATAATACGCACACCAAACTTATTCAACGGTGTCTAAAAGAAAGCATGCCTGTTGTGTGAGTCCCCGTTAAGCAAAACTCTACCTTGATTCTGACTATCTATCAAGCTAAATTTTTTTATACTGTAAGGAAAAAGAATGGTTTTTGAGGTAAAATAACTTGGCTTCACATTCTTCAGAATAATACCAAAAGTGGAATCTGTATTCCAGTCATAGGCAGAAAGAGTGAAACCAGATTTACTTTTATCAAATATTCTAGTAAATAGGGGCTCAAAAGTTATAACTGGGATTAATTTGTATGGATATAGATTATTATGATCCCAGTTCTCTGTAGAGACTCACATCGTCACCACACACTCTTGGGATTAACAGGATGGTAAAGGGAAGTTAGTGAATAATAACATAGCCAAAAAAAGGAAAAAAAAAAAAAAACACTGTTTATGCTAGAGAAGTGTCACTTCACAGGATGTCGAAAATCATGCCAACTTAGTGAAAGAAACCTGCTTTATTAGGTTTGTTGAACTGTATTCTGACAAGATTCTCAAGTTCACAGTGATCCTTTTATATATACAATATATGCAATATACTTGAGAAATTGGAATTTGCTTTGCTCATAAGAGAAGCATGTACACCCTTATATGTACATTTATATGTATGCACTGAAGATTTAAAAAAAAAAGCAACACAGGCTGGCATAGGAAGCTATATGTCCTGATCTATGGTCAAAGGTCTTGTTTTGTCAAAAATTGTAGGTAGATGAAAATCTGAGACATACACTATGCTTAGATACTATAGAACTAATTTATAAGGTACCATACTAGCTGGAAATAGAGGTCAGTGCCTTTCCAGACAGCTAATAGGTGTTCTGAAAGCTTATGTTGGTGGAAAAGGTAAATTAGAAATAAAATAAAATAAAATGAGAATACAAATGGACTTCTATTTATCCAGCAATCTGCTTGGAAACAACTCTAATTTTACAATGTTATAAGACACACTACCAAGTGCTGCTTTAATAGAAAAGCTCTATGCCTATTTAAAGCTGTTTACAAAACAGAAATAACATCTTGTTGGTAGTCACAAAGCACAGAAGAGTTCTAAATACCCCTCCCCACTGCTACTCTGCACTACAGAACGTCCGCACTGACACCCTGATTTATAGACAGATTTGCAAGCATCTGTGTCACAGGTATTATTACTTCATTGTATAGATGTCTAAGTAGATCAGAGTGGGATACTGAAAGCATATGTATATCTGATGCTGGAAACTCTCTGCTCTTTCTGGAAGCTTTGTTTTCTGAGGTATTAAAAATCTGGGAACTTTGGAGGTAGCAAGCAAATCTGAAACTAAGGGGAGGGAATTCTCTGATGTCCTCTCCAACTTCCATAAGCAGTGACAAGATAGTTGCCTAGTATTTTCCTTAGGTGCTCTGTATAGTGCTTTGAAGAAAAGTGAATAGCTTTAAACTTATGATGTTTGATAAGGTTCTGCCTGAGAGCAAGACAGAAAAGAAAAAAATTAATTCACTCTAAATTAAGATACTTTTGGTTAGTAACTCAACAGTTTTATTTTTTAATAGTGGATACACACACACACACGTGCCATTCTGGGGAATTACCTGAATTTTACAAAACTCCATATATTTGACAAAGGTTCACTTTTCTTTGCTAACCCTTCCTGGCTTCAACATCTTGGCTTTTAATTTTAGTGTACACAGTAGTTGAGGGCACTCTTACTAAGCATCAGAATGGCTATGCCTGTCTAATGATGAAGTGATGTTCTAGGATTAAACCCTCAATATAAAGACTAAATAATGCAGACCCTTTCACTAAGACTGCTAAATGTACAATTATTTAAGTGTTTAATTATGAAAATTTAAAGTTAAATATAGTTAAGTTGTTGACCTAATCACTGGTTTCACACTCATCACAACGTAATGAAGATGATAATTAAAATGTCATGTATTGAGTTTCCTTTATATTTCTATCTTTCTTTCTTTTTTTTTTTTTTTTTTTTTTACTCTGTGGCCCAGGCTGAACTGGTTGACCTGCACCCTTAGCTTCATGAGTGTTGGTCATTTTATATATATATATATAACATGTGGTGCATAATCCCCATCCAGAGTGTTCTGAAATTCAGAATTTTCCTCCCTACTCTTTCAAGTCATAATGATACAGGCGTGTACTACCACAGTCAGCCAAAAATGAATTCTATTAACAAGGAAATGGTTGAAGCTCCTGGGTTGTTAAGAGGTGTTTTATTGAGTTAGATACTTAAGAGTCAGACTCTGTAATCTTTATTTGTTGATGTTCAGATATTTTTTTTTAATTCAGCAGTTTCTGCTGCATGTATACCTTAAGGGCTCTGCTGTCTTTTCGGGAAGAATCACATTCTTTGAAAGGATGACCATGTTGTATTGAAGCAATGATGACAATAAACAGTTATTTCTAGGTAATCTCCAATTAGGAGGTCATTTGGATTGGAACAACTCTGCTGCGAGCTCTCCTGCCTAGGGCCTCTCTACCTGCTTAAGACAAACATACAGTCTATGCTGGCATGCTCTGCTTTTTGCAATTTTATTATTCTACACTCTGCTGTCAATTCTTTGAATACACAGAAAACAACTTAATTATATTCTTTGATAGCTGTAGTGCTTGATTGAATATTTTACTTTATCTTCTTATCACACACACTTAACTTATTTGAGATTTAGAATATATACTATAAATGGGTTGCATGTGGCCCCTATTTTCTTAGTAGGTATAACCATATTTTAATGTTCACCTTCATAATCACTCTTTCTCTTTCTGTTCCTCTACATCTCCTCTGCACTCCTTCCTTCCACTTCTTCTTTCTATCCTTTTACTATTCTCTCCTTTCTTACTTCCAATTGTTTCATTTTGCCTAATACTTTCTTTCTAGCTAATTATTTCCTAAATAGAACCATATCTCTTTTTATGCCTACCTTCTTGTCTGTTTATTTATGTTCTTTCAGGACATCTCTACTCATTAATTCTTACTTGAACTTTTACAGTTACAGTTAACTTTATGCTCATAGTTTCTGCTGTTTATACAAAAATGCCATTCGATTTTCCTCACTGTCTGTGAACCGCTGGCGTCAAAATTACAGTGTAATCACAAGCTGAAGAGCTTGTAATGTATCATAATCAATACATAAAATTTGCTCTCTTGGATGTGACAGAAAAGAGTCAAGTAAAAAACCTAGGGAAGTACAGCAGTGAAGCACAAACACTTGTTTGATGTTGGTGGTTTCAAATTCAGGGTCGATTCACATTTTTTAAAATCTGCATTAATCTATCTCTTTCTATGCGCTTAAATCCATGTTGAGTTCAGTGGGTGCTGGTTATGTAAATAGCTCAAATGGATGTCCAGTCAATACTGAAATATGAAACCATGTTGCCATGTTTCAAAAAGAATGTATTGGTTGTAAATCATTTAAGGTAAAATGCTTGACTCTAAAGGATACAGAACAAAGCCATACAATGCTAGTCAGAACAGACAACCTACAAAAAATACCCCATACCAAACCTTTACAACATTAAAAATAAATTTTAATTTGAGTTCTAGGTTCTTTTCTAGTAGTTCATGTCCCATTTAGCAGATTTCCAGACAAAGTCTTCATTACTCTATTGATGCATAATTCAGACTACCTCTCCAGATTCTTTCCTGCTTTACATAATAAATTTAAGAAGGAATACTGCATTTTTCCAAGGAAAATATTTCATTAAAATGGTAAGTTAAAATATGTGCAAAAGCAACCTAAATACTTTTAAATTTTTTACAAGCGTAATTGATACATGCTATGACATTTCAAAATATTTTGTCTTGTCAAGGTACCACTCTGGCAGTTCATAAAATAATATTTATTTCATGGCTCATATTTCATCTGGTAAAGTAGTTTGTGGGTATACTTGGTTGATGACTGATGAGAAATTTTCTATAGGCTTTAAATATAAAATCAAATGTTTCTTATGACTTTGAAAAGGTACCATACAAATAATTTTAAATTTGCTGTCTCCTATGTCAAATGTATTGTTTGTAGACTTCTCCTTCCTTGTAGAGTGTACCATATATTGTAGAGATCATCTAGTATCAATTAAAAGCCAAGCCCCAGGGCTCCTAAATGTATAGGGAATTCTATTCCCATCACATGGAGGTAAATTGTAAATATCCTCTTCTTCTAGTAGTAGTCCCTGATCTAAAATGCATCATTAAACAAAAGGGAAGCAACCATTCACAGAGGAAAGGAACAACTGAGTAGAGGTAATTCAAAGACATGGTTGAAAATATTGGAGCCATAGAGAGTTCATAGCTACCATCACAGCAAAGCATCTTCATGTTTCTACAGCACCATCTTTAAAGTAGGAATCATTAAATAATGCTTTATATAGATTCTCTGTATGTCTATTTGAAAAGAAGGAAGTACAAGTTCACACAGAAAACAGTATTGTTTAGAGCAGGAAATCAAGAAGTGTAGTTATTCTGAACTATACCTGTTGAGTAAGCCATTTTCACTCACTTATACCAAAAACAAAAACTGAAAGTGAAGGGAACTGATTACAAGATCCACAGGCATATATAATAAAACAGGAAAGTGCCCTTTCGACAAGCTTATTCATAATACATTGGGATAGGAAATTCCATTTGCCACTCGCAGTAGGGAAAAAGTCAGCTATGAAAGGAACCCTTTTATTTCATGACTGTCACCAAAATAACAATTGCAAATAAAATAAGGATCAAATATTTTTAAAGTACTTAGAACTTATTATGAAAATCTGTGATCCACTCTTTACCCTGTTATTTGATCTAACAAAATGAATCCTGACCATCCTTTTTGAAGCTCTCTGTCTCCAGAATGGGTTACATAGAACAAAGACTAAATTCCCCAGGGGATCTGGTTACAGTGATGCTGTATTCCACCAGGAATCAGTCTCCCATGACCATGTTTTACTTCTTCCCAGGCTATGGGAATTCGTTACTATCTAGAGAATAGACTTAAAAAAAAAAAAACAAAAAAACAAAAAAACAAAAAAAACAAAAAAAACAAACAAAAAAAAAAACAGTCTCAACCAGCAGGTTTATGCAACCATCCTGAAATGTTTTAATTATTGTTTTCTTTTCCTTTTAAATTAAGAGAGCAGAGGTCAAGCAAGCCCACTGAGAGCTGATCACAGCCTCAAGTAGAAATGTGAAGGAAACTCTAATGATCGGATTGTTGTTTTCTCTTTTGTTTTGCAGAACCAGAAGAGTGCATTAACTGCACAGATGAATGCCGAGTGCTTGGTCATTCTGATAGGTGTTGGATGCCACAGTTCCCTGCAGCCAATCAGGCTGAAAATGCAGATTACCGCACAAATCTCTTTGTACCCACAGTTGAAGCTAACGTTGAGACTGAGACTTATGAAACTGTGAATCCCACTGGGAAAAAGACTTTTTGTACATTTGGAAAAGATAAGCGAGAGCACACTATTCTCATTGCCAATGTGAAACCTTATTTAAAAGCCAAACGTGCCCTGAGCCCTCTCCTCCAAGAGGTCCCCTCAGCATCCAGCAGCCCAACCAAGGCATGCATTGAGCCTTGCACCTCAACAAAAGTCTCCCTGGATGGCTGTGAAGCAAAACCAGGGGCCTTAGCAGAAGCAAGCAGCTCCTACCTGCCCACTGACAGTCAGTACCCGTCACCCAGTAAGCAAGCAAGAGACCCTCCCTTCATGGCTTCTGATCAGATGGCCAGGGTCTTTGCAGATGTGCATTCCAGAGCCAGTAGGGATTCCAGCGAGATGGGAGCTGTGCTGGAGCAGCTTGATCACCCCAACAGAGATCTGGGCAGAGAGTCCGTGGACGCCGAAGAAGTTGTTCGAGAGATCGATAAGCTTTTGCAGGACTGCCGGGGAAATGACCCTGTGGCTGTGAGAAAGTGAGGGGGAAAAGGCATTGGTGTTTTCTTGTCTCTTCTGTTGATTTGAAAATGATCACTCCTGGTGAAAACCCATTTTACAGGGATGGAGAAGGACCAGTGCTGCTTTAAGGCTTTTAGCGAACATCTGAAGTGCCCACAAGTATGTTCTTTTCACTGCTGTTTCTTTTACAGAAATAACAATGGTTTTGACCAAACATATTAGGAAAGAATTAATGATGCTTCAGGAGAAAGGAGAAAAGAGAGAGAGAAGAAATTGGAGAGAAGAAAAAGGAGGAGGAGACAAGTTACCTTTTGACAATCCGTTAGGAAGGTACGCAGTATGAGACATAACGTATTTCTGATCACTCTAAGACTGTCCTCCCACGAGATCGATGCTGACTTAACTGTTTACCTATAAACCCATACAAAGCAGGGTCATATTTGTTATCTGTGGTGGACTACTAGCTGACATCACAGGCTTCTACTGAAAGTCCCGAAAAGACCTTGCAGTAGTCCAAGTTACACCAAACATTAACACATATTTGTGGTAAACATTTCTGTATAAAGTACCTGCCAAGCATAGAAACACGAAGACCATTCCATACCATTAGTCTGAAAGCAAAAGAAAAAAATGTAATAATAACAAAACAGAAAAAAAAAAAAGATAAAACAACAAAAACCCTTGGTCATTTGTAGGACATCTTATGTCATATAAAAGTTCAATGTAAAAAGATATAGTCTGTGTTGTCCTGAACACATGTAGACCTATTCACCTCATTAAAGAAGAAAATTTTGAAACTTTAAAAATGTCTATTTAGCATTTTAGTGTCCAACAAAGCTATAAATAACAGCGAGTTTGTTTTACATTTGAACAGTTCTGAATTATGGGTTATCATTGATTAGTGATACTGAGAGAAAATTAACATAACTAAAATGATTTACTCATTTTTGGACACTAAAATCGCTCAGGAAAGTGAAAAAATAAAGTCTTAGACATAAATCACATGACCATTTCAATGTGCAGATGTAAGAAGATTCAATGTGTTTACATCAAATGACATATTTTTATTGATTTATTGCAGATTCCGTGCATATGAGCCAAATTGTTGAGTGTATAAGAGCTATATTGTGTATTTTATTAAATTAATATATAGTTGTGTTGCAAAACTCTTTGGGCTTATATTGTAAATGGCAAGTGTTGCCTCAGTAGCTGTCGAACTCTATGAGTTTTGTTTTTTCCTGCTTCCTTTTCCCCATGGAGCGTGGGGAGCAGGGCCTCAGAGCAAAGTCTCTTGTTTAATGTATAGTCGACCAAGTATACAGTACACAATTCTGTTCAAAATGTGTTTGAGTGAGCTGATGGAGCTAACTGAAAGGTCGGAAAAACACATCTGTCAGTCACAGTTCTGTGCAAGTCCTTGTAGAAAGCTTTGATTAAAGTCATGATAAATCACAAGAATTACATTTGTACCGATACCTGGAAGTTTCCCTCCTTGTTTTCAACAACATGAAGCTTCTGCCTATGTAGATATCATAACAGTGGTTATCTTCAAAGTATCTTTAGTGGTTCAGGTGTGTTCACATGATTGTCATAAACACACAAAATGTTCTAATGCATGTGTGTAGTACCAGTGCTGGTTACATGCATTGTGTACTGTGTGTTTAAAGAGGTCTGGGTCTTGAACAAAATGTGTTTTCCTTTTTCTTCGTGTTCTTCTGCCTGTTTTTATTCATGCTCTTTGAGAACAATACCTATTATTCCATCATTGGGTTGCACCTTTTCTTGTGGCATTTAGCAAGTTTCCAACTTACTTCCTTATGAGGATAAGACAACTCTAATTTCAGGAATTGGGAAAAATAAAATTAGCACTCACAGAAGTAGTAGCAGATGGGGAAATGCCTAGATTGACATTTTCCTTCAGCATTAATTTTTTTTTTTCTGGCATTTAACAGCTTCATGGCAAACAGTTTGAGCCCATACCTTGGAAAACGTGGTGCTGTGTTAAATAAAGGCTGTTTGTGCTCTGGAGCAGGAAAACAAAATTCTTATTTGCAAACTGGGAGGGATTTCTGTGCCTTCTTTTCTGGCCAGCAAGCCAGTGTAGAAACAGTATAAATGTCAAAAAATAAATAAATAAATAACCTTATACTAAAAACACTCGAAAAAACAAAACAAACTTTGAACTAAATTAAGTTTTATAATTAATAAAAAAAAACCTGCTGGAAAAACTTCTATCATTTCAGGAAAGTTTTAGATTGTACCTCACTCGCAAACTTGCTTTGGGGTTAAGAATGGATGACTTCCCTCTGCCTTATTCTCTTGAGAAGGGCATTGGGTTCTGGGTAACAGCCTTTCCACATCTCTACTCCTGCCTTTTGTTATCCGTCCATGTTTAAATTAGAAAAGAGGGGATCTTGTACATGTGAAACCCAACTGACACTCTATTTTGGACCATTTACGTATCTACAATGTGTGTCTCTGTCCTATGATGTTACTTTTACCAGGAGAACACAAATTGATTTAGCTTGATAGATAGTTGAAAGTTGCTGACAAAGTGTTTGCATTTAGTCATTCTGAGCTTTGCCTGTCTCTCACTACTCAGATAACCACTTTAGTGACAGCTAAAGCAGTGTGCAAATAAATTCAACACAAACAATAGGTTTATTTTTTTTTGAAACTTGTTAGTTCTAAGTAACCAGTTGTTCAATGTATTGTTAAGTGTCTCCAGCATTGAAACAGCATGAAAGTCTTAGAATTGGTTGTGCCAACACCTGAAGGATTGACTCTAAGCTGTCACCAGTGGTCTGCTAGTGTTAGCTGTTTAATACATTATCAGTACTTAGTAGGGATTATTTATTTACAAGTTGGTGGTAGTTCAAGTCAGGACTCTGAGCTTTTATAGTTGAGGGGATCTTGTTTTTATTCATCTCCCTAAGATCTGCCTTTAACACAGAACTCTGGTGCTTGGCTTCCAAGGAAGCCGTTGGGATGCCAAAATCATACCTTTGGGGAAACATTGGCTGTAATAGATAGTACATAATTGGAGAGATTTGAGGGGGTTTCTGGAGTTTAGAATGCTTTACACACACATACACACACACACACACACACACACACACACACACACACACACACACAATGAAAAAAAAAAAGTCCTTTAATTCTTTACAGGTATTTAAGCAAAGTAAAGCTGTTCATTTTGGAAAATTTTAGGAAAAGACACATAATGCAAAAGAATGCATAATGGTTAACTAAAAACAAAACATCAGTAATGAATCTTTTTCCCATTTGTTAATGATGAAAATGTTTTCATTAAAATTCAACATAGTAAGAATCACTGTTATGCTATATCAAAGTGAACATGAAAGAGACACATATAATCTCAAAGAAGATTGTCACATTGTTTCTTTACTCAAAAAACTTATCCTTATGGGAAACAACACCAAAAACTAGACCTTTTTCCATCGATTCACTGAATTACCAGGAGAGAAATTGATGGTCACTTTCCTGAAATTACCTAGGCTCTTGTAAAACATGACTTTCCTTTTAAGGATGTACACACTGCTCAAATTTAAAAAAAAAAAAATTGGCACCATAAAAAATAGTCATGTAGTAATGAGCAGTATGCTTTATGAGAACCAGGTTAAAAGCTGTTTGTTGTCTAATGGAGTGGAAGCTGCTGGGGTCACTAAATAGACCAAGTACTGGCATATTATATGCCTACTCATTATTGTCTAATTATATTCTTTTGACAAGAGGCAGCATTTACCAGAGCATTAATTCCATCTGAGTTTTGGCTATCAAGATGTGTTGATTTGAAACATAATTGAATGAGGCCTGATTAAAGTCTGACTCTCGTGGCCCCAGTGTTTTTGGAGGCTAGCTATGTGCATTTATCAGTCCCATCATTTCATAAGTTTCTTCGATGCACCAAGTGATTGGTGATCAACGACAACGACAACAACAAAAGCAGCATATGTTGTATGGATTTATCTCAACACTATTGTTTAATGGTTGTGTTTCATGTGACCTGTCTGGAAAATGAGGACTCTGAATAAAAGCTATTACTAATAGTGGTGTTGCTCTCCCTTGATTCATTAATGCAGAAATGATGCATTCCACTGCATATCACAAAGAAGACCTGAACTATAATTATTTTGGAAAAGCAAATATGGTATCACAACGGTCTTTGCTAATTATCTGCTTTGCTAGAAAGTGAGATTTTAGAAATTACTTAATAGTAAATCAATAGTTTCTAGCAGAAGTGAACACTCAAATGTCTTGTATAAATGAAATAGTCTTGGATAAATGAACACAAACTCTGATCTATGAATTCTTATTTCTTACATTATTTACATTTGGTGTAAACCAAAGCCTCCCCTAGCATTTCAGTAATCATTTGTTGAATCCGTCTCATGCCTACTTAATATGCACCAAAAGTATACTGTGAATGCAGAGTGGTTCCCAGGTTGCAGTCAGGTGGCAAAAACAACTGGACAAATTTCAGTCTATCCAGCTCTTCAAAAGGTATATATGATTACTGTTGGTTTTCCTTAGTTACCCCAAACAGGCTGTGTTTTTGCTTCTTTACAACAAATGACATGCTTTACAATTCATGCTCACATAATATTTAGCCTCACAGGCAATTTTATTTTAATTTTTGTTACATTATCAACACTGTCTGCCATATTAGACTTATTAGCACCGATTGAATAATTTTTCCTGTCCTCACTTTGGTTCATCTATCTCTATGTTGGGCTTTTTGTTTCATTGATCTAGATCCCAGCATATAGAAGAATTCTAAGGTACAAAGAAGCACCAAGACAATCACATTATGTGTGCAGAATCTTGGCAGTTTGTACCTTGGCAATGCCTGTGAACACAGAACTGGCCTACTCTTTCATAAGAGTAGCAAATGCTGTTAGTCTATTCTGCTTCCACTGCTTTACGATGTAAAGGTAGATCAAGGCACTGTTAATTCAGTCATGTGAATCATGTGACCAAAGTCGAGGGAGAATGCAACCATTTCGGTGAAGAGCCCTATCTGGATATGACAAAATTAGGAAGAGATCATGAACTCAGCTTAGGAAAGACTTGCTATATGTCAATGAAATATTAAAGTCCAAGAAATTATACTATTTTCATATAGATATGACCAAAGGTACAATTACTTGACAGTTCTTTTGAAAATATTAAGAGAATAACTACCCACTTATAGTGCCACTATGTCACATCCAAGTACAATACTCAGGGAATAGATTGTCTTCAAATTCTTCATTACTGTGGATTCTATAGGATAACACAGTACCCATTAACTTAAAAAAAAAAATGTTCCTATTGTTTGTTTATTTTTGTCTTCTGAACAGGACATTTTACTTTGAAGGAGCAAGTTATTTCATCTACTTCCTTTTTCATATATGTATTAACTTACTTTTGAGTCTAATAACTTAATTTTTGTTATGATAAATTTCAAGTTCATAGCTTTTTAAAATCACATAACTTGCTCAATTTTTAAAACATTTTTTTAAAAAGAAGTTAAATACAAATTTTGAACTTAGTTCTAGTTTTCATAGCTTGTCATATTTTAAGTAATTGGCTTTTGGGGGAGTTTATATGCGAATTAATCTTACTTCTTTGATGGTTTACTGTGACACCCATATCAGCAAGCACAGATCTTATTTGATAAGACTAAAATCTGTCTCAAAGACACTTTTTATGGTGTAGCTTTATAGAATTAGGGCTTCACAAGGATCTCTAGACCAACAGTGTAAATTCAAGGAGTGCTATCTAGGACACCTGGCTCTCCCTTAAAGCAGATCCCATCTTGATAGCCCAGCCCATATTCCATAACCTTGCTGTATTTTATATCTTCTCTAGAACATTCAACTTATCATCAGAAAACATTCTTTTTCAAATTATGCAGCTAATATAAACATTCTTTTAAATCTCCTATTTCTCTACTATGTTGATGGTTCCCATATTTTAGTGAATAAATCGCACGCGCTACTGTTTGATGGTAGAGCATTAAACTGTGTATGTCTTTACATTACCCTCTTCCTTTCATTCTCATCGCCTTTTTTCCAAGTTCTGTATCACAGCTACACAACAGAATTTATAGGACAAAAGGAACATGTTCTTCTAAAATTTTAGAACATAGTTTTAGAAGACTTCAGAACAAATATTATTGATAATTGGTTAATTATCATCTTTAAAAGCGTTATAAAATTTTGATGTTATTATCTCTCCCCAGCCCCAAATGATAGAAAATCAGTTTTCTGGTGAATTTAGTATGCACTCACTTGGAAACAATCATGCAGATGTTCATTTAATTCTGTTAAATCATGAAATTTGTATATGCTTAACTAATAGGATCATTAATCGATATTCTAGGAATGATTCTATATACTTTAGTAATATTAAAACTATGTATACATATGTATAAGTGGATGAGAATCTGATAATTTCGAAAGATATTAAGATAAAATAAAGAAGTGTAAGTCAAGTAATTCTGACATAGTTAACAGGTATCTAACAAATTTAGCCTTGCCTGGCTTTTTCAAATATAGCTTCAAAGGTACACTGTATCCTTTCAGCATTCAAATGGAAAGACAGCAATACTATCAAAGTTAATTTCATTGTAGTCCTTTGAAAATGAAGTTGATTTGATTCTAATTAGTAAACTTATATTAACTAAATTTTAATTTAATATCTCTCCACACAACTTGTAGAAACCACGTCGTAATCTCAAGAAGACCAATTATACTAATTCCCATTTAGTGTTGATTTATTATTATATATTTTTGAAATCTATAATAAAATAAATCATATGCGATATTCACTAACTTCACTAGTCATTTAAATAGCTCAGTACTAATTATCTAACAATTCTTAAATTATACTTGAATGCTTATTGTTTTATTCCTATTTCTTAAAGTATATCAAACCTAAAAATTTATATTAAGGGAGTTTTCAGATTTTACTTTTTTTTCCTTTAAAACTCTGATTCATAACAATTGCATTTTGTGATAAAGTGAAATGCATTTGTGAGTTCTCTTTAAGTGATTCTTATTTTCATCTTCATTTCATAGCTTTCTCTAAATATTAATTGAATGCACTTTTATTTTTAACATCTATTTATTAAAATAACTTTTGTAAGTCCATATGATTCAAGTTTCTGTGGAGTTACTAAGGGCTTACCTTATACTAATAAGTGGAAATATTCCAATCAACTTTTCTAGGCCTATATGAAAACAAGCAAATATTTTCAAACTCCCACATGGAGTGTTAAGATTGACAAATGCATAATGATTTTAAACAGGAAGTATACAAAGTGAAAGTAGGTCAGGCTTAGGAATTTTTAGAAAAAAAAAATACGTAGGAGTTCTAAGTACTTCATGTCGAGACCGAGTAAGCAATTGGAAAATGAAGGATCATACTGTATTCTCACCTATTCCTATGTATTAAGAGATCTTCCTATTAAGACTTCATCATGTTAAAAGATTGGCATTGATTGAAGATAAGTAAAGAACCTTGGAGACTATTATGATTACTCATCCTACACATCTCCCTTAAACACCTTCATAATTCAAACATTATATCTACTACATATCCTTCATTTTCATGAAAGTGCAAAAACTTACTCTGCTCATAAAGCAGAGGAGGAACGGAAATGAATGAATGAGTTTATAATGGCTTCTCATTTTAATATGATAATGTGGCATTCCCAACTTAGTTCAACATTCATCTATGGAGCATGCTTCTCCACTTTGGTAGAATGGGACAGACACACCGTAACTAAATGCCATTTCTGCCTCTGTATAATTACAATAGACTGAGAAATTAAGACATTTAAAGAAATTAAAGTGGACTTGATGCTGTGTGAGAAATGTAAGTTTCAGTGGCTTAGAAAAGAGAGACATTGAAATAGAAATATTTTCAGCTAAAGAACCTTAGGGAGGAAGGAGCAGTGGATAGTTGCCGGAAACAGCAGCGTTTGAACTGAGCATTGAAGGATGAGATTTTGGCAGCAGAGTTGTATTTTGGACAAAGAGGCAGGTGTGTACAAAGACTTAAAAATAAAGTCTGGATATTTTCTAATATGGAAAGTAGAAAATGTTGGAGAGGCATGCTAAAGTTACGATGATCCAAATGATCCCCAATGCCACAGCAATGTTTGTCACAAAGGTGAAGAGATGTAAAGGAACCTGCATTAGCATTACTGGCTGGAAGAGTTCTGTCCAAGTCTTGCCAAGTTGAATGTGAATTCGGAAAAATAACACTAGGACAGCTTGCTGCTGCCTGGTGATCCACTCTTTATAAGATGCTGCCTAATAGCACCTTGTACTTGGATCTGGTCCAGCTCTACTGAAAGTGCCAGCACTTTTGAGTCTTGAATTTCTCAGCTCCAACCCATGAGCAGAGTATTTATGTGTGTTTCCAACTTCCCAGAAATAATTCTTCCTTTAAAATCTGCAGTCATATTTGATGCTTTGGAAAGTGAGATGAAGGTGAAAATCAAGGGTATGGATATCTTCCATCCTGAAGGGCTGACTTTTTAATATTCCTGGATTCGCTAAGTACCTTCTGAAATGTTTTGCATGAATTCTGCTAGTAGAATAATTCCAATAATTGTTCCTGTTGCTATTCCAGCCTTTTCAGGCTGACAGAAGAGGCCTATCACAGTGCTTCTATAATGTTCCACAAATATACTAACATACATATTTCAGGCCCTAATATAGAGCCTCGATGAATTTACATTGGTAATTTCAAAATGGAACAATTTTTCCCCTCAAGGATATTTGACACTAACAAAGTTTTGTATTAAGTCACAGTGGTATGTAGCTTCTTGGGTTCTGGTATCTACAAGTTGTAATCTTAATGGGTAAACATTCTTCAATATGCTTTGTGGCTATCTACCCACAGGAAAAAATTCCAAATTGTCCACGATACCCAGTTTGAGAATTTCTGTATATGACAAAAAATGATGTCGTTTAAAACCTAAGAGCAAGCAAGAGGATATAATATTTGATCTTGAGTGTTATTGGATAGGTAAGTCGTCATCCAGTTTAGATGGGAGTCTTAGACATTCTAAATTCCTTAGCACAAAGGAATTCTCTGCTCTGTCTTCTTTGGCAATTGGTGGGGGCAATTTCTCCAACTTTCTCCAACTGACAGTGTTATCTCTGGCTCTAATCAGGTCCAATGGGCCATGGAATGAAAAAGCTGTTGCTTTTCCTGTTTCTAATCCTACGGAAGGAGTTTAGAGCACATACCCTAAGGCAGAAGAGAATTCCCCAACTCTCAAAGGTGAGGAATGGAGTCCACATTGGGGACAGTCTCAAAGGTCTAATCTGCTAGGTCAGTTACTGTGACCCACTTTTATCCTCAGGACTAAAGTCACTTCAGTACGTGTGTGTGTGTGTGTGTGTGTGTGTGTGTGTGTGTGTGTGTGTGTGTGTGTGTATGTGTGTGTGTGTTGAATCTGCCTTTTGCCTCATCAGCATTTGGCACCACCAGGCAATGATATGAAATGGAGATCTGGGAAAGACATTGTTCAAGCAGGTATTAGTGACCATGTGTAAGCCTGATGCTATAGAATGGTATGGATCTTCTAAGCATCTTCCAACCACAAGGACTGATTTTAGTTCTTTCAAAGTAATACTTGAAATGCCAAAAAAAAAAAAAAAAAAAAAAAAAAAAAAAAGTCAGATTGACATTCTAAATGAGGTTAAGGGAAGGTGAGAGCAAACAGTTTCTTAAAAGTCTTATTTCTCTTGACACATACTCTGTTTTACCCATCTGTAATGCAGGGTAGGCGGTTCCAATGCACATTTTGTGAATTTGAACTCGAAGTGACTCTAGTTTTAAAATAATAATGGTAATGCGTTAAAAGGGTGACAAGAACTCTGGTGGCAAAGTTAAAAGTCTATGCATTGACAGGCCAATTAATATAAATAGTAATTACCATAGCCAATGCACATTTGAGATTCCATTTACCTTGGATAAATATGAATTAAGTACATTAAAAGATAAACGAACATTATTCCCTGGGATGAATTCTGGCATTTCCTACAGACTAGCACTACTCTCCCAGTCAGAGGTTTATAAGGAAGAGGCTGAAGAAAGAAGCACCCAGAGCTCTGAAGTTGATCTTTCCAGTGGACCTGCTGCCATTCACAAAGTCTTGAGTGCATTTTCCCTGGTTAAATATCGCTGTGTTCCAAAGCAATGCAATTGTGATACACTACTACTGTTCAAGCTAATTTACTTTCTAATGGTCTATTTGCATAGTGGAATTTGCATTTTATTTCACAACAAATGTTATGATGCCACCTGCCCCATTTTAGTTAGATAGAACACCAAAACTAAGAAAAGAGAAGCAGTTGGAACTGAGATTGAATATTAGAAGCATTGTGCCTACCCATCCTCACTTGGCGGCCCTTGGTCTAGCACACAGGAAATGGCTTCAAACAAACAGAACAAAAACTGATCATTCTTGCCCTCACCTACAGGTTCACAAGGTTTGTTTCAATCTCTACTCCTTCCCTTTGTCTCCCATTTATTCATTCAGTTCAATGAAGGAAATTTGCCTAAGCCATACCAAGTTCATCAAGAGGGTGAATTTATTTTGGGAAATGTTACAGACAGTTGAGACATGCAAAAATTGCAATAATCTAACAACCTTAATAGCACTGATCCTATTTGACTTTTTTCTTTCTTTCTTTTTTTTTTTTTTTTTTTGTTTTTTGACCAAAGCAGACACCAATCCAGACTGTAGGTGACAGCCTAATATGGCAAAATGCTACGATGATCAGACCTCCTTCTGTTACCCAAGAGCACAAAATACGTTATGTGTGTTCCTTTTCTTGGAGCGATGCCTACCTAGCAGCCTAATTTTTTTCCTATTTCAAAGTTTAGATCCTAGAGGTGACAGCTGCCATTTTAAGATGACTCATTATTGTCGTCCAGAGTCCCCTAACACATGGATAGAACGCTGCTTCCCAGAGAACCCCCGACACATTACAGTTTGTAACAGGCTTTTCACCTTACCCACATCTGTCAACGACATCATTCAGTAAAATAACTAATAGGGCTACCAGAGAGTTTTAAAAAGTAACGAGTGGAAAAAAAGTCCACAAAGTGTTTGCATAGAAGGATGATTTTTTAAAAATTCCTTTCAAAACGTATCTAAAAGTTTATTTTTCAATACCATACTTAAACCACTGAAATGCATTTTTAGGGGATTTTATATATTAAGATATATTAGGTACACAACTAGGAGAATATAACATGCAAGCAAAAGTATTTAAAGCTGGTAATTAACCAGATTCACTTTGTCTTTGTAAATTTTGTCGCAGTATTACACGGGTTCTCCGAGGAGCAGAACTGTGAGTATTTCAGGTTATCTTTAGGGAGGGAAAGAAGAGATTACTAGGTGCTCCCATGAGAGCTGCAACCCTCCTGCTGAAGGGGGAATACTGACTCTAGCTTACTACTCTCCAGTCATGTGACCTTTTATCAGGGTGGGCCAAATGCACTCCTTGGGCCTAATCCCTCATTTTGCAAATGACTGGAGAAGGCTTATACCTATTTACCCACATGTCATTTTGGGCTTCTTTCCAACTAAAAAACTGAAAAGTTAAAGAAAAACCTGTATGTTTTATAAAACCAAAAATAATATTTAATCTTATGCAGAAGATGTTAGCTGAGCACTCCTGAATCACCCTCTATCTACTTGAGTCTCCTTAGTTATAAATCATGAATAAGATCAATTCTTATAGTAAATATATGGAGCAAATGGGATAGTTGATAGAAAGCTTAAACCCACATGGACATATTGCAAGCTCTCAATGAATGCTATTGATTCTCACAAATAGATTCAAGTCAATAGCATAAATCTATCAACCCATGACCACAGGACATGACTTCAAACAACTATCAAAAATCTTTTTAAGAGTGATTATTCTAAAATAGTGGTCCTCTACCTTCCTAATGGTGTGGCCCTTTAATACAGTTTATAAAAATATATAGAGATATATGTTGTATGGGGTTATGGGTAGGTAGGTGTGGGGGAAGGGTGTGCAAGCCCAAGCCCAGGCATCCCTTCCCCCAGAGGGACCAGACACATGGAAGGTATAGTATAGTAATAGAGTTTATTTAGGGCATGGGGAGGGGAGTTAAGAGGGTAGTAGAGGCAGAGAAAAGCAGAGAGAGGAAGAGAGTAGAGAAGTAGAGAGGTGGAGGCCCGCCATGACCATGTGGAGAGAGGGGTAAGGGAATGGGGAGAGGTAAGAGATAAGAGATGTAAGAGAGAGGCAAGAGAAAGATAAGAGAGAGGGGGAGGCAAGCAGCCCCTTTTATAATGGGCCAGGCCCACCTGGCTGTTGCCAGGCAACTGTGGGGAGAGCATACCTGGTTGTTGCCAGGTAACTGTGGGGTGGAGTTTAGACAGAATGCTAACAGTGGTAACCCCCAACCTAAAATTACTTTTGTTGCGACTTCATAACTGTACTTTTGGTATTATTATGAAATGTAATGTAAAGATCTGTGTTTCTTGTGGTCTTAGGTGACCCCCGTTTTTCAAAGCCGAAAAGGGTCGTAATGCCCAGGTTGAGAATCGCTGTTCTAAGACAAGACACAAACAAAACAGCATTAAGAGAAATAACTGTCAAACTACACTTTAAGTTTACAGTTCTTTCTTAGCTGATTCAAGTGACTGTATCTGTTAAAAATTAATAGCCTATAAGTCAGTTAAGCATCACCTTGCTGCCGTTTCTCCAGAACCCTGTAGGCCTTTACCTTGTTTGCCACTAGCTTGTGGAAGTAGGTACTCCATGGTCAAATGCTTCTCAGTAAAGTTAAACAAGTGGCAGCTGGCACCATACAGCTCTGTTATAATGAAAACATGAGGTGGCTGCCATTACACAGTCCTGCACTAATGAGAACAGTAGGAGGCTAGCATCACAATGGTCTAATGAAAACAGGAAATGGCTGGCATTAAATTGGTATAATAAAACCAGGAGGTGGCTAGCATTACACTGGTGGAATAAATAAATTAAGAGATGTCAGACTTCCTCAATCGTATCTCCATTATATATGATCACACAGTACTCACGAGTTAGATAGGACCCATTCCCAGCCAAATGAGTACGTGGGGATGAAGGAAAGCACTTGTGTTTCTTGTGCCTCCAAGAGCTTCTTCTTTTCCTGTATCTGTCCCATAAGTCATCCCAAGGAAGTTAGAAAATAACAGTATAATTTGTGCTTAGCTATTTTACCCTTAAATCCAAACAAATAAAAATGAAATTTAAAAAAAGCAACAGCGTGTTTGGTAAGACGATTGTCCAGAATAAAAGCCATCCATTCAATCAGTTTCTAATTGAGTCCTGGCCATTTACTCTCCTCTATTCTGTTAGTTTCCAATAGTGTCAAAATTACATAAAACACACAAGAGTTGCACAGAAAGAAGAATGCTACATAGAGAAAAAAATTTACACAAAAATTGATCGCTTAACTAAGGTTTCTTATAAGTAAGTTTCCCCACCAACCCCCACTTAATTGTTAGCATATCTACAGAATTCTTTCATAGAACACCCAGAGAATAGATTTACAAGAATCTTTGCTTTATTGCAGCTCACAGGGACAGTGGCATCTGATTAATTCAATCATTCTTTTCTTTTTAATCCGGGCTGCAAGTTGAGCATGCTGGCACAGGATCAGGTAAGTCCATTAGACCAGCACATTAGTCCTGTTATTCAGTAGCTCTAACTCTTGTTTAAAAATTCTGTATTAGCCTATCTCATTCTGCTTTAATTTCAAATGAATGTATGGGTTTACAATAGATATCCAAATGAATACAGCAACAGAAGGGACAGAGTTGTGTTGGAAGCTGGTGGAATAGTATCCAAGGATGAAAAGAGAAGGAAAATATTCTGGTAAGACATCAAGGCCAGAAAACAGGGATAAGATTAAGATCACATAAAATTTATAGACAGACATTTAATTTTATTTGGTCCCTAATTTTTGTTAGTCTTTTTGAAAACTTCTGACTTACTTAAGAGCTATATATTTGTAATATATACTAAAATAGCAAACAAATAGGAAAAATAACCTTGTTTGTTCTTGCCTTATTTATTAAGACTATTTCTATCTGAGACCTTATGATAATAACTCTCTAAAATTAATATGAATATCAAGGAAAATAAATAATAATAGAAAGTCAATTAAATCCTGGTTGTTTATTTTCAAAGATGTAGAAGCCGTGACATACAAGAAGTAATTTTGTTACACATTTAAATAAATTTAAATCAAGTATACATTGAACATTAATACATGTGTCTCATAAGACCCAGTACTGTGCTTGCGTGGGACTCACAGAAATGGCTTAATCGAGACACAAAGTGATGTGTGCCATGCATTCAAAATTAGCATCTGGCCTAGGGCCACAGAATTTGGCACCCGAAGAACTGATTCTATCCTCTGCCAAGTTTCTGCAAGGACTAGACTCGCTGAATTCTGAATCACAGACACATTTTCCCTTCAACAGAATCTCTTTGAATTGTGGATCCTGAGAAACTTGCAAGTGAACATAAAAATCAAATGTGAAATACAGAACTTGCCAAAGAGTAAGATAGTATATGAAAGTTGTATATAGACATTAAATATTTCCAATTAATTAATTGTCATGTGGGCTGATTACATACCTGCACAGCCTATCCAATCAGTTTATTATTATTTTTTTTTTTTTTGCTAGGTGCACTCAGTATGTTGCCCAAGCTACCTAATACCAAAAAAACTTCTTAAGCACTTACAGATTGTGTTCATCATATGTTCATTGGGTACTCCTTATGACATTTTATTAGCTAGTTTTGACTAAGAGATAGACTTTTGCCTAGCTTTCCCATGTTATCATTTTTTTTGTCATTGTCTTTAATCTTTTTTACATTATTAAATACAGCAATCAATGCTATCTGGTGTAATTGAATCTTGCTATATCATGCAGTTGTTAAAAATATCAATCCAAAAATGCAGAAAAGCATATCATGTCAATGAAATTATACATGTGCGTGTGCGTGCACACGCGCGCACGCGCACACACACACACACACACACACCTCTCACACATTTAGTATCATGAATTGACCTTTCACTCACGATCATTCAGAACCTTGCTGCACTGAGAGCAAGTGTGTTAAGCATTTGGCAATACTGAGTCCATGGACCCACAGTATGTCTGAACTAAAGGAGATTCCGACAAAGCTAATGACAAAATGACAGAGTAACTTGCATGTTTCCATCTGAGAAAGATGGACAGGAGAAAGGCTTAGGAGAGAGCAGATGTCCGGATACCAAAGGTAGTCCTTTGAGTCAACGGACTTTAAAAAACCTGAAGGAAATGCTGTTTCCTAACGGGTAATACAAAACTATGTAAAAACAAGTTACAGATTGTCCTCGGACCTCCACATGCATACTGTGGCAAGTATAGGTGTCCCACCCACAGTACATATAATAAAAATTTAAATTTTGTCATTTGGAACAACAAAGGTGGAGTCAGTCGGGGATCATGAATCCATCTTGAAACTTGCTAAGTGAATGAAGTCAGACACCAAGGACAGGTAGGGTAGGATTCCACTTACAGGAGCCACTTGGACTAGGCAAAGTCATATAGGAAGCAATACTTCATAGCATTGACTTCAAATTACTAGAACAGCACATTGCCTGAGAAAAACACCTTCTTGTCAAAAGAGAAATTTAGGATATGTGTGGTGGCACACCTTTAATCCTAGCACTCGGGAGGTAGATGTAGGTGGCTCTCTGTGAGTGGGGAGATGCGGAGGGGAATGCAGTGCTCAGCCTTCTTTTCTTTGAATTCTTCCATTAATGCACTTTTAAATGCCTATATAAAATAGGAACACTGGATTTAATTACATTTCTACAGGCAGAGTCAGCACTACTGAAAATATCAGCACTTATTCTGGAAAAGGTAGTTTTATTTCTGATTTCCCCTGAACCCTAAAACAACTCTTCACCTGTGTTTTCAAGTGATATCAAAATATTCTTTATATATATATATATATATATAGAGAGAGAGAGAGAGAGAGAGAGAGAACAAATTTCCTAGGACAAGCTTATTTAATTTTTCATCATATCAGACTTTTAGACTTTAACAGAAAATATTACTAATACTTTACATTGTAGCCACTTGTGATTTAGTTTTTAAAAAATGAAGTTAAATGAAAAGTTTGGTAACCCAAATACATAAAATGAAATAGAACCATGTGCTTGTGTCGTATTCAGCTTTCTATTACTATGAAGCAGCACCATGAGTGCTGCAACTCTTATTAAAAAATTGGGGCTTGCTTACAGTTTCAGAAGTTTACTCTACTGTATTCATGATAGGGAGCATGGCAACACACAAACATACAGGCAGGCATGGTGCTGTAGAGGTAGGTAAGAGAGCCGGATCGAGAGAGAGAGAGAGAGAGAGAGAACTTTGGGGGCTTGACAGGTATTTTGAAACCTCAAAGCCTCCACCCCCAGACACACTTCCTTCAAAAAGTCCACACCTAATCTTTTCAAATACTGTCACTCTCTAGTGACAAGCATTCAAATACATGAGCCTGTGAGGCCGTTCTTATGCAATCCACTACAGCTGGTTAATTACTATTAATTGCTTAATAAGTAATTGCTTTCTTAAAAAAAAATAAGTTTTAAAGTTTCGTGCCATACATCATGGTATTTAGAAATATGGACACACCGTGCTGTGTCTATTCAAGCTGATCATGTGCCATTATCTGATTAAACATGTACTTTGTTACTTTACTAAATATATTGTATTCAAGGTAATAAATAAATAAACATTTAATACAACCTTGATTTAGGAGATAAAAATACTTCTAAAATGATTTTATTCAATAAGAGCAGTCTTTTTCATGTGTTTGGCTTGAAACTTGTTTGCCACTGGAAATGTGACTAGGGATAAAGATGGCCTATTACTCTCTTTAGGACTCACTGCAGGTGGTTTCAAGCTTGGATGAACTGGCATGCGCACTGCAATGATGTAAATCTACCACTTATCTATTTGGCCTATTGTGAAGCATACATTATTTAGAACACACACCAGTGTCTTTTGGTTGAATGCGTCATTTACATAATCTTTTTCGCTTTGGGCTATTACACTAAATTTGTCTCTTTTAGGTTTGAAGTAAGCAACTCAATGTTTCATTGTTTTGAAATAAATGTTATACAATTGGACAAAAAACGTATGTCCCAATATCCACTGCTAAATGCTCCTCAGCCTAGAGAACCTGTGGGATCCAGCTGAGGGGACACATTTTAAAGGAGCTTGTTTTGTGATGATTTGATTAAGCTGAAAATATTAGGTCCAAATATTTTTTGTTTAACTATCATTTTCTTCACAAAATTTTCTATAAAAATATATGGAAAAATATCAGGTTCAGGAGAATGAGCAACTAAATCACAACAATATGTGATATAGTCATAGCAATTATTCTTGATTTTATACATTTAATCCAACTGTACCCTGTCTGTCATTTAGTTGATGGCAACCAATCAGTGCCATTCATTGTGAATCCATAATAAGAGTGATCATCCTCCAAAAGATCACTGACATAAGGGACTCCATATGAACCTGTTCATCAATCGGATCTTGCCAGCTTCTTAAAGTAGCGAGCAGTGGCATTGCCCTGTCTCCTTACTTCGTGTGTTTGAGATGTATTTCTCTGTTGCTTTCAAACAAATCACATTGGAAACACATTGACTGTTTTTATTTTGGGTATATAGCTGCCTCATAAGTTCAATGATAATGAATGAATTTAACGATCTGTTCTAGTGTTAATAGAAGTCTAGTGTTAAAGCAAAAAGATACGTAGACCAATATGTATAACTCCCACTTGAAGTTGAATAAAATGACAGAAGAGTGTGCTAATATTAGAGTAAAAGAGTTATTCCAAGAAAACTGATTTTTCCCACATAAATAAATTATTGTCTTCAAAAGGAAGTGATAACTTGGCATATGTTCAAAACGTGTTATTTGAGATTCATTCATATATTATCTGCAGTCTAGAAGAATGGCCTTGTCTCACATTACCAAATGAGTAGAATTCAGTGCATGAGAATATGGCAAGCAGCTTCCATTTACACCTTAATTGAAAGTTTTTTCTATGTGCCATAATATCTTGTGATATATGTGTGTGAATAACTATTGGCTGATTAAGGTCTACGTGGTGGCCGAAAGCAAAACAAGAAGACAAAAAAACGAACTAAAAACCATTGGCAGGAAAGATGATACATATGTATGTGGGTGGCAGTGTTTGAACAACAGATCTGGTCGTCCCTAAGGGAACATTTTAGAAAAAAAATATATTTATCCCAAACTAGTGCATTGTGTTATACTAAGAGAAGGTTTCTACTACACATTTACATGCTGTCAAAAGTTATAAACTTTGACTTAGTACCTTTAGGTCTTGTTTCTGAGAATGAATTTTACACGTGCCCTTACTGTCCTTTTGTGTTATACACTTTGAATAACTTTCCTCATATACTGCATTTACAAACCCTGAGGTATTGTTATTTACATATATTGCACTACAGGGCTAGTCATGTGAATTCATTTTATCAGGTTCACCAAACGAATGCAGACAGGTGAGCAGAATGAATACACCTGAGACTCATTATGTAACAACTCTTAAAATACCCCTGTCTATTCCTCTATTGCCTCATAAATATTAATAACATTTGGTAATTGTGTATTAAGAACACAGACTTTGAAATCAGAGGCATATATAAACAAATATACCTTAGTTTATTGCAAAATGAAGGAACATGTGAAATAATTTAAATTACCAGCATCATGCTTTATAACCATATGACTATGCTTGCTTCAATAGCCTCACCTAGATAAAAAGGATGATATTTTCATGCAATTTGCAAGTAACACCTAGACATGTTCTTCTCATAAGTATTGCTGATAATTTTAAAAATGCTTTGTGTTTAACTAAACTTTGAAACATAAAACATTTGCTGATAGATATTAGGTCAATACACACACACACACACACACATACACACATACACACACACACACACATACACACTAAGGAAAGTGAAAAGATTTACATTTTTTCCAATTATAGTAACATATTTTGAAACAGAGAAATGGCTCAGTGGTTTAAGAATGCTTGCAACAGATGCATTAGGACCTGCGCTCTCAGATTCCAGCTCCATATTGCTTTGTTGATCTTTAGTCTCACAGCTTCAATCTGTTCAAAAATGACTCTTTCTTTTGTATTGTGAGCCCATATTTCTGTTTCTAAATTCTAATTCTATATATCAAACTGCCTGTTTAGTGGACTTATTTTCCATGTCTAATTAATACCTTGAACTAAACATGTGTAAAAATTGATCTTTCTGTTTTCAAATTAAACAGAAACAAAACAAAATGATGTGACTCACTGCCAACTTTATCATTTCAAGACCTTAATAATTAACTTTCCTTGAGCCCATAACATAGAACCTCCATGAGAAGTGGAGATGTTTTCTCCCTATAATGTTTACCCTAGAGATTAGCATTCATGGCACTGGAAGGTACTCTTTACACTACCAGAAGAGAAAGGTAAAAAGCAACCCAGCTATAAAACCTGTGATCTTCAGTGGTGATCTACTTGCAAGTAATGCTGGTGAAATCACAGCATAAAGGATGTACGAGTACCCAATCACCATATGATTGGAATGAAAGCCCACTCAATGCCATGGAAATCATGCAAAGCATGCCTGGCACTGCTCAGGTTCCCAAGAGCCTCAGACTAGATAAACCATGTGCCTCTGAAAAAACAAATACTGCTGTGACTCTTAACTGCACTTTTCTATACACATTTGGTGGTTTGAATAAAAGTGGACCCCACAGGCTCATAAACCTGAATACCTAGTCATCAAGAAGTGGTGCTTATTATTTTAAAGGATTTGAAGAATGAAGTGTGGCCTTGTTGAATGAAGGCTTTGTCACACATTGTTGAATGAAGGTGGGCTTTGAGGTTTCAGAAGCCAAGGCCAAGCCATCAGTCTCTATTTCTTTATCTATAAATCAGGATGTAGCTCTTTCTACTGCTTCATCACTTGCCTGCACCCCACTATGCTCCCACTATTGTGATAAATGGACTACCCAACCCCCCAGTGACATTCTGTCAATTATAACAGTTGTCTTTCTCGTGTTGTTACTTCACAGCAATAGAATGGGAACACAACCAGTGGTATACAACTGTACAGTGCGCAAAAAATGAGAGACCTTGTAATACTCAGCAGTAAATGGATGCCTTCATCAAATCTCTCCTCTCAGTAGTCTGGGAACTCGGCAGAAGTGAAGTTAGAAAGATTGTACAAAACATGGAGATGCAAGACATTAAGGACGTAAAGTCTTTTAGACACAACATGAATGACACATCTACGCAGTTAACAGTTTGTGGCATCATCCACAGGAACTGTACAGGGACTGCACTCCTTCATGTAGCAGGTCTAAGTCAGAGGAGTTCTCAATGCTTAGAGGGGAAGTAGATCAAGCTTCCATTTATAATCAAGAAGCTATGTGCAGTTGATAACTACTCACAAATGAAAAATTAGTTTGCAACAAGAAAGTTTCATTGTATATGTGAACAACACTGAAGGCCAGGTTTCATGCCCAGTAGTAGATGGCCAACATAAAACAATCTCATTGGTATTTTGGGAGAAATGTTTGTCTTATAATGCTTTGTCTGAGCTTTTCTCCTCCTCTTCCTCCTCCTCCTCCTCCTCCTCCTCCTCCTCCTCCTCCTCCTCCTCCTCCTCCTCCTCTTCCTCCTCCTCTTCCTCCTCCTCCTTCTACTTGATCTTCCTCTTCATCCTCTTCCTTCTACTCTTCTTCTTCTCTTCCTCCCCCCTTCTCTTTCTCCTCTTCTGGATTGCCTCATCCTCTTTCTTCTCCTTTCCCTCTTCCTACTTCTTCCCCTACTCCTTCATGTAGCAGATTTTTTCCTTATATATTATGGTTTCGAATTATGTCCTTGTAATTTTTTTCTATGTGTGAATGTGTGTGTGTAAGTTCCTGTATGTGGTTTTTGAGCCATTTCTTTTGCTTTCTAAATCATCGTTGTCGTCGTTGTCATCATCATCATCACCATTATTTAGAGGCCCATTTTCATTCTCTGAGAGAGGGAGGGGATGATGTGAATTTAGGTGGATTTGCAAGTGTGAAAATTTGGGAAGAGTTGAAAGAGGGGAACAAATCAGAATATATTATATGAAAAAGTGCCATTTTCAGTTAAAAAATAAAAATAAAAACAAAACCATGTGCCATGTTCTGGATTTTGTTTTCCTTTCAGGCCCATAAGCAAACTGCCAGGGAATCTTTTGGGTTTTCTTTCTTTTTTTTTTTTTTTTTTCTTTTTTTTTTTTTTTTTTTTCCTCCTTTTTTATTTTTGATACTTTATATACATTTCCAATGTTTCCCCTTTTCTGAGTCTCCTCTTTGTATACCCCCCATCCCCTCCCCAACCCGCCTCTAGGAGGGAATTCCACCTCCCACCCCACCCCACCCCCCCGTCCACCCATCCCCATTTTCCCGCCTTGATATTCCCCTTTACTGAGGCCTCTAAC
>CM052708.1:36003279-36062236 GCA_028551405.1 Uromys caudimaculatus | reverse complement strand
TCCCCTTTTCTGAGTCTCCTCTTTGTATACCCCCCATCCCCTCCCCAACCCGCCTCTAGGAGGGAATTCCACCTCCCACCCCACCCCACCCCCCCGTCCACCCATCCCCATTTTCCCGCCTTGATATTCCCCTTTACTGAGGCCTCTAACATCCTCAGGCCCAAGGGCCTTTCGTCTCTCCCTGATGGCCATCGAGGTCGTCCTCTGCCACATATGTGGTCCAAGCCATAAGTCCGTCAATGTGTATTCTTTGGTTGGTGGTCCGAACTCCAGGAGGACCGGGGGAGGGGGGGGAGGTCAGGCCCATTGACTCTCTTGCTCCCTCCATGGGGCTGCAAATTCCCTCAGCTCCTTCAGACCTTCCTCCAACTCCTCCATCTGGGACTTCTCTCTCAGTCCTGCGATTGCTGGTAAGTTTTCTTTCAAAGTTTCTCTTTTGCACACACTACCCAGTGCTTCCAGTCATCTCTTTCAAATTGAAGCATGGTTAACCCCAAACTGTGCTACACTGCAGTCTTTTAACACATCTACTAGCTTACAAAATTACCCCTTAAAGGCCTCTTCTCGAGTTCAAGGCCAGCCTGGTCTACAGAGTGAGTTCCAGGACACACAGAGAAACCCTGTCTCGAAAAACCAAAAAAAAAAAAAAAAAAGCCTCTTCTCAATTGTGACAGTTTTATTTACAAATTTTTCTAGGATGGGTGAGTTAAGACTGTTGGTAAAAAGTATTTATGGGTGTGTGTCTTAGTCTGGGTTTCTATTCCTGCACAAACATCATGACCAAGAAGCAAGTTGGGGAGGAAAGGGTTTATTGAGCTTACACTTCCATGCTGCTGTTCATCACAAAAGGAAGTCAGAACTGGAACTCAAGCAGGTCAGGAAGCAGGAGCTGATGCAGAGGCCATGGAGGAATGCTGCTTACTGGCTTGCTTCCCCTGGCTTGCTCAGCTGGCTTTGTTATAGAACCCAAGACTACCAGCCCAGGGATGGTACCACCCACAATGGGCCCTCCCCCCTTGATCACTAATTGAGAAAATGCCTTACACCTGGATCTCATGGAGGCATTTCCTCACCTGAAGCTCCTTTCTCTGTGATAACTCCAGCATGTGTCAAGTTGACACACAAAACCAGCCAGTACAGTGTATATGTGAGAGAATTTCCTGAATAGATAAATATTTTAATAGATTTCTGAAGAAAATGCTTTCGCTGAACTGTGGGAGGTAGAAGATTGCTTTATGAAATGATCCTCTAATCCATCCAGGGCCTAAATAGAAGAAGGGAGGGTGTAGATCTACTCTTTAAAAAAAAAAAAAAACCAGAAAACAAAACAAAGCAAAAACAAAACTGAGGTGCTGGTCTTTTATGAATCTGTAGCTTCAGCACTTTCTGGTCAACAGACTCAGACCAGGTCTGACACCATAATCTCTTTCTCAGGCTTGAAGTCTTGTATTACATACCCTCATGAGCTTTCCATATTGTAGATGGCTGTTCATGAGAATATTTGGACTCCATAATCATGTGATAAAAAATCTGTGCAGTGGCAACAATTTAAATTTTTTTTGTAATGGGGATGTTAGCATTGCAAATAGATATGAATTTTATATTGACTATAACCAATATACAATCTATAAGCAATAATAGTAAGACACACTGATAATTTGAAGTATTATCAGTGGAAAATTAATCATAAAGAAACTTGAGAAGGGTTCCTGTAATTATTACACTCTAAAAGAGTTTTATGCATTTATTGCACTTATTCTTAGTTAAGAATAAGAATGCTGAATTAACTGTTTTGTGATACTAGTCAACTTCTTTCCCTAGTCACTCCAATCATTCATTACCTACCAAGCTTAAAAATAAATTGAACATGATCCAGATATGTGTTAAGAAATGTGTGTGTTACTCATCAAGACTGAGCTGGCCATGTGTCATTATTAGGATTAGGGTTTCTCTTGCTGCAACAAAAGCACAATGACCAAAAAGGAAGATGGATAGTAAAGGCTTACACTTATGATATTACATCATTGGAGGAATTCAGGATAAGAACTAAAGCAGGGCTGGAATCTGGAGGCAGGAGCTGAGTGCAGAGACCACAGAGGGGGGCTGCTTACTGACTTGTTTCTCATGGCTTACTCAGTCTGCCTTCTTATAGAACTCAGGACCCAGCCCAGGGATGACACTACCCACAAAGGATTAGGCCTTCTCCATTGATCACTAATTAAGAAAATGCCTTAAGCATGGAGGACCTCAGTTGAGGTCCCACTATCTCTGATAACCCTAGCTTGTGTTAAGTTGACACCCAAAACCAAGTAGTACAACTGACCTTGTTACCTAATATACACACATCACTATTAAGCCACAATAAGCCTTTCTTATCCATCCCTAAGATCTCACATTTAAAACATAACTAACTTCAAAAGTTGCACAGTCTTTACAAATTCAAATACATAAAAATTTCTGTCAATTTAAAATATCTACTCTTTTACAATCCAAATTTTTAAAAATTCAATCACTTAACTATGGACTCCAGTAAAAGGCTTTCTTGTTTAGTGTTAGGGTTTCTAATCCTGCAATAAAAGCATCATGACCAAAAGCCAACTTGGGAATGAAAGGGTTTATGCAGAGAAAAAAATTAGGGCATATTCACAATCAAATCAAAACAGAATCAAACTCCAACTGACAATATCTGGGTCCCACTCATGATTGTCTAGACTCCTTTAAAGGGCTAGGATACTTCTCCAGCTGTGTACTCATATAGCATACAGGTTGTCTTCTAGGCTTTGACTAGCTTCTACTGCTATTGCTACTCTTGGTAGTCATCCCATGGTACCTGCACCCCCAAAATGGTGGGGTCTACTGCTGCACTGGGAAGCACTTTCACCACAACCACCCATAAGATCTCTTCCTAGTATCAAGTCTCAACTTACTTGCCTGACCTTGCAGGACCTTCATTCCTGGGTGTTCAACTGCCACTGAGGCTGTACCTTCATCAATGGTCTCTCCTTGCCTCTCAACTGTACCTAGTCTCAGCTGCTCTCTGAGAAACCTTCATGTTTTCAAAATCAGTACCTTCTGGGTGACTCTACCAAGTCTGTCTGCCAGCAGAAGGTACAAATGTGGCTGTCCCTGGAACTCAGCAGCTTCTTTATGCTCTCAGAAAACACTTCCCAGAAGACTTCAACTCATTTATGTTGGTCTCTTCTTAATCACTGTTAATTTCTTAGCCCCAGTTAATCAGCATCAATTGTCCCAGTAACTTAAAGTTTTTACTTTAGTTTTCGTATTCTGTTAATCAGAGATGATTCTACAGCTCTAGCTAACCACAACCATGTATTTTTAAGTCAAAATAGTCAACAACCCTAGTAGAGGCTTTAATCTCCCTCTGAAGTTTCACAGACCAGGCCTCTGCACTGATCTCAACATTCTTGTCTTCTATGCTCCTATAGAACATCCTGCTGAAGTCTCAGCACTCAATGGATTTTCTAACCCAAAGTTCCAATGTACTTCCATGATCCTTTCCAAAACAGGGCCAGATATGTCACAGTAATGCCCCACGGAAGTCTTAGTTAGGGATTTATTGCTGTAAAGAGACACCAGGTCAAAGAAAACATTTCATCAGAACTGACTTACAGTTCAGAGGTTTAGTCCCGTATTATCATAGCAGGAAAAATGACATCCGGGAGGGAGACACCTTAAGCAAGGAAGTCTGACCTGGCTAGCTGCTTTGAGAGGCATGCCTCATAGATTTTTCAGGTTAGAATTCATGCTTCCTGGGGCACAATGTGCCTTCCAGTACCTGGGAGACAAATTTCCTCTCTCAGGCAGTGAAACATTCAGGTCTTTTTGTGTTTCTCTATATGTTCTGTTAGTAGTCAAGGAAGCATGGAAATTTGACAGGACATTCAGTTTTAGACATTATTCTTGTGTGCCCTGTATAACTTGCAAACATCATTATAACCTGGCAACTACAACTTTATTGATCCTGATGATTGTCATTATACTGTTTCTAATAAAGGCTTAAAAATTCTGATTGCTCTCAATAAAACTGTCACAGCTTCAGTTGTGTTGTAACCCCATGAACTGTTCTGATTTAAGTCCTCCAGCTCATATCAGGTGACCTTGTAAGTAAGGGTTGGTGGTTTCTAAGGTGCTGGAGAGGTATCTGAGAGTTTTACATCTGGATCCCAGTGTTTTGGACACACCAGTACCACTGGATGACAACCAAGAACAGCAGCAGTAGTGAGGTTGAGCCAACTGGAGCATAGAAGACAAGCTGTAAGCTACGAGGGGGAAGAGCTGGAGAAATGACCCTAAGCCCCTTGAACAAGTGCAGAAGATCATGAGTGGGTTTCAGACAATGGAAGTTGGAGTCTGGTTATTTTTTGACTTGTGATTCTGCTCTGATGTTTCTACTATGAAGGAAAGTAGTATTCAACTGGAGCCCATAGTTAAGAGACTGAATTATAGGATTAATTAAAAAATGGATTGAGTATTTTAAATGGACTGAAATTGTAAGGTACTTAAACATGTAAAGGCTGTGGGACTTTTAAAGTTATGTTTTTAATGTGATATCTTGGAGATGAATAAAAAGGAAAGGACTGTGGCTTAATAGTTGTGTGTGTGTGTGTGTGTGTGTGTGTGTGTGTGTGTGTGTGTGTGGTGACAAATTGACAAGGGGTCAGTTGTACTGCATTTTTTTGTGTGTGTGTGTCAAGTTAACACATGCTAGGGTTGTCAGAGAGAACGGAGTCTCAATTGAGCTAATGAGAGCTGTAAGACGTTTTCTTAATTAGTGATCAGTGGGAAATGATCCAGTCCTTTGTGGGTGGTAGCATCCCTGGGCTGGGTCCTGGGTTCTATAAGAAAGCAGGCTGAGCAGGCCATGTGAAGCAAGCCAGTAAGAAGCACCCCTCCATAGCCCCTGTACATTAGTTCCTGCCTTCAGGATTCAATGCTACTTGAGTTCCTGTCCTCACTTTCTCCAGTGATAGACTGATTCAGAAGTATAAGATAGACAAATTCTTTTCTCCACATGTTGATTTTTTGGTCATGGTGTTTTCATTGTAGCAAGGGAAACTCTAACTAGACAACATGGATATGTTTAGTACCTGAACTCTGAGCAGTAGAGACCAAAACTGAGCCCTGGATACAGCCTGGAACCTCTGATGACCTGCCTCCTATCTGATGACATATTCATAATATTGTGCCACCTTTCATCAAGAGAAGGACAGCATTTTGTTCAAACTGGATGGTATCTTTATCCCAAACATAGGTTGACTTCCCAACATACAACGCTATGTCTGTTATCCCCAACTGAGGACTTATAAAATGCTTTATTCGTCATTATGACATTTCATATAGCATTGCTTCTAACCAAGGAACTTACTTCATAGAAAAAAAGGGATAATATTAGGTTCTTTCTAATGAATATCACTGCTTTGTTGTTGCTGCTGCTGCTGCTATTGTTATTGTTATTTTGTTAATTTGTTTTGATTTTTTTGGATTTGACCACCCAAAAAGAGTTGATAGAATGATAAAATGTTCTTTGGAAAGCTGATTAATAGTACCATCTATGTTGCAATATCTTGAAAACTCAGCCAGGGACATGTAGAAAGTTATGTATCCTCTGAGTACAACATTCTGTGCAGGGTACTATTTCCCCTCTAATCAGGCTTCAAAGGTTTAAAAAAAAGGAAAATCAGAGCTGGATAACTCAACTTTTAACAAACTACTCAGAATTTTATTTCTTCCTGCTTATGAAGTATTATGTTACGTTACCTAGAAGCTTCGCTTCCATAAGGAGGTAGGCTTCCTAGAGACAAAAGATTAATTCCACTGGGGATGGTAAGACAGTATCTAAGATCCTTTTATTCATCATGCTTTTTTATCAGTCAGGAACTACTGTGTTAAATCAGGTGATTGATGTGGATTACCTACAGGAAACAGGCTATAGTTCCACAACAGTAGACCAAGAAAATGTCTGGAATACGAAAGATTATTTGGAGTATTTCTTAGCATTAGTCTGTCTTGTTGCTTAATAACAAGATGAAACTATAATAACTCTGCTTTGGTAGGACTGTGATAGCCTCCACCATTCATTTTATTCTGTCATAACTATAACCAGGGTGAAATGATTGCTGAAGGCAAAGTAATAGGCAAGGAGTAGTTAGTAATATCAACTACAATCAAGCACCTATGAAAATTCTGTATCGTTGAGATAAACCAGCTCTTCATAGGGACTTAAAAACATGATGCTGTTCTTTACTGCTATTGTTTTTTGTAATACTCTCAAAATTAAAAACAAAAATAAGATGCCGTGTGATCACTCCAGATTTATTGTCCTCAAAGGTCATTGAACTAGAATGCAATGTTTGAATAAATTGACAACTCAGTGGTCTTTCTGGTTAACTCTGCAGAGGTAGCATAGCAACATGTACAGTTCAGAGAATTCCAAAAACAACTCTCCCCTCTTCATTTGCCTGTGAAATTGACACACAGAGTTGTGATACTTTAAGGTTAACAGTCAGGCAGTGTCTGAATTATTCTTCATTTTCTTTCTTCCAAAGAGATTAAATAACATCTAATAACATCCAGTAATGAATAGTTAGCCTTTTCTATCATTTAATATATATTGTGTCCTCAAATTACATTGGGGATGCATTATTTGAAACACTAGAATTCAGAAAACAGTTTGAGTAGTTGAAGTTTATCAGGGCACCTTTATTCAACAATAGAAAATGTATTTGATATTTCTCATTTTACAATTATCATTTCATTTCCAGTTTGTCTATGTAGACACAGTTACATTAACTTTTATGGACTGTGAAATCAAGCAAACTGGAACTAATTGAAATATTAGTCAACAGTCTATTCAAATTGAAATAAAGTAAGATTAATATGGCTCAGGTAATATGTGACATACATCTGACATTTTAGGTAATCTATTCTTCAAGGTGATCATTGTAGTCTACAAAATAAGACATGGAGCAATTCTGCCATTTTAAGGATCTATCACTAAACTTCTCTGTAACCTTCTACTCTGCAGACATATGTAAATATGTGAGGATGTATGTTAATCTTGTTCTATCTTTAGGGCTCTGGGAAAAATAGCAGAGAATGTTATTGAATTATCACTAAAGTAAAGAAGGTTTAAGTACAAATTTTATTTCATACCTTTAATCAAAACTAGTTCATAATTACTTGTCTGTAAAAGAATGGCAATTGCTATTATATAACTTAAATAATGATTATAACACAATTATTTACCATAATGCCAAGATCAGACTAGGACTCAGTACACAGTGACATATTGAACAAACAGTGTGAATTGGTTGGTTGGTAAGTTCAACATAAAACCTTCTATCTACAAAAAGTATCTGTAGTAACCAGAGATTATGTATTATTTCTTTGGTCTAGTTAGACTAATCTAGGGTTCATGAATGTGGTCAATTTTACCCCAGCCCCTGAAGACATTAGTATCACCATTTGTTTTGTCACAACTCCAGGTAGAGGAGCTGCTTCAGACATGAGGTAGAAGTGATCAGACATTCCAAAAGTTCTCCAATATACAAAACAAATGCCATTGTGGTCCAAAACAGCAGTGCAGCAGAGTGTGAAGAGTTCCTCTTAACCTCATTTGGTGTCAATCAATATGACAGTATACTTTTAACCTTGACAGTTATTAGAATGATCATTGAGTTTAATATGTGTAGTGGAAGGCAGGTAGCAGTTTCTTTTGTGTGTGTTTGTGTAACCTATTTTTTTCTAGTATCTTTCTTCTGTTTCTCTTCCACCTCAAATACTCTTACTCCATAAGTTACCCTCATATTTCCTGAACTTCCCATAAGTCATTGGAAATGTCTTAAATTTTTTCTCATCTTTTATTATGCACTAGTAGTGCTCTCTCTATGACCTTTGTTATTTATTACTATACGACAACAGATAGCTCACACTAATTGTCTCTCACTCACCACTGTCACACCCATGCTTGACTTGTAATTGTAAGCATGACTATTTTCAGAAATGCTTACTTACTGACTAATTTATGAAGAAATCATGATTTCTCTATGCATTTCCCAGGATATAACTTTAATATGTTTTTCTATAACTAAAGTAATTTCTTCTCTAGATAAACTCAGTTGGTCTCCTCAGTACTTTTGGGATATATTTGATCAATGATGTCTCTGTTATCTAGATTCTGTAATATTTATGTGGTATGTTTTTAGTTTTGGGACTGCCTAATGGTGTCCTTATCTTAGCTCAAAGCACATTTCGTTCAGACCAAGTTCATTGTAGTAAAGGGACACCACGACACTAAGTGGTTTCTTAAAAAGTAAACCAATTAATTTGGGCCTTGTGTACAGTTTCAGAGATTTAGTCAGCTATCATCATGGTGGGAAGCATGGCAGTATTCAGGAAGACATGGTGCAGGGGGAACTGAGAGGTCTACATCTTGATCCACAGGTAAAAGAGGGAGATGATATGCCACACTAGTCATGGCTTGAGCATATATATAACCTCAAAGATTGTTCCACAGTGGCATCCTTCCTACAACAAGGCCACACCCTATGGCCAAGTATTAAAACACATGAGTCTGCAGTGGAAGGTGGAGGTCGGGGTTAGGGGCTAATTTCTATTCAAACCACTACACAGAGAAAGAAAAGAGGTAAGCAAATGAAGGTTGGTAGACTGTGTTCTGTTTGATTGTTTCGATGTTTCTCTTATAGATGAAATGCTTCTGTGAAACCTATAGCTCAAAATTCATAACTACACCTTATAGCTCTGGCTTTACAGACTCTTAGTAAGAGAAAGAAATATACTGATCAGTAATACAGGAGAACTAATATATTTTAATGTTTCACAAAGTTCCCCTTTAGTAAATGGGATGCTATCAAATAACTATCCACCTAAGATTTTTATATGCTTCATCTAATAAAGTATTCTGTATGCCTGGAATTATCAGTTTGTTTTCTTCCTGAGGACAGTCTCTATTTTGGAAAGCTCACTGTTCTTTATATGGAATGATTATTCACAATCTAACAAAACAATGGATAATATGCATCTAACATAAAAGAATTATTTATTTTTTTCATTTTCTTACCTTGTAAATTTCTGCAATCAGAACTTTATATCTCATTCTGTAGCAGTTAATACACTTCAAGGACGCAATACTCAATTGTATTTATAACTCTATATGTAATATATACGCATTATATTTTAATATAGCCTGTGTTGTGAAAAGAGAAAACACTTGAATTAATTTAATACAACTTGGGCAATACTGTGGTTTCTATGTAAATATCCTATACAAAGGCTAGGCTCAACGTGAAAGCACATGACAACAGCATTTCTCTTATGTACTCTCTTGAACACATACTTTATGGGCATTCCACATTCTGCAGTCTCACTACACCCATGTAATGGTGTCACAAATATTTCAGAACTAATCTGAATCTGTTCATCCCTTTGTACAAGCGATTTCATTTTCCTCTGGTTTCTGGGATAGACAAATTACCCATCATCGAACTCCAAGAGAAGGCAATACCATCTTCCACAATTTTTCACCTGATGCTAGTAATAAGCATCAAGAAAAATGGACTTCCTGTTAATGTCATCATTTGCATAACTATTAGTATCCCAGCACACCAGTACATTCAAGAATGGAAGAAGTAGTTTCGTATTTTATCCCATTAAGAAACAATCAGTATCAAAGGCTAAAAGCCCCAAACTAACCTTTTAATTATAGTTTCTTTCCATCTGGGATGCACGTTTAGACAGAGAGGTTTATTCTTCAATAAAATCAAGAAGAGCTTTCAGTATCACAGCAAAATCTACAAAACGACTACCCTTGAATGCAGGAATAAAAATTACTGGCTTGTTTCTCCAGGGAAACTTTGGTCCTGCACACTCCTGAAATCAAATATTTCTATGAGTGTTCGCTGAGGATGTGATTGCCTGTTTTACTGCTAGATTAGGTCAGTGCTGCCACTGCAATCTGGCATCATTCTACCAGCAAAGCAATTTCACACAATTAATTTCCTTCTTTAAAGGAAGCAATAAAGGACAGGCAATTGGAAAGCTCACGAATTGCACTAACTAGTGCACACATCTGCAAATATAAGTATCTCCCTTTCACTCCCTTTCATATACATTTAAACACACAGGTACATTTACCTTTTAAATGGTAATGGGCTTCTAAAAGAATTCTTATGACCTTCCCGTGGGTCAGGAGAGAAGGAAAAGAATGAACACATGAACAGAAAAACACACACACACACACACACACACACACACACACACACACACACACACCCTGAGAGGGGGGATGAGTCACAGTTTCACAATTTCACTGTTTGAAAAAAATCAGGCAGCACAGACTGACACACAAACTTCAAATTCTTCTCATGGTAAGTTAGTACACATTGGGCATTTTAGTGCCCTTCTACTGTGTGAAGGTGGCCAAAGGGGTAGTTTACCAGAAAGTAATGTAGTAGGAAGTTAGAGTCTCAATTCTAATTTAGAAAGCTTGGCAAACAACGTATGGATTGATTTCATAATCGTTTTCTGTTATTTTTTAAGTTAAAAGGCCATGTAAAATATAACGTAAGCACTCTTTTCCTTTATGTGGACGTACTTTGCTTTTGGACAACCTTTTACTGTCAATACTTACATCTGTTGTTTAAAAAGCTATTCGTGGTGCAATTGCTTTTTAAATGCAAACCCATATGTGTGATCTCTAGAGGAACTGGTAAATTCCACCAAATGGGCATTCCTAAATTACTTGCCATCTGTAGCTTGTGAGGAGAGGACTGAACCTGCTCAGCTGTGATTTTGCACCAATGTTTCTATCATTTTGATTGGCTCTAGGGAAATCATCAGCTTCTGGCATCAACTTTTCTAGCCCCAATAGGTTATTATGGTCTGCTTGAGCTGTACTGGCTCAAGGAATATTACAATTTTTTGGCACATGTTAGAGCACATTTAGCATTTTGAATATGTTCTGTTATCACCTTCTACCTTGATGTCTTCAATCTTTATCAGCCTTTCAAAGTCGTCAAGAGATCAGAAAGACATTTCTCTTGCCTAGTTGGAGTTGTTTACACCATTCAAAGAAAAGTAAATAAACTCCTAAATTTGATATTCAAACAGTGGAAATAGTTTTGTAAAAATCACATTGTACAATTGAATCTAAATTCTATGATGCAAAAAACAATATGAGAAACATTTTCCCTAAATTTGTTCTTTGAATATTCATACATAAATACAATACATTCTGATTAGTCAGCCCCACCCCCTCCCATCTCCTTCTCAGCCTAAATCCTCTCCACAAATTCTATTTCCATATTCTTGTATTTTTGTTTTGCTTTCTGACCCAATGAGTTTAACAAGAGACTTCTGTATGACAATGGGTTTGGAATGACATAATGGATCCCAATGGCCCACTCAAGAGCACATAACTGCAGACAATGGTTCCCCCTACCCCATTGTCTATAAGTAGTCAATAGTTCAGTAGACATTCAGGTGTCCCTCCCCGAAATGTGCCTGATTGTTAGGAGGTACAGTACTGTGCATTGTTAGTGCAGACAATTATAGTAGCTGTGAATGTACAAGTGTAATGTCATGAGAGACAGCAGACACAGGAGAACTTTTTTTCCAGTATTATACTACAATTAAATAAAGTCTATTTCACTTCTTTCAATTTACACAAGCAGCTTATCACATTTAATTTTCTTTCTACTCAGATGTCTTTGCAAGCTCATATTCTTGAAGCGCTGCTAATGTTCTAAAGCTTTTGTACACTAAAAACACCAAAGAAGACATTCAAATTGTCCCTTTGATGATTACTTTCATTTTTATATATGACACAAATCAAAGTTAAGGGTATTGTCATACGCATTTGATTCTCTTGCTTTTAATAAACTGATATTGAAACACGAACACATTCAAAGCATTAGCCCTACAAATATTTAAGTATGCCTCTGAACTTGAAGCTTCTCACAGTACTTTCCTCCTCCTTTGTGTAGGTATGACCAATGGTGTATTTTTCAACATTTCTTAGTCCACAAAGATAACTGGCCCACAGCTGTGGCATGATATCAGTCCTGCTGTGGACCCAGGTGTGAAAAGTTAATCTTGAAGTACCAGAGCTGGAGGAATGGTTTCATATCTAAGAGAATTTGCTTCTCTTACACAAACCCATAATTCTACTTCAGAGCATTCTTGTCAGGGCTGCTCAGAAACACCTATAATTCCAGCCCCAGCAATTCAAAGCCCTTTCCTTACCTCTCCGCACATACATGTATACACAAATAAAACAATCTTACAAACTAGGAACACACTAACAAATATGAATACCTGCAGTCCCTTCTCCAATTCCTCCATCTGGGACCTCACGCTCAGTCCAACGGTTGTTGTGAAGTGAATCTTGGGTATTCTGAACTTTTCGGTGCTCCGGGAGACTGGACCACCAACCAAAGAATACACATGGAGGGACCCATGGTGCTGGCCCTTTGTGGCAGAGGAGGGCCTTGTTGGCCAGGAGAGGAAAGAGAGGCCCTTGAGCCTGAGGGTGTTAGATGCCCCAGTATAGGGGAATGCCAGGGAGGGAAGATGGGAGTGGGCGGCTGGGTGGGTGGGGGAATACCCTCATAGAGGCAGGGGGAATGGGAAGGGGATGGGGGGTTTCCAAAGGGGAGACCTGAAAAGGGGGAAACATTTGAAATGTAAATAAAATATCAATCAATCAATAAATAAATGAATACCAACTCTATACAAAATAAATTGATTGGGACTTACATTTATAATCAATATGATGAACAGAATTGCCAAGAGACTTAGTGTTGTAGAAATATGAACATCTCTGTCAAAATGAAAGAATCCAAAGCCGCATGCCAGGCCAGCCACACATGAAAGCATAGGACTGAGCACTAATTCACAGTTGCTCATTTGATAATCTGTTGGGATTTCTGGTGTCCAATCAGGGTCATTTCAACGAATGGGCTTATAAGAGCACTACAAGATCATGTACTATAAAACAATCAGAATTAATGTTTGATTAATCAAAAGCTGAGATACATGATTAGATTATCAGAGATACTCAGCAAAATAATGTCCACACATGCCTCTGTCCTCTCGTGTTCATGAAGAATGGATTCACTACACGGTGCAGCAGTGCTGTCATTTCACGTAGTATTTAATTCGTGCTATAATTTGATAAGACCTAGTTCAAGAAAATTTTTATGGAAAACTAGCAGCAACAGCAGGCTATCTTCCCAGGATATGTGTGAGGCATGGTAAAGTTTTGATCTGTAACAGCTTTCTTTTTGGTACAATCAATGGATCAATGGCATGGGGTTACTTATCACTCAGGAAATCCCAGATTTATGTGACAGTAAAACTATAAGGTCTTTTAGCAATGATTTGGGATACTCTCATTTTGGATTTCACACTCCATATCAATTTAACTAATGAGAAGTTACACTTAATGTTGCCCATACATTAAAGAGAAAACTTCATGGAAAGAAAAGATGTTTTCAATCACTATCTTAAGAGGCTCTTGATTTATGTTCCTTATAAAATTATAAGGAGAATCTTATTGCCAGTTTTCCTCATATATATCCACAGCCACACTCAGAAATATTAGAGCAACTGGTCTGAGACTTTGTAGAGACAGACAAATGCTTTGTTTATAATGGATTAGGATTGTTCATAATGTTTACTTAATCATACATAGTCATCCAAATGTAAGTCATACATGTCCTCAAATGTAAGCTAGAAGAGATGCAAATATCAGTTAAAAAAAAAACCTGGATAAGCATTTAAAAGGATAATTGAGCAATGAACCCAGGAGGAAATGTTAGACAAAGTATGAACTAGTTCCTCGTCTGTAGGCCAGCCATCTTACTTCTCGGGAGCACCATCAGTGGAAGGGAAAAAGGAATCCTGGTTAGAGATGACCCTGTGAACTTTTGAAGTACGATATACTAATTAACACAAGGAAGTAGACAAATAGTTTATGTAGTATTATTTTATAACATTTCCTAAATAGTACATAGGCATCTAAAATAACCTACCATGTAAGCTGGAAGGGATTCATTTGTTAGGACAGAAGATGGGAAGTCATCAATAGGTCTTTTTCATGCCAAAGTAAATTGGGAGTGTTCAGAGAATTTTGGGAAAACTCATTCTTGATATGGTAATATTCAAAAACAGATGTAAAAGAAAGGCCAGAGACATTCACATTGTTCGAAAGTTCTAATTCTAATGGGAAAGGAACCAATGAGTACTTTCTTGTGGAAACAAACTGTGTACCTGTCAGTTGCTATTTAGTTTATGATTATAGCTGTGTTAGTATATATACACTTGTGATATGTGGATAAGGTAATATTCCCTTTCTTGATCTTAATTTTCTTAATATTCTTCTCGATCCATATAAATTGACTATGTAGGTATGTCATCTTCTAACATGTATTTGTGAAATCATATGCAGAAAGTGGTGATTAATTTTTAACACAATCTGTTAAATATATAAATTGGATATTCAGAAATGTTTGTTGTGGGGTGTGTGTGTGTGTGTGTGTGTGTGTGTGTGTGTGTGTGTGTGTGTGATTTTCTGCTGAAGTGGAATCTCCCTTTGAGTGTGTTTATGAATGTGGACTCATGTGTGAGAGTTTTATGAAAATCTTTGCATGTTTGTATAGAAGACCAAGATGTTTATGCTGAATTTTTTTTTTTCTGGACCACTCTCCACCTTATTGAAGCAAGATGTTCTCCTGAACCTAAACCTCACTGATACAGTATATAGTTAGTCTGAGCCTGGAGAGATGACTAAGAGATTAAGAAAACTTGTCATTCTTGCAGAGGACTTTGATTGCAGAGGAATTTGATTCCCAGAATATTTATGATGACACATAACCATCTGTAACTCCAGTTCTAAAGCATCTGACACATTCTTCTTACTTCTGCAGGCATGTTGTGGACAGACTTATATACAGGCAAGAAAAATCCACTTATACACATAAAATATAAGTGAATGAATGGAAAAATAATTTTAAAATAGTTACACCATTAGTCAACTTCTTCTGGAGATGTGTGTCTCTACCTTCTGAGCACTAGAGTTAAAGGAAGGCCACATGTCCCCTGACAATTACATGGGTCAGGATATCCAAACTTGTGCATTCAATTTATTTAGCAAGTGCTTTATCCAGTAAGCCAACTCTCCAATTTGACCATAATGGATAAAGCATTTACAACAGTGGTGAAAAACTAAATAACATCAAACCAATTCAATTACTCCAAAGAATAGGACTAAAAAAGATGGCTTTATGCTCACGCACTGGGTGTCAAACAAGAACAACTGGAGGAAAGTATACATGCATAAGCTCCAGATCGTTTCCAGAAGACATTTTCAGAACTAAGCAAAGGCAGAAAGGGAGTTGAGAGAGAATGGATATCTCTCAATCTTAGAAACTTTTTATTTCAATTTCCTTAGATATAAAACCAACAGAAGCAAAAGTACATCTTTAGGGATGGATGAACTCTGATTCCGTCATGTGATGCACAAACCAGCATTCTTTTAACATTTCTTCATTTAGCAATTTTTATATGACACTATGTATCCATCCCAAGTCTTTTTTATTAGGATATAGCTTACAGTTCTCATGGTATCATTGCACTATTTTTCTTATAATACTTTGAGAAATATCTATCTTTGATGTTGAGGACACAGGATTCTTTTATTTTCTTTTATTGGATATTTTATTTATTTACACTTCAAATATAATCCTCTTTCCTGGTTTCCCCTGTGGAAACCCCATATCCCATCCTCCCTACTGCTCCTTCTATGAGGGTCTTCCCCGCCACCCTCTCCCTCCTCCCCACCATGGAATTCCCCTACACTGGGGCATCAAGCTTTCACAGGACCAAGGGCCTCTTCTCCCATTGATGCCAGACAAGGCCATCCCTGCTACATATGTTGCCGGAGCCCTGGGTCCCTCCATGTGTACTCTTTGGTTGGTGGTTTAGTCCCTGGGAGCTCTGGTGTGTCTGGTTGGTTTATATTGTTCTTCCTATGGGGTTGCAAACCCCTTCAGCTCCTTTAGTCCTTTCTCTAACTCCTCTGTTGGGGACTCTGAGGACACAGGATTCTTATCTACAGTTGCTGGGCCATAATGAGTATATGTCTAAGTTTAAAAAACAAATGAACAAAGAAACAAATAAAATAAATAAAAACAAAACACTCAACCAAATAAACAAAGAACACTAGCGTCTAAGAATATGGAATTTAACTTCCAAATTAAAACCACAATAATTCATTTATGGACATTTTCCAAATATTTTCATATTTTTATAAATGATCTTTTACATAGGGTTCAATCTGACCTGCAGCAAGCAGCTAGTGAGGTCTGACTTTATTTTCATCATTCTCTACTGCACACTCAAGAACATGTGTTAGTAACTTGAAGTCAGTAGCTCTGCGAGCACTTACACTGTGGGCATTGACAAGTGCTATAAACCAAAGCATCTTCACCTGGAAAGCCACTTAGTGAACATCCTGTGTGAAGGCCTAATCATAAAATGGTATGACACACGCACACACATATGTGGATGTATGTGTGTATGTGTATAAAGTCCAAGTAAAATATTTTCATATTTTAGTTATACATCTTCTTGATATCCACATATTGTGTGTTTTGAAATTTAGCAGCTATGTGACTTATCTATGTTGCTTTAAGGAAAGTGTTTAATAATTTTATTTTTATCTTTTGGTGTATATTCATAATGTTTTCAAACTGCATCCAACATAACTAGAGAAACTATCTTGAAAATGTATGAGTTTATCTTAAAACAGACTGGTTAGGATATAACATGACAAAATCAGTGATTCTGGGGTACTTCAGAGAGACATTGTACTTCTTCTTGGAAAGAGTACATATTTGAAGACAGATACATTGCAGTATAGTTAGTTTCCAAATGGTCATCATATTTATTGAAGAAAACTCAAATCTCAGTTGTACTCAGTAGAGTGTCTCAGCTCTCTCCACTGAGGTTAATACAAAATGCCTTGAGGTCTTGAGGATTTATGAAACCCTCTTGCAATTCTCCCCCAATGATTCTTGTGAAAGACTAATGCCTGGTAGCTGAGCTACCCAAATTAAAGTCATGCTGAGTCAAAAGTGTGATTCAAAGCACAGCATGTCGTAACTAGTATTGAAATCTGTTTCTCGGTGAGATCTAAGAACATCAGTAAAATAAGAGACATCATTTGTCCAGGAATTCCATTCTGGAAAAGAGAAAGGCCGTACACCTTCAATGGCTCTCAAATGAAAGGATAAAAGAAAAGTCCTGCTGCTCTCTGCTCTTCACTCTAATAGAAAGCAAATCTGAAACCTGGAGAACTGGTTTGCATTAACCACAGAAAACATCTAGGGAACAGGTGAGAAGTAGACATACTTCTTAGTTGCTTCTTTGATGTCTCTGTGAAGTTCAGAAAGTACTTTCAGCATTTGACAGAAAGGTAGAGTCATGGAGCAGTAAGGGAAGATGAGCCAATTAAACAAGGGTTTTAATGATACAGTAAGACGTGATAATAACACAATGAAAACTATATGAAAATGTGGGAATTTCTTTAGCAATCTTAGTCTACTAGTTATGTTTTTTGTGAACATCACTGTGGGAACGTCCACACTGGTGTTTAGGTGATTGAACAGACAATTGGTCAATATAAAAATATTTTTAATAAATCCAAATGAAATGAAATTATTGATTTTTAAAAAAATATTAACTAGTAAAGTAGCAAGTATGAATGCTGTAGATGGTACACCTAATTGCTCTCTCTTCAGTCAATCAAATACAGATAAAGCCACATTAGGATAAGAAATTATAAGCACTTTCCTTATGGCTAAAGAAACCAATCCATCAATAGTTGCATGTATGGTATTACAATTAACCAAACTGTCCTTTATACTTATTAAAGAAGTCCTCCACTACCAAAATTCATCTCTACTTCTTAACCATATATTTCTGTATATATGTTGTATCAATATGAGTACTATTCTAATAACAAGATATATGTCCCATATATGTGTATATATATATATATTAGATAAGTACATCAATTATAATCAAATATGATATACCTAGAAGAAGACACAGGGAGGTAATTCTTTGTTTAGAAGTAAGGAAAAGTTTTAGTCTGTAGTTTTGTTTGCATTTTCTACAGGAGAAGTAATGAAAAGTCAAAGATAAACAGCTCACTCTTCCCTTGCCCTGTTTCTTCTCCTTGAGATATAAGAAAAATGAAGCAATTGGAAGAGAACATTTATAACTCTACAAAAGAAGAATTTAAAAGCCTTATTTCGTTATATGGAAAAATTAAAAGACAACAGGGTATGAGTGAAAACAAAAAGTATACAGAAAAATTATATTATGGGAGATTTCATGTTATATTATCTTTATCACCTTTATGTAAGTGTGTGTGCGTGCGTGTGTGTGTGTGTGTGTGTGTGTGTGTGTGTGTGTGTGTTTGTGTGTTTTGCTTTTGTTTTCAACATAGGTCAATATAGATAGAATTATATCATAAAACATATGACTATAAGCACAAAGACGCATATATGCCATATTTTCTTGTGCTTGTCACATACTGGAAAAGGCCCTTCTTATACCTAAGCCTGTCAGCATTATGGTGATAGAGTCTCTTTCTAAAGACATGGCTGAATTAGAAGTCTATCTTATACTATCTATATAATATATGCTTGGTGTGTACTAAGCTTCCAATGGACATTTTGCTGAAATCATTCTGTGGTTCACTATTATTAATTACACAACTGACTAAAATAGACTTTTAGATTTTTTTTTTTTCTTTTTCACATTTTGTCCCAAGCCCAAAATACTTAAATCACTTTCTGTGAAATTAAAAAGAAAATAATCCTTTAAGCACATAGTTGATTTTTAGGAAGGATTTTGTTTATGGCTTTTTTTAATGGTATCTGTTTATTTAAATTTTTGTGATTTTTATTGGTTATTGTATTTATTTACATTTCAAATATTATCTCCCTTCCCAGTTTATCCTCCACAAACCCCTATTCCTTTCCCCTCCCCCTGCTTCTATGAGGGTGCTCCCCACCTAACCCTATTAAAATAATCCAGGAAAATTCCTTAAACATAAAAGTTCAAATTTAGTATGAAATAATTAGCCAAGTTGTTTGTCTTCTTTATCACAACCAACAAATTTGAGTTACATGAAAAAATCTCTATACATTTAAACATTTCCCTTTTTTATTGGTTTCTGTTCAAGGAAAATTATTTGAAACGTGCAGTAATTATTTGCTTATAATGTATAAAAATTCAATAGATTTATCAAATGATTATAGGAATTCAAAAAGAACATGCAGATTTGATATTACGATTTAAGGAGTGCGACTTATGTACGTCTTCTAACCCATCGCTGTATGTATTTGAAGTCTCCACTTAACAAAAAGTAGAGAAACATGGTACATGCTCTTACACTCCAAACATTGGTCTGACAGGTTACAATTTATCAGAGAATGTTGGATGCCATGAGCTCAAACATTTATTCTGATGTAAGGAATTGCCAAGTATAATAAAAATGACTTTTTTTTTTTTACTCAATACTTGATATTTCAGAAAGTGCAAAGAGTTCTTGAGTTGAAAAAAAATGTTTGACATCAATATGTATTTATGTATTGTTTTAGGAGAATTGTTCCATGTCTTAATAAATAAGAGTGTTTTCTTAGTAATCAAAAAAGTACATCTGAGCAGAACTAAGGGTTGATAATATGTTTAAACTTCCTAATTATAGACAAATACATGTGTGTCTTGAAATGCCAATATATAAAAATTCTTAATTTCATTTATGATAACTATAAGTTATGTTACACTAAACTGTCTTGAGCTACATCCTCCTTTTTTCTTTATTAGAAGGCTCGGATACTTGATTTTATTTCCATAATGTATGCTTTCCATCTCAATCACAGCCCACTCCATCCTCTCCTCCCTGTCCCACCATCAACAAACACGCTTTCTCATTTCCAGTTTTGCACATTCCCACAGTTTCATTTGGGCAAAGTTGAAGTCTCAATCTTCTTTTAGATTATTTGTTTCAGCTTAATACTATTTATATTTATTTCAGTACATATTACAAAGCATCATCTTACTGAAAAACATCTCCCCTTAACTGAAATGTTACTTGGCAGGAAAGCCTGGAACCGCAGATGACATTTACTTTCTCCCACCATACTTTATGTAGGGTTGACTGGTTGCATAGGTTATCTTCCTTCCTTCCTTCCTTCCTTCCTTCCTTCCTTCCTTCCTTCCTTCCTTCCTTCCTTCCTTCCATCTTCCTTCTATCTCCTTTCCTTCCTTCCTTCCTTCCTTCCTTCCTTCCTTCCTTCCTTCCTTCCTTCCTTCCTTCTTCCCCCCCTCTCTCTGTCTGTCTTTTTTGTTTTTGTGAATTCAAAAGGGGTTCCTCCCTGATCATGCCTCTTATGCATGTCTGTATTCAAGTTACTTAGTACTGAGAAAGACCTTGATATGCTGCAGAGAATTTACATTACATACAGATAAAATGAACGAAAATGGCAAAATATACCAAAATATTTCCCAGTTTTCCAAAGTGAGGAAATTTTGAGACAATTTTCTTCAATTTACTTCCTTCAAATCTCCAATAAAAATATTCTGATTATTTTATAATGAATTATTTGTATTCATTTTTGCCTCTAAAGGCAAAATAATTTCACTCATCCTATAGTATAATAAGTGGTTAAGTGATGGACATCGGAAAGAACAAGTCGAGGTAGAAAACAAGATATTCCTTTTTGAATAATTTAGAAAGTATATTTGGCTTAACTTGATGAACAATTAGATATACAGAAAAGAGAATTATATGTAGGGAAAGTGCACTTTTTTTGACCTTCGATGACTTTCAGTGAACAGAGAAATTTAGGATGATAACCTTATTTTCAGTGATTAAATAATCAATTCAAATTGGAGGAGTGATGGGTTTGAAATGCCTATGAAATATTCGAGTTTGAAATTCAGTGAAGAAACCTAGGATGGAATTTAATATTAATCCAAAGTACAGTTGATAGATGGAACAATAAAATTAAAAGAGGTCACCTAGGGAGCAGGTAGTGTGAGATTATAGCTACACATGAATTCTTAAGATTATCACCATTTAAAAGATATGAACAAGATGACAGAAGGAAGGAAGCTATATTAGAGTAGACATTACTATGTATAAGCTTTAACAAAATTCTCAAACCAGGTATTCATTTATGGGGATTGATTTCATCTCTGTAAAAGGTTAGTCAAACCAACTGTAATTCTACTCCTGCCATGAAGTTACAAAAGAAATGTCGAGGTTATCTGTGAGTTGTATTCATCACTTTCTGGGTCTCAGTTTCTGATCCCCAAATATTCCGTATATTCTCCTTTTGCTAATGTAATTTTTTCACCCTTGTTCAAGTAAGTTCAGAAATCCCAACCAGCCATATTTTTCTGTTCGTGATCTTCCCCCCTTTCTCACTGGTTATTTTATTTATGTACATTTCAAATGTTGCCCCCCTTCCAAGTTTCCCCTCTGCGGGCTCTCCATTCCTTCTCCCCTCCCCTTTGCTTCCCGCCCACTCACCTACTCCCACCACACAGCTCTAGCATTCCCTTCCACTGGCGCATCACATCATGCTTCCACAGAATCAAGGGCCTCCCCTCCTACTGATGCCAAATAAGGCAATCCTCTGCTACATATGAAGCTGGAGCCAGGAGTCTCTCCATGTGATGAATTAGTCCTTGGGAGCTCTGGGTGGTCTGGTTGGCTGATATCCTTGTTCTTCCTATGGGTTTGTAATCCCCTTCAGTTCTTTCAGTCCCTCCCCTAACTCCTCTATTGGAGTCCCTGACCTCAGTCTGATGGTTGGCTTGAGCATCCACATCTGTATTCATCAGGATCTGGCAGAGCCTCTCAGGGGACAGACATGCCAGGCTCCTGTCAGCAAACACTTCTTGGCATCAGCAATAGTGTCAGGGTTTGGTGTATGCAGATGGGATGGATCCCTAGGTTGGGTGGGCAGTCTCTGGATGGCCTTTCCTTCAGTCTCTGCTCCATTTTTTGCCCATGCATTTGTTTTAGACAGGAACAATTCTGGGTTAAAAAATTTGAGATAAGCCGGGCAGTGGTGGCGCACGCCTTTAATCCCAGCACTTGGGAGGCAGAGGCAGGTGGATTTCTGAGTTCGCGGCCAGCCTGGTCTACAGAGTGAGTTCCAGGACAGCCAGGGCTACACAGAGAAACCCTGCCTCGAAAAACCAAAAAAAAAAAAAAAAAAAAATTTGAGATAAGTGGGTGGCCCCATCCCTCAACCAGGAGCCGTGCCTATCTACTGGAGGTGGTCTCTACAAGTTCTACCTCCTTGTTGTTGGTATTTTGCTTAATGTCATCCTGTTAGCTCCTGAGAACCTTTGGCTTCCCTGGTGTCTGGGACTTTCTAGTGACTACCCCTAATTCCCCATCCTCCACTGCTACATGTATCTATTCAATTTCCTGATCCTAGGTCCTTCTCTCTTAATGTATCTTTATCAGGGACAATGAAAGATAACATTGATATTAGTCCTTTAGTTGACTCTTGTAATAATTATCAACAAAACCAAGGGTCTCTATCCTACACTCTAAAATAATGATTAAAAATCAAGTCAGAATCATCAAAACCTCCATTTGTACACTGAATGGGGACGAAAAAGCAATGCCAATTCAGATCCCCTTGTGGCTGATGGCAGTGAAATCCCACTACCCGAGGAAAGAATATGCTTTTGACTACTGTACCCATCGCTGCTTTCTGGAGAAGATACCTCTCACTTTAAAATTGTTATGTGCATTTTCCAGTCTTCTTGTCTTCCTGAACATTACTAAATTGACTAATCTGGCTTGTACTTCACTTTAAGAACCAAACTTCTTCCTGTTGGTAGACTGTTAAAAAACAATAAGATTTTCACTCAAAGAAGCTACCAATTATTAGATTATACCATTGCTTTATATGCTGAATTGCTCTCTGAAAACCTTCATTGACTTCTTATCTGTATATCACCTTGTTAGCCCCAGGTACCAATAAGTCAATGAGGCTCTTAAGATTGTTCTTTCTCCTCCTTATGAACTTCTCGTTAACTGTCACAGCAAATCTCACTATTAAATGCTTAAGATAATTTTTTTGCATTTCTCTGTTGTGAAACTTTGATGAGAGAATAGCTATTGTTTTTTTTTTCCTTAGAATTGTTTTGTATATATAAACAGTTACCATGTGCTTAATACATTATCTTTATGCAGAGAATTTCGTAACTAAAAGAGTGAACATTATATTATCCTTAAACTCAAATAATTTTACAAATTTTAAAGCAATATTTTACTTTGTGGCATTAAGACACAATTGCACTTTTCATACCTTTTATTTCTTGTATTATCTATTTTACTCCTTTTAATTTCTTGGAGATACTCAATATTTCTTAGAATATTTTTTCCTTACTGATATTCACCACAGATTACTAAATCTCTATTTTCTGTCTTATTTTCCTGTTTCAACAAAATCTTTCTCCAAAAAATTTTTCCAAGGACTATCTTAATAATTATTTCACTGAATAAATTTCTGTCAAGATTTAATATTAGTTTCCTTGTCATTCACCACAATGCTTCAAGTAATTAAACATATTTTAAATTTGACAATTCTCTATATTTGCATAATGATTTCTCTATCAAACCTATTATATGGAATTGTGCAGCTAAAATGGAGATTTAAAGCAATAATTTAAGTTGTAGGTGGCCAATCCTTTGTGCAGGTCAAATGATTTTCTACTTATATTGCTCTAAACAAAATTGAAGAGAGAATGCATTAAGTCCCCATCTCATAAAAGATTTAGTGTTGTTCTTAATGACAAGTCGCTACATATTTTATAGAATACATTCAAGAGTAGTTCAGAGACATACTAATTAGAAGAGGTAAACTTTTCTTTTTGATGGGGATTTGACTTCAGAGACTAGAACAAAATCAACCCAGATCCACAGTAAAACAACAAATAATCACATTGCTTGTGCACCTCCTTAGGCAATAGTTGCCCTATTGTGTGACAAGTCTTATACCAGTTATTGTTGATGAATAACATCATCAAATGGTAGTAGCAGTATCATTTTTCTTTGAACAAGTATTCACAAATCGAAATTTGAAGACATCTAAAATGTCTTCCATTTAGTCATTACTTTTAGCACCTTCTATTGACATTTAAGAAGAGGTTAATAGTACTGGGATCTAACTGTTACAAGTATATACATTGCCAGTGTGCTTCCTATTGTATTTGCATCTTGGCTCTGATCTTTGACAAAGAGAAATAATATCTGAAGATCATTACTATCATTACAAAAGTCACTGTAAGTCTGGTTCTTTGATGAGATAATCCAGTAGTACATGAATTTCCCTTGGTAGAGGTCACCTGAAATTAATCTCACACAATGATTCTGTTAATTATTATTTGTTTTTAATACATGCTAAGCAACAGCAGATATTCAAATGGCATTTAGGAAGGAAGTCTGTAAATCCCTTAATGAAGACATGCTACCTTTTCATAGTTGTTTAATGCTTCATTGCTGCTTCTCATCAATAATCTCTTCTGCACTCATTATAGTCTCGAGAGATATAAGTGGTTTGTCATATTTCCCACCTGAAGGATGACAGAGTTGAAGCACAGTGGAATTCCTAGATAATCCAAAGATGTGCAGTTACCTGAAAGAAAATGTCCTTATCATTTTGTTCTTTGTGATAGCCCAAGGTTTACTTTAAGTATAGGATTTCTCACAAGCTGAAATGTTTTTTTTTTTTAAAGAAAAGAAATGTAGTGTACATGTTGTGTTCTGTTCGATAAAGTTTACAATAATAATCAATACTTTCCACTTTTAGTTAAAAATTTGATATCACTGAAGGTATTTATGGTTTGGGGTAAAACTATCTGTCTTCCCCAATTACAACAGAATAATCAAGCATATTCTCTGATATGCCCCCAGATTAAAATAACCCTTAGTGGTGTTTAACTGTCTTTTAGATTTATTTCTTTTATTATTTTATGAATATGAGTGTTTTGCTTGCACATATGTACGCACATCACAGGCATAACTATTGCCCAGAGAGGTCAATAGAGGTCAACTCTTGTGACTAAAATTACAGATGGCTGTGAGCTGTCCTGTGAGTACTGGGAATCGAAACTGAGTCCTCTGAACGAATAAACAATTGCTCTTAAACACTGAACCAACTCTCCAACCGCAGTGCTTTAAGATTTTCAGTCTCACTGCTTTGATGATATCCTACAGTGATCCCCGTTCATAATATTCATGGCATGTCTAGTCTTTCCCCGCACTACATAGCAGTGACTTAAGCCTAAATTGTACTAAGGTATTGAAGAAGAGGCAACATGTCTTTTGAGCTTAGTCACAGGAAATATTGTATGCTATTTTTGTTCTCAGATCATTCACATTTACAGTAGTCAACTATAATATGGCAAAGACACTCAGGTATCACTATGGAGGATTGTTCATATCCAGGAACTTAAGCCTAGCAGAATATTTTAAGGGCATTGTGTAAGGTCTTATGTAGGGTCTTGGGCCCACAAACGCTCTGTCACTGAGCACAGAATCTGAGCACAGGGAGTTTGACTGTGCTTATCCAGTGTCTCTGCTGGGGTGGGCGTGGCATCACTCCAGGGATGGCAAAGGCAGTCCAAGAAGTGGGAAACCCAGATCTGGTTTGGGGTCTCCAGGTCTGCCCTGAGGCATGGTCCATGGGGTTCTCAGACTCTTGGACATCCAGGCACTGCTGAGAGTTGCAGAAGAGCAGAGAATGGAGTTGTGGCCCTGCTGACTGTGTCTAGCCTGGGTGGGGTGATGAGAGGGAGAGAAAGGGGCGCTCTGACTTGTCCCAGTGGGTGGCTTGGTGGAAGATGCAGTCTTGGTGTAGGATGTAGGTTTGGTGGCGGTTGTGGCTGGGAGCATTGAGAGGTCTTCTACAAGAGATTAGGCTGCGGCTCTGTAGGCAAAGGCCTCTTTCATGGCTCCCCACTGCAGATCTTGATGAAAAGAGACTGTCTGTGGTTCTAAACAGTTTATTATCACAGCAGAAAATGAATGTGTAAAATCATACTGCACTTCTCAGGGTGGTCCTGAGATTAGATACCTTTTGCAGGGAGTAATATCTGGGAAGGGACACTTATTGGCAGCACCTACCAGGCCTCTATGGACCTCATTAGCATGGAGAACTCTGTTTTAAGCCTACTTGACTGTTGTCATGTCTCTTTTCCTATTTGGTCTGTGGTGTTTTAAGAATGCCTCATCTACATGTGGAAGGGTTTCGGACATTGCTCTTACATGACTGATGGCCACAAATTGATTGGGGGCTGTGGCTATGTGACAGGGTCCTGATGTCCAGAGTAGGTGAAGCTCCTACAGTCTCTTCAGGGTCTCTGGGGCTTCTAGACTTTGGCTTAATCTTACCAGGTTTCCTCTCAAAGTCTTCACTCTGCAGCCTTATGTAAAGGGATCCACTTGCCCCTACTATGATTGCATCTAACTGTAGCTCTGACCCATATCTTGCAGCCTTACCAGTAACTCTGATTCTGAATCTTTCATCTAATCTGCTTCCAAATTTTAGATATACAAGGTGAAATGTATATTTTAGCAATTTTATGCTTTTTTCTGATTAGTATCTTATATAGCTATAGCAACTTCAGAAGATTTGAATATTCTTCAAAACACCCCTACTTCACTAAGTAGACACTAATACAGTCATAATAGCAAATTGCAGGATGTTTGGGAAAGAATCAGTTGGTTTTAACTAGATGTAGCTGACACCAACACTTTCGTGGGAACCATGGAGGACCTGGCATTAAAGATTATGGACTAGTGAGGTATAGGAAGGCAAGTGCAACTATAAGCCCAGGCAACAGATTATGCACAAACAATAAAAATTAAAGATTTCTTATAATTAAAAAAAATTATTGTAACTGGCAAAGATCATTCTACCGCTAGGAGCAAGAGTATGACAGGTAAGGTTTTGTTTTGTTTTGTTTTTTGCTTTTTGTTTTTTTGTGTATGTTTGTATGTGAGTGTGTGTGTGTGTGTGTGTGTGTGTGTGTGTGTGTGTGTGTGTGTGTTTGTGTCTGTGTGTGTGTGTGTGAAGTTACAATGATCTGAGGTGTAAGTTTTCTAAATAAACGAATATCATTTTTAGGTAAACATTTAAAATAAAATTTAAAATGTACTAGACTTGTAAGTTAAAGGAAAATAACTTATAACTGGGGACATATTGTATGTGTTGATGCACATATATACAAATTTCAGCATCATTTTTGTGCTTGTTAAAAATTTAAATTAGTTTTGTGCAATATCTAGGGATCAAAGCAATAGTGACTTTGTTTAATGGCTAGACAAAAAGGTGTTCATGAGGTCCACATGTTACTTCTGGCTGGATTACAGTAAAGAATTCCAGTAATTAGTACAGAGATCCACTCTGAAGATCGGTAATGTATATTTCTGCTCAGGAATCTGGAAAATTGCTTATGTGAGGTAGTAGACAAAGATAAGTCAAGCACACATAACATGTATGTGTATGTTAGTTTTAGCTTAAAAGTGAATATCATGTCTTGTAAAAGAATAATGAACACCTGTTAATTTGTATGATACATTTTCCTGCTGGAATTGCCAAAACAAAATATGTCCAATTTTTATTAAATTGTTTTATTCAAATATAATTGTGCCTTGTTATAACTTACAAACTGATAAATTGTAAAATAAAAACCCTGGATTTTGTAAACTTGTATCAATCCACATCCATCAAAGGAATCTTATATTTGAGAAATGATCCTATTAACAGTATTCTTTATTTACTGTTAAAACTACATTAAAACTAGTTTGATAAACTGTTTGCAAAGTGCTGACCTAAAAAGTAGCCTCTAGCAAATGACTTGCTATGGATTTCCTACAGAGCTAAACTCTCCTTTTTTCCATGTTTGATATCAATTTCTTGTCAGAAGCAATTAAAAATTTTAATCGTGATCCTTCAAGACTTGAATAAGGCAGATAAGCATTTCTATCCATTATTATCTATAAAGTGTGTTCTCCAAAATACACATAAAATGTACACATTTCCTTTGTGGTATGATTTAATGAATATATCCCAATTTTATTAAAATTCAAAATTGTGGCTTTAAACAATCTTCCATTCCCATAATTTCCTATACTAATATGTAACAGCTCTGTCATGTTGAGGAAGTTGCAAAAATGTTCTTCCTGGAGTAAATTTGGGATAACACTTTTGGGATTGCAAGATGTTTCTCTTGAACACTAGTCTATTTTGTACATTGATTCTCAATTAGAAGTTATTTTCATGGCTGCTTCCTTCTACAAATTAACATTTCCTACATTGTTAGTGATTAAAGGTATGTACTAAGGGCATGTCTGTATTCAGAGCATACTGTAATTCAGGGTATGCCTGTATTCTGGCTGGATCATATTTTTGGATGTGATCCCTTCGCCATTTTCCTGGATTAAAGTTCCTTTTTTTGTTTGTTTGTTTGTTTGTTTTTGGAGACAGGGTTTCTCTGTATAGCCCTGGCTGTCCTGGAACTCACTCTGTAGACTAGGCTGGCCTCGAACTCTGAAATCCGACTGCCTCTGCCTCCCAGGTGCTGGGATTAAAGGCGTGCGCCACCACGGCCCAGCTAAAGTTCCTTTAAAGATAGCTAGAACTAGAGCGAGAGCAAGAGCGAGAGCGAGAGGGAGAGCAAAAAGAAAAAAAAAAAAAAAGATGAAGTTGAATAACCGTTTCCAGTTACTATCAGAAGCTCCTTGAAGTTGGTGGTGAATGTGATATTGGTATTTTAATGAGAAATGAATGCGCACGGAAGTTGTTATTGATGCTGTAGATAAAGAAATAAGATTGTGATGCCTAAGTTGGTTGTAAGAATTATGAAAAAGGGCTTTCCTATAAAATAGGAATTCTTGTTACACAGCAGAATGTACTTGGTATCAAGTAAATGGTATGTGTGTGCAAACCGGACAGGAAAAGCACGATCTACTTGGATATCAATTTCTCAACTTGATTTCTGTAGGGGGTCAGGGGAGGAGAAAGCTATATCTTGACTGATACTACTGGCTGGGTCCAAAAGGGTCAACAGACTTCATATACTTGTCAATCTCCACAACAAGGATGATTTCCAAATCACTTGGAAAAAAAAATCATAAAGAACTGATTATCAGACAATACCACAAATTATCCAATGTCATGTTATTTCACGTGTCCTTCAAAACAAATGCTAATATATTTTCAGAAAGAGTAATTCACTAAGAAAAACAAGTAAAAGCGTGCAGAATATGGTCAATTTTAGGCCAAGAGGTAGAAGACACCAAAGAGAAGTACCTGGAGCCGATTGCTGAGAGACGTTGGTTGCTATTCTTGAGTCTTTAAGAGTAACACATTAAAACCTAGATTTTAATCTTCTATGCAAAAAAAATGGATGCAAAGTACCCACAACATTATAGCAAAATTTTCATCTTACTGATATTTTAATGAATATATTTTACATGTTTTCATTTTCTTAGAGTGTTATTCAATTGAATAAATTCTCAGATGATTCAACAGCTACACATGCTTCTCAAGTTAACTGAATTTTTTCTAATCATGAATAAGTTCATATGATTTGTTTAGAAGTGAGAAAATACATAAAATATTGACATCATAATTTCCAATCACAATATGCAGAATTTTGAACTGTTAAAATTTTACTGCAGAGGTACAGAAAGCTATAAGAAAGGAATTAAATTTAGAGATTGTGTCCAATGAGGCTTTGTGATATCAAGATCTGATACTGTAAACCAGTAAGCTGAAGGCCCAAGGTCCAAATCGGGTTCACAGGAAGTCTACAGACTAATTTGTTACTTGTTCAGAAAAGACAATTTTGCTTTGTAAAAGCCTCTCAATACACTGAAAGGAAATCAGTCACTGGGGAATCGGCCTCACTCAAAGTACATGGATTTAAATGCTAATCCTTTAAAAAAATCACCTTTTTGGAAACATCTAGAATAATTTTGGCCAAACACCAGGCCATCAAAATATACCACCAAGTTGACAAAAAGTTAGCTATTATGCCATCTATGGAGGTGTTTATGGAGCTGTAGCCACTGGAAAAATTATGTAAAAATGCCTTTTCATGACTCTTGTTATATAAAACATGAGATCCAATGTTCTGCTTTTTGTCCCCAGTCCCCCACTAGCATACTTTTCTGAGCTTAGGAAAAGTATTCTTCTTTATATATAGTTTTCATAGGTTTCTTATAAGTATGATTCAGCCTTTCTTGCTTTTCTATTTTACTCTTATTTTGTGTTTCTTTCCTCAACCCAAATAATATTACAAATGTTTATATGGCTTCTTCCCTCTCTACTTGAATTCACTATAAAGCCATGTCTCAGTATTTAGCATTAACAATGAGCTACACGTTTAAATGGTCAATTCAGAGAACCAGAAGGCTGAGCTATGGGAACAAAGAGCTTGACCTAACAAGATGCAATTATTCTAACATTATTGTGAAAGAGATGTTATGGGTCCCAATGTCCAAATCTATTTTTATGTTTAGTCTTGGCTCTGCTGCAGAAGCAATTTTTGCCAGTACCACTTCCTTCTGCATAGTGGAGTGATGATAACCTCAGGGAGTGGACCCACCACCTGCTGACTCCCACCATAGGAACTGCTTCACAGAGGCTACACAGATACTAGGGAAGCCATCTCCAAAGGCTATTTTCCTCAGTGGAGATGGTTTCTGGGTTTAGCTGTTACTTGTCTCATGACTGTCCCAATTTCAGTCACTTAAATCACAATCTGGGAAAGCCTGGACTCTGCTCCAATATTCCTTACAAATTATATAATAATATATTTGTTATGAGTGATTTGAGCTCCTGGATTTTTTTTAAAAAGTACCTGGTCTTATTTTAGGCACTTGTTTAGCATAGCCCAGTCTCTTTTTGATATTTTTTTCTCAGTCCCCTGAGATGTATATCTATTTCTGACTCTGTTCTCCAAGTCCTCTGAGAGGCTAGAAAGGCAATGAACTCATTTGATTTTTGTTTTAGCAAAGCCTGTCTCCAGTCAGTAAATTGTTCTGCCCATCTGTAAGAAACTCCATTCACTCTGTCACTGACCTTTTGTTCCTTTCATGTCTGAAAAATGTCTTATTATTTGTCTTAACATCTTCTGCAATCTTCTTTTCATTTGTCCTCTTTCCTCTGTTCATCACATTTTTCTTTTACATGTCAAGTTTCTAAATCACTTACATATTCACACATTTCTCATGAGATCTCTTTTCCTTTAGTCTCCTTTCTGCCTCTGGTGCTGCTTGGTAGGAATTCCCTCAGTGACCGCCTGTTTGCAGAGCATTACTGTGACAGTTCAGTGGGATTGTAAAATGATGATTACTTTTGACTTTTCCTTAGTTATGTCTGACCTTTGAAACTGAAGGAGAATTTACTTATCAGTATTCACTAAATCAGTTGTTAAATAAACTTATTCTAAGTACTTATTGTACTTTGGGGCTATTCTTTACCTCAAGTTCAATTTATGTCTTTCTCTGTTTTTAATACAACACATCTCAACGTTTCTTTCTTTAATTGCAGCATGCTGGACTGTTAATACAGCGATGAATATGTCAAAAATATAAACCCTACATGTGGCAAAGCTCATATATGTGGGATCTATTTTCTACAACACATACCAAAAATGATAAATAACATAGATCATGAAAACTAACAAATATTATTCCAGTAATGTCCATTAATGCTAAGGATTTCTTCACTGAGAAGAGTTATATAATAAAAACTACATGAGCATATATTTGTCCACTTTAACATCACATGAAGCTGACTGGAGCAGGGCTGGAGAAGTTCTGTTTTGTTTTTGTTTTTTTTCCTATGTTTGGATAACACACAAAGGTTGGAGCCACTCTAGTATAGAATTTCTAACATGTTTCAATGCTAAAAAGTTTGTATAGTAATTTAAGAAAACCAACACCAATTAACCAACACATTAATTTAAAATGACATAAATTTACTTAACTTTGCTTACACAATTGAATAAGCAAATTACTTTAAATGTTTAATGGAACAATTTATAAAAAAACTCTGAAAACTTTTGTAAGATTTCTTTTGCTTCCCCATAAGTAATTAATGACACCAATACATTTGCACATAATTCAAGAACTCCAACTATAGATGGTGTTCATAGCCCTCTCTTCAGTTAATCAACTAGTAATAAAGATACAAAGATGCACACTTGAAGGCTGAAACTTGTGTGTTATTATACATATATGCATGAAAGAACAACTAATGAAAAAGGAGGGCAGGACATGGATTTGAAAGAGCAGGGGAGACTATAAAAAAGAGTTTAAAGGGAGGAGAGAGAAGAGAAAATGATATAATTATATTATAATCTCAAAAATGAAGTAAAAAAAAGTCTGTAAACAGAGAATTCAATGGTCCTAGTTAAACTGGTAGGTAAACTTTAAACCATATAAAAATGCATGGCAAAAACTAATAATGCATAACAGTGCCAAACAGTAGCCTCAATGAAGACATTTACCTTGTTTTCATTTTAATACTTTTAAAATTATTTGATGTAGGAATTAAGCATTAGTATCCTTTTCACAGTCTACTTAAATTCATATTACATTTATAACCATCTCATTCTTTACATACCACAATGTAAATGAGGGAAAATTCTAGATACATTATAACCCATTTACATTAGTATTTTGTTTCTTCTGAACATATATTGATCCCTTTAAAAACCATGAAAACAATATAAAATATGTATTTTCATTTTCAGTTTACCTCTTTCAGATAGAATGGAATTTCCATCTGGGAATTTTTTTTGCCAAGACTGAGAATTTTATTATCTTTTGTATTGCAGGTTTCTGACAGTAAAATTTCTCTGTTTTATTTCTCTAAAACTGTCTGTCTTGCTTCATTTTGATGTATATTTACCTAACACCTAGAGTTTTGAGTAGGCATCTTACCAGTATTACAATGTCACATTTTATTAGCTCTGGCCTCCTCTACTTCTGAAAATAAATTGGTCTAATTGATATCATTATTCCTCCGTATTTATCATATTATTTTCTCTGAAAACGTTGGAGAATATTTCTTCTTCAGTGTTTAGTATTGGTAATATAATGTACCTTAACAGAGTTTGCTTTGGATTTATTTTGATTTAATTTGACTGTCAAAATCCAATGTGTATGGAAAATTTCAACCATGGAGCATCCTATACATTCTTTCCAGCACATTTCTGTTCTTCTTTGAGACTTGTGCATCCATGCAGATGTGCAACTCCTTCTTCCCAGGTCTGTGCTTTCGCTTTGACTCCTCCCTCCCTGTTATTTACATGGTTAATTTCTATGCATTTTCTGTAAGACTGATAAATCTTCTTATAAGCCTCTCCAGCTTACCCTTAAGATCGGTTTCAGGGAAGTTGTCCAGCAGTATCTGTGAGTATGTGCTCCAGGACAAGCAGCGACTCCATAGTCTGCCTTGCATGGCGCTGTTACATACATCTCACATATATACATCTCACATACATCTCACACACATACATCTCACATACATACATCTCACATACATATATCTCACATACATACATCTCACATATATACATCTCACATACATCTCACACACATACATCTCACATACATACATCTCACATACATTCATCTCACATACATACATCTCACATACATCTCACATACATACATCTCACATACATACATCTCACATACATTCATCTCACATGCATACATCTCACATACATCTCACATACATACATCTCACATACATACATCTCACATACATTCATCTCACATACATACATCTCACATACATCTCACATACATACATCTCACATACATACATCTAATGTACATTCATCTCACATACATACATCTCACATACATCTCACATACATACATCTCACATGCATACATCTCACGTACATACATCTCACATACATACATCTCACATACATCTCAGTACATCTCATTTACCTGTAGTCAATACTTACATTCTAAGTTCTTCAAATAATCTCTCCATTATTTTTCTGCCCCAGACAAGGCAAATTCCACGTTGAATTGTTGTAATATATGGACAAAATAAAGACTTTTGTTCACTAATAATTTTTAACCTGTGGACATTTGAGGTTTCTAGTTTAGGACTTGCAATAGAAAAGAATGTGCATGCTTAATTTCAGAGTGTGTTTTTAAGTTCTACATTTCTTTCTTCTTCTTTATAACAGATTTTGCTTTTATCTCTCAGATTTTGTACAAAGAAGACATTAATATAATCTTCAATTTTTAGTCATTAAATAGCCATATAACATGTATTATCTAATAACTGTGACACTTAGAGTATTTCACAATACTTCTCTTTATTTAATTTTGATTATATGCTTCTGATATGTTAAATTTGTATTGAGTATGAATGTAATAAAAATTAATTTTTAAAAACTAAAGCATTGTGTTTTAACATCTGACTTGCATTTGTGACCTATTCTGACCACAATATGAATATAATCATTTTAAATACTTCTCTTATTTGAAAAACAATTATTTGTATACTATTTTTGAAGTCACGAGTGGCAAGTGTATATACACATATGTATATAACTTTGAAGTCATCAAGAAAAAAATACATATATAGCTCTATGTGTGTAAAATATGTGCAATACACATATTAAAATATGTGGAAATACATATCTATATATGTTTATCTTTCTAGCTATAGATATCAACAGAGATGTAGACATATGTGTAGGCACAGATGTAGGCATAGGCATAGACATAGACATAGATACATACACTCACATAGTGTTATATACCTATCTAAATCTTATCTGCTTATTAATCAAATTATCTGAATTCATGAGGTATTCATTAATGAGAAATTTAATCATTGAAATTGAATTTACAATGGAAAGAACAAAATGTCACCAACTTTGTAAAGAACAAAAAGTCACCTGCTTATACCTTGAATAGCATTATATATTTAGTTTTTTATTGATTATTTTACCTCCCTCTCCAAAAAAAGAAAGGAACCATAGTCATTTGTCTAATTTTAAGATACTTGGTTTTTTATGCTGATAGAATTTATGAAGTGACATTTGGCTTTTCCTAGATTCTCCACAGAATGTAGTCATTTTCAAGAAATTTCTTCTTGTTATTGGATATTTTATTTATTTATATTTCAAATGTAAGAAGTTTTTGTAGACAAAAAAAGTCTTTTTTCCCAATTGACCTCCAATGACGGGATGTATTCTTAACACATTACTTAAGGAAATAATGAGAAATCCTTTCTGACTGATGAGTAAAGTGGCCTTAATGTCTCTGTCTGACCATTATTTTTCGGTGTTTAGATATTGCTTCCCCTATGATATTGCTTATAAAGACATTTGCTTTCCAGTTGTGCATGAGTAATCATCAGGGTGTCACCACAGTGATGCTACCTTCTGAGCTAACTACTCTTGTTTAGCACGAGCAAGGCAACCCCAATTAATTGGGCAATTAAAATTAAGGAACATGCAGAACAAAGAGATTCTCTTGATTCAGTTCATCTCAGCATAAAATATTTTTAATTCAACATTAAAGTGAACATAGTATTTAAATAAATTCTGGGCTTTGTATTTGATCTTTGGTCTATCTAAGGCCGATTCTTTATCTTAGTAAAAAAGCTTTTAGCTTTAGATGCAAAACATTAAATATTAAGTTTTAGTTGCTTTTTTTGCCAGTAGAATTTCTACATTTGACCCCTGACTAGCACCCTTATCCAAGTATAGATGTCAAAATCAATAGAGAGCCTGACCAATGGTATACAGGAGTCCGTTTGGATGATGTTACTGTGCTGAGTTCTCCCATATTTTAATTTTGGTGCTACTTTATTTAAATTATGTTTTTCAAGTGGTACGTTAACTCCTAATAGTGTGCATGATTGTGTAACTTAACTCATTTAAAATAAAGTATGCTCCTGTATGCATATCTGTTGAATGGCTGAGTGTAATTAGCATAATCTTCTGTATTTGCTCACTTTAAAGAAAGCTATCCTGAAGGAATAGCTCAAGCTGTATTTTGATTGTTTGTTTTGTTTGTTTGTTTGTTTGCTTGCTTGCTTGCTTTGCTTGTCTTTCTATGTTTCTTTCACTGTTTCTGTATCCCTTCACTGGTCTCCAAGCTGGAGTATGTACCTTGGGGTTCTCAGGAATGCTCTCTAACTCTTTGGTTTTCTGGCTTCTTTATATGTAAGTGATCAGAGTAGGTCCACAGAACTGTGAGACCTTTCATTTTACTACAATTCAGTTCTGCTCAGTGTTAAAAAAAAATAGTGCATCAGATAAGGATGTTACTTTTCTTAGGGATTTAAAGACAATGTCAAAAGTAAATCAAGGGCACAGGAAGAAAGACTAGTCATTTGCCTGAAAGTTGGGCTTGGCTATTTTTGTGCTTTCCTAAATATGAATATGTTGATTGAATTGTTGAAAGGCTAGCAATTACAATCAGTATATGAGTTCATATAATTTTGATTTATGCACTACCCCATAATCCATATTTATCTGACTATACACTTCACACTTCCTGACTTTCTGTAGCCTATGAATCCATCCCTATGGTGTTGTTGATTCTTTCAGTGAGAATTTTGTTTACTGATACACGTGTGAGGATCAATTGCGTAGGTAGGCATTGCAGACAATATCCAGCCATTTTAGTATCTGGAAAAACATGGATAGATTACAAGAATCCTATACTATTGACTATAGAATGTTTATACATTTGTTAAATTTTGAACAAGTGTTGAAATTAATTCAACTCATTGGGAGATATACAATAGTCATGAAAAATTCATGGCCTGATGAGAATGAAGAAAAGTAGTATATTCAGTATTAATAACACCTCAAAAATATAGCTCATGCTGACATATTCACATTAGCATTACATTAGGAACTGGGAATTAAAGATATTTACAATCAAGTCTCATTTGCCACTTGAATTTGTGAAGATGATAGAGCATGACATAAAATGACCAAGCTAATAGTCTGTAATGTGGCATCTTCACGCTTAACTTCATTAATGTCACTTCCTGTTATGGTTACATGCTTGTTGGGGTGTACTCTAGTTTAATGATAAAATAGAAAGTAGCTAAATCACATCCAATAATAGGAAAGTCATTGGACACCACTCTTCTTCATTTCTTAAATTTACTGATGGTATCAACACCAGAAAACAGTCTTTGGTGTGGGGGAATTATACATAAGTTTATTTATAAATCCCTAACGTATATTTTTCAAAAACCTGTATAAAATTCTAACATAAGTGTTTTCTTTCTATTTTGTAAATATAAGAGATTGCATTAATGCAAACAAACAAAGGGTCATTATTTTTAGGCAATTTAGATATATGCCTCATAGAGACTTTGCAAACCCAAGGGCTGGCAATCACAAGCAAAATAAAATCTATGCTTCCACCTAACCACATGTAGTGTGCAATAGATGGCAAGTACCATATTTTTTGCCTGTTTTGTTTTGTTAGCATTTTTTATTATTATTAATTTAATTTTTTACAGTCTAGTCATTTGGAATCCATGTAACAGAGCATCTTATATTATCTTGATCTTTAGGTTTTTCTAGCTGTTACAGAAAAGATGAAATTATATAAAACTAAGCCTAAGTGTTCAGAACAAATATTTTATATCATAGTCTTCATATGACATAATTCAATATTCCAATACATGTAAATGCTTACAAGTTTAGAATTTCCTATATGGGTAGTGACTTAGGGCCTTTAGAAATTTTCTTTAGAAACTGCACTATTCTATCCTCTGACAGACAGCAAGTATAATATATATGTATGACTGAGGTACTAAGCCACCTTATTTAACAGGTCAGTTCAAGATTTTTATATCCTAGTAATGACTAAGAATATACTAATATAAAATACGTATTTTGTTTATTTTAGAAGTCATGGAGAGCAATGACATTCTGACTACAAAATGAACTACAGTTCTTGAAAACAAAATGCATTAAAAATGCAACATATAATAGTAATAATGTTTTCTAGACTTTCAGTTTTGAATTTCTGTCATTTTCTTGGGAAAGAAGGGAGAGATGAAGTTTCTTCATTTGGTTTGGAATTTTTTTTGAGCTGTACTTTTTGTTACTGTATTATTTTCAGATGAAACTGGATATTTTCTGACAAAGACAGATCTCTGTGCTTCTGAAGGATGATTCTACAGGACATCAAAAAAAAATAATGATGGAAAGATTCCATTCTATTTCTAAAGTGCCTTGTGGAGCTTGAACATAGCTGAGACTACTGGGTAATCTGAATCAATTATATTGAATTCACATCGGGTGATTATGCTCTGCCCAGCTCCTCCCTCAGCCAGCTGTTCCTAATCAGTCCTCATTCCTTAGTTCAACTAGTGCCCCCCACAATGCTGACTGTGTCTTACTCCGGCAAGACTTCTTAATAATTGCCCACTCATTTGGACCAAACTTCCCCATCACTTGCCTTTCGACTCATTGCTTCCTCTCAGTTACTTCTGGCTTCTTTACATGAAATATTAATGACATCTTATTGTTTTCCTTTGCTAGAAATTTATATAAAATGTGGAATTTGGAATGCCCATTGATGTTTTCAATAAGACGGTCAATGTCCAAAGATGAATACATACATTTTCTTTCATTTCTTAGCATAGCTATTTTTCAGACCTAAAATAAAACCCAAGAAATAGACTTTAATATTTCCATTTTATAATCATTTCAGAGAATTACTGAAAAATAGAACTAGCTTGAGATTTTATGGTACCATACTCATTTATTTCCATAAGACCATAACAAAACTAACAAGAACATTTTTAATGATTTTTGTGGTAGGATAAATTATGTATTTAATTTTGTTGTTCTTGATTTTATTTTATTTTGTTTTGTTTTGTTTTATTTATTCAAGACAAATTCTCACTATATATCCTTAACTGGACTGGAAACTTCTATGTACACTTTATTTGTCAAGATTTATGGAGATTAACCTAGCTCTGCTTCCTCAGTACTGTGTTTAAAGGTCTGGCACCATACCCTTTAGATACTTTATTTTTAAATTGAGAAAACTCTGTTATACTAAACAGCAACAATATAGACCACTCACAACTTACTCTACCTGGAATATATATGAGGTAAATAATATAAGGTCTCCAATTGTGTGGTAAAGAATGTCAGTGTGTAGTTGAAGCCTCAATATATTTAATTGCTGATTCTAGCTAAAATGGTGGCTATTTGCCATATATGAAGTCAATTTTTTAAAAAAATATCATTGGAGGGAGTTGGGCAGGATTGGGTACAGGGAAGCATCCTCTGAGAGGCAAAGAGGAGGACGGATGCAGGGACGAACTCTTGGAGGGGGGACTGGAAATAGGGAGCAATATTTAAAATATAAATAAATAAATCAATTTTTAAAAGCTTATGAGGTAGCCTTTATTTCTAGTTTCTAGATAGAAATATTTAGGAACCCTAGTCATGAGTTCGGCTTCCCTGCTCTAAACTGGATTTTCACTCTGCCAAAAAGTCTTTTGTCATCCTATGTGACAAAATCACATAAGCAAAGTGGTCATACCACTTGCTGACCACATTCTTTCCTTATACTACCATAGTTATTTTAAAAGCATACAAGGACGTGTGTGTGTGCAAAGGATTGGGATGCGATTGTGACAAAGTGCGTGTAAGGAAGTCAGAGGAGAACATTATAGATGGGGTTGCTTCTGTTCCTTCTCTTTCTTCAGCCCCAGAGGTCATGCTTAGCTCCACAAGCTTGTGCTGCCCAGCGGATGCTCCTCACCTTCCCCATACCAACTTCCATTTTCACACTTTAAACAAAACAGGCCTTTCTTTCTCCAGGATGGGGCAGCTCATATTTCAGAGAATCAGTTTAAGGCATCCTTACGGAAAGAAAATATGCAATTAAAGGCTTAATGCTAATGTATTAATAATTTAAGTTGATGCATTTATTTCTCTTCCCTAGCCTAACAACATTAAGATGGATAAGAAAAGCCTATGCTTAGCCTAGGTATTTCCTATAATGGACTTTTCAGCTGTGAGCATGTAACTCTAGTGGCAAAGGGGAGTGTTTTTAAATTATGAAAATGCATAACATCTGGGTAACCAAAATTGAAGGGCTAGTCTTTGAAGACAGAGTAAAATCCTAGGTAAAGGGAAAGAGGAATCTCTAATGACTCTGATCTATATACCTGAGCACGTAGATGCTCTTTGCATGAGGAAATAATTGAGGAAAGGACTAATATCCTCATTGTGAGCTTTTTTTTTTTTTTTAACTTATCTATCTAAATCTAGTATATAGAAATGTTGCATAAGTAGTGGGATATAGAGAATTTGAAGGTCAGGTTAAGGAGCAATAGCATTGTCATCCACCAGTATATAACATTTAAAAATGAACAGATACCGAGCACATTGTGAAATAAATATGAATAGAAAGAAAGAATAGGGAATATGGACTTTTTCTACTGTCTGTAATATTAATAGGAACATATCTTTCTCTTTCCTTCTATTCTTCCACTTATATAACAAAACAGTGATACAACTGAGCATTCTTAACCAAAATCTAAACAATTACTCATGACTTAAGATTTGGTCTAGAGCCCTGAGCAGACCTTGGGTGCAAACTTTTCAGCCAGTCCCACAACACCCACAGGAAGCTCCACTCCCAGACACTCTAACATGCCCAGGATCATAGGATCAGAGGTGAGCAGGACACAACATCTGTCCCAACACTAGGAGTAACTGGGACCAGTGGAGTCCAGGGACCCAGGAACCCCGCCTGACCAGTGGCATGGGTTCCTTCCGGTCTGGGCCGGTTCCCCGGGGCAGAACTTTGGCACGAACTCCTCAGTCAGTCCCACAACACCCAGAGGAAGCTCAATTCCCAGGTGCCCTAACATGCCCAAGATTACAGGATCACAGGGTCCCAGGAGATTAGTCACACCAGAAACTCAGGGTCCCAGAGGCAGCTTGACTCAGGAACTCTGTCACACCCAGGATCTCAGGATTACAGGATCCCAGAGACAGCTTGTCTCTGAGGAGTTCTGACACAACCAGGATCACAGGAAGGACAGGCTCCAGTCAGATAAAGAGACGGCAGGCAGGTAGCACTAGAGATAACCAGATGGCAAGAGGCAAGAGCAAGAACATAAACAACAGAAACCAAGGTTACCTGGCATCATCAGAACCCAATTCTCTCACCAGAGCAAGTCCTGGATACACCATCGCACCGGAAAAGATAGATTCATGTCTAAAATCACTTCTCATGATGACAATAGAGGACTTTAAGAAGGACATAAATAACTCCCTTATAGAAATACAGAAGACCACAGGTAAACAGCTAGAAGCTCTTAAAGAGAAAACACAAAAATCCCTTAAAGAATTACAGGAAAACACAAACTAACAGATGAAGGAATTGAACAAAACTATCCAGGATCTAAAAATGGAAACAGAAACAAAGAAATCACAAAAGGAGACAACCCTGGAATTAGAAAACCTAGGAAAAAGATCAGGAGTCATAGATGCAAGCATCACCAACAGAATACAAGAGATAGAAGAAAGAATCTCAGGTGCAGAAGATACCACAGAAAACAATGACACAACAGTCAAAGAAAATGAAAAATGCAAAAAGTTCCTAACACAAAACATCTAGGAAACCTAGGACACAATGAGAAGATGAAAACTAAGGATAATAGGTATAGAAGAGAGTGAAGATTCCCAACTTAAAGGGCCAATAAATATCTTCAACAAAATTATGGAAGAAAACTTTCCTAACCTAAAAAAAGAGATGCCTATGAACATACAAGAAGCCTACAGAACTCCAAATAGACTGCACCAGAAAAGAAATTCCTCCTGTCACATAATAATCAAAACACCAAATGCACTAAAGAAAGAAAGAATATGAAAAGCAGTAAGGGAAAAAGATCAAGTAACATATAAAGGCAGACCTATCAGAATTACACCAGACTTCTCACCAGAGACTATGAAAGCTAGAAGATCCCAAGTAGACCTCATACAGACCCTAAGAGAACACAAATGCCAGCCCAGGCTAATATACCCAGGAAAACTTTCAATTGCCATAGATGGAGAAAACAAGATATTCCATGACAAAACCATATTAATACAATATATTTCCACAAATACAGCCCTACAAAGAATAATAGATGGAAAACACCAACACAAGGAGGGAAAATAAAACCTAGAAAAAGCAAGAAAGTAATCTTTCAACAAACCCAAAAAATGATAGCCACACAAATATAATACCACCTCTAACAACAAAAATAACAGGAAGTAACAATCACTTTTCCTTAATATCTCTTAACATCAATGGACTCAGTTACCCAATACAAAGCCATAGACTAACAGACTGGATATGTAAACAGGACCCAGCATTTTGCTGCATACAGGAAAGGCACCTCAGTGACAAAGACAGACACTACCTCAGAGTAAAAGGTTGGAAAACAATTTCCCAAGCAAATGGTCCCAAGAAACAAGCTGGAGTAGCCATTCTAATATCTAATAAAATCAACTTTCAACCAAAAGTTATAAAAAAAAAAAAGGATAAGGAAGGACACTTCATACTGGTCAAATAAAAATATTTAAGAAGTAACGTCAGCAAGTGTTATAGAGATCTGATGAGTCTCAGTGTAATGGCCTTGGGAAATGCAAAGGAATGTTACTCTTTGCTAAGAGTGAAGCTTACATAACTTCAAGGGAGAACATTGGAGGTATTTGAATTTTATGTTCACATTAGGGAGGTGAGTCCTGTATATTTTAGAAGACTAATATTTATTTTCTCTGAATTTAGTCAGGAGTTGTCAACTTATTTCTAGTTGAGTGTGACAGTAGTAAGGATTTTAAAAACCTACTGAAAACAAGTAACATTATACGTGTGATTTATGAGATTAGGTCGTGTGCTATTTTGACTGAAGTCAACTTTCCTTTGTCATTTCAAAGGAGAAAAAATGAATGGCCTGTAAAATGGTAAGAGTTGATCTGTCAGAAATAATTTCCAATTGCATAGTGTTTTTACAAAGTGATTTAATTTATTTTAATCACATTTATAATGTGAAAATAAAAGATGATGATAATATTAGCTTCTAAAGATTTAGCCAAAAAATAGCATTTTAATTATTATAGAAACATCTACAAGTGATTTCATAATTTATTAATTCTGAATTTAATTTTGACAGGTTTCTCATAATTCACCATTATATATAATACTCTGATAGATATCTCACAGTACATACATATTTTTGTTTACCTAAATTCCTAGAAATAAGTTTACTAGATAAAATTTTATGCACAATTTATACTTTGGTACTTGTTGGTAAACTGTTCATTAGAAGTACTGTATTGCTGGGCAGTGATTGTGCATGCCTTTAATCCCAGCACTTGGGAGGCAGAAACAGGAGGATTTCTGAGTTTGAGTCCAGCCTGGTCTATAGAGTGAGTTCCAGGACAGCCAGGGCTATACAGAGAAACCCTGTCTCGAAAAACCAAAAAAAAAAAAAAAAAAAAAAAAAAAAAAAAAAAAAGAAGTACTGTATTGATTTTTACTGTTATATGAAACATTTCTCTAAAATTCTCTAACAATTAAATTTTATTATTAAGAAACAGATTTGGTCTAGATAATACATTCTTCATAGTATCACAAATTAATTTCCCTTTAGCTTAGACTTTATCATTGCTATTCATATTTTTTGCACTTCTAGGGTTATAACTCAGAACCTTGTTCCTATTAGGCAGGTCCTCTATCTACTACTACACCAATGATGTTATTAATTTTAATTTTCCATTGTCATTTTTTGCATTATAAACTTAATGAAAATGAGAATCACATATCCCAGTCTCTATTACTAAGTCTGAAAACTTGAAGACACTAATGATTTATTGTGTTAACAAATAAAATGAAAGAAATAATAGTAAAAAAAAAAAAAAGTGAGAAATAAAGAGTGAACCAAGTAAGTAGCATATGCATATGGAAGAAATGAATGCATAGTATTTTCTAGTACATCAACCAGAAAGTCCTAGATGCCAGGAAAGCAAGAGCCTCCCAGGACCTCATGGGCTGGCATTAGCTGAAATACCCCACAAAGCCAAGGAAGAACCTGTGGAGACCCTATCCAGAGGTTAGGCATGGCTCCCTGGTTGAGGGATGGGGCCACCCACCCATCTTCAAAATTTTATCCCAGAATTGTTCTGGTCTCTGCTCAGGGACAAGGAGTGGAGCAGAGAATGAAGGAAAGGCCATCCAGAGACTGCTGCATCTAGGGATCCATCCCACATGCAGACATCAAACCCAGCCTGATTCTCTGATGCTGCTAGCAGTTGTTGAAAGCAGAAATACACAACAAAGAACCCCTGTGATTCAATTTTCTCCTTTGCAAAAGGAGAGGGGTGATCTAAGGCCCCAGCTTTAACTTGCAAAGGCTGTATGGCTCTCAGATTTTCAAGTCAAATAGGACCTGTGATTTGTGTGCCTTTTCCCCTTCCCCAGCTTGGACATGCTCTTCAACATTTTTGTTGGTCATGTGTGTGCCCTTGTGGTCACTGGTCAGTCTCACCTCCTCTCAAACATTTCTGCTTGATGTCTTTGATACCGCTGTCTGTGATGCTCATATTTAGTCTAGATTGATTTGGATTTCCCTCTCAGTCCATAAAGAGGGGAATAAAGACCCCATTGTTTCTTTTGCAGCTGCTCTCTTAAGGTCTTATCATTTTAAATAGAGTTATCAGAAAAAGACATCATTTGAAATTGTATAAAGAAAATCTGAAAAGAAAAGCAGACAGGGACTCGTAATGCTGATCACAATGCAGGTTTGACTCTGCAGAGCACTTTGTCACTGATTTACCCTGCTCCATTTCTGGCCATATCTTTAAATGCTCAGGAATTAGCAACTACAGCATTGTCATAACTTCTGTCTCATCCACATGTTGCTATTGAATTGGAAACCACATGGTTTCTGAAAGCTAATCCCAGTTAATTCTGCCATCAATGGCAGTTTGTTTTTGAAGTTGGGCAATTTAATTACTAGATTTTAAAAGCTCAGATTACACAAAATCCTATGGAGAAAATGTATCCAAGTGTTTATGGCAAAATGAAATAAAGCCCCAAGTCTAAAACTCATTAAAGTAAAACATATTAGGTCAGCCTTCAATCCTGTTCTTTCTTAGTGCTTAAGGAACTACTACGGGCACATTAGCCTTCCTGTTCCTGTCAACGATAGATACTGGAGCTGATATTTCATTAGAGAGGGGATTTAATTTAAAAACCAGAATAATGGAAAGTTTTAGTGATACTAAATGAGTCATATGTTTGTAACTTAAATTCTTCCTTTTAGGTTTTAAATAATTAGGGAAATGATCTTTCAATATACTGCTGTAGAAGCAATACAATTATTGTGTTGAACACTGGACCTAATTTCCTATCATTAATTGTAAATGTTAATTGAGAGCCAATCAATCACAGGCAAGCCCTTAATGAGTTTCGGGAATGTGAACAATTCTGTATTTAGTTTTGTAGAGCCTAGTTTTCCAGCTTTTAAAAATTAAAATTCAGTTTGGAACTCGTTTTATACTCTAAGGAGAGATACATGTACATATTTAACAGTGAGAAGGAAGAATATTTATAATTGGGAAGCACTCTGATATAGTCTGTAACCTCTAACTTTTTATAGAATATTAATTTTTCTCTTGTTAATTTATTCTATTTTTAAAATTATTTACATCAAACACTGCCTCTTTCCTTGCCTGCCCTCACAGAGTCCCTCCCCACAAACCCCCTTTTCTTCTCCTCTGAGAGGGTGGGGATCCCCAAACCCTGGCTCATCAAGTCTCTTCCAGGATAGGCGCCTCAGAGGTCGCACTGTGCCCAGACAAGTTGACCTTACTGGGAAACAGATAGCACAGTCAGGCTACAGCTTTAGGGAGAGTCTCCACTTCAGTTGTTGGGGGACCCTGTGGAGACTGAGCTGCTTTTTCATGCATATGTGCCAGGGACCTCATTCAAGCATGTGTTTCTTCTTTGGTTGGTGGCTCAGTCTCTGAGAACTCCCAAGAGTCCAGGTTAGTTGACACTATTAGTCCTACTGTGGGGTTCCCATCCCCTTCAGGGCCTTCGATCCTTCCCCCAACTTTTCCACAAGAGTCCCAGACCTCCGTCTAATATTTGGCTATGGGTCTCTGCATCTCTTTTCATTGGCTGCTGGGTAGAGCCTCTCAGAGGACAGTTATGGTAGGTTCCTGTCCACACAAACAGTATCATCAATAATGTTAGGGATTGGTGTTTGCCCATGGGATGGATTTCAAGATGGTCCAGTTATTCTACTGTAATAAGAAATGTTGCTTAAGACACATGGACAGAAGACTGAGAGCATTGCTACCATAATAGGGGATCTGTTTTTAAGATGATACATAGGTCAGAAGAGAATTGTATGAAATAGTTTCACATAAGGATCAGTGAAATTGATATCAAGTGATAAGACTTAAGATAATTCTCATGAATAAGAACGAGTGTAAGTCAGATATGCAAAAAACAGAGCACTGGAGTGACCTCACAAGCATTTTTACAGCAGTTGGAGTGCCAATTCTAATTGAAGCATATATATGCTATTAAAACAGACAAATTACAGACAAGAGAACTGTAATAAGAGTAACAACAGCTGAGAGTGAGAAATATAGGATTCTTCCTAATATCGGAGGAACTAGAGAACAATTAAATATTTTGATTATTAGAAATGTAAAATTGAAACATTAGAGTTTAATTGGATGAAAACATTGAGAAAAAACTCTGAAGGAATGATGCCAGGGGGAGATGCACCATGGCATCCATTTCTAATGTCATTGAATATAATCTAATTGGGTGGTGTCAAGAAAGTCTATGGGGGTCTCACGTGTTGAAGGCTTTGGCCCCAGTACAATTCTCTAAAATAGTGATTTGAAAATGTATTGGAAGATGAAGGTTTCACCTTAATCAATAAATTGTTCCAATAATAGATTCATAGCAAGATGACTTTATTTGGGTATGATAGGTGACCTAGTTGGAGAAACTGAATTTAAAAGTGACTACCTTTGAATGTCATATCGTATCCCCAGACCTTTAATCCTCTCTCTCCACATCTGAAATCAGGTCAACAGCTCTGCTCCACTGTTCCTTCTCCCTGCATGAAGCTCTGATTCACTACAGACTCTGAACAATGAGGCAAGATGGCCCTAGGCTGAAAACTGTGAAATGGGCATTCATCTTAACTATTTCCTCTAAGTTCATTTCTCTCAGACAATTTGTCACAGTACAGAAAAGCTAACTGACATATTTCATCACTTTTGTTGTATTATTTTAAGATTTCAAAAAATAAAGTTAAATGTAACATATGTTAACTTATTAAACTCATATTTATGATGAATTTCCAGCAAACCACTGTAAAAATAATGTGGAAGCATGTAGAGTTTGAGGAAAAGTCTGTACATCTTTCTAGAAGGAGAAGAGATAATATTTATAGAGAACAAGTAGCATCACTTTAGATACCCATATGAGAGCTGACAAAAATATACTCTAGTTTACAAAATCTACCTATTAAGGGCTCTTAGTAGGGATGTGTTGACTACAAGAGACAACACAGACCTGAGAATGAGAAAGAAGTTACATGAGGATTTTCAAATATGTTTGTTACTGTTTCATTTCTCATTTTAAAAAATCAAATACACTGTATATGGATAAATGACCTAAACGACAAAAGCATAAAGACTCTGGAGGTATGACCATATCATGAAGAGAAGTGTTCTGTCAACCATGTAATTAGAATAGCTCTCTACTTCTAGAAGGTCATGAACTCAAAGAAATCTTAAATCTACTATATTTAAATATCTAACTTTATTGTCGAGTTTTAGTTAAAGCTGTTACAAAACAAATCAGAGTTAGAGTCTTCAGATCTACCCCATCATGTAATTGAGGGCCTGATGTGAGGATTCTCCATTTATACACGTCCCACAATCAAAGCTTCAAAGTATTCCAATTTAAGAAACACATTTCTTTTTTTTTCTTTATTCTTTTAATGGGTGAATGGGTTTATTTGGCTTTTACTTCTAGATTAGAGCCTATCAGTTTTGGGATACAAATGTGCCAGGAGCTTCAAGCAACTGATAAATCACATTCATAGTCATGAACAGAAAGCTATGCACTAATACCTGCATGCCAGAGCTCAGCTCAGTTTCCATTTTCATTCATTTCAGTGTCCCCGCTCCCTGCATTTGGCCTGAGTTTTCTCATTTCTAATAACCCTGATACGAAACTCCTCATTTACAAAAAAGATGAACTGAATATTGAAGACTAAGTGATGCTTTTTAGTCATACTGTCAGAGATTAAGCTACAGCTAGGACCCAAGTTTTCTTAATTTTTTGTTACTTTTTTTTGTTAAAACATTTTCAGTGTTTAGAGCATGTCTGACTCTGAAACTTAGTCCTGATTTAGATATTTGGACCATATTAAAAAGGTTAGAGTCTGTAAATTAGTATTTGTAAATTGGGGCTAATTAGATATAATTTAAAATTGAGATATACATCGTTTTGGTTAGTCAACAAAGGTTGGCTAATCGTGTCTATAATTGACAGCTGCTGTCACTATTCTGCTCTATTGGGTTCAGTAGTTCGAGTGTCCATGTATGTGAGTGCTAGAGCAACACTGTAGATTTGCACCTAGTCCTGGCCCTTGGCTAGCTCTGTAATCTCGAGAGAAGTGATTTCACCTCATTTTTTAAGGATGTCATCTTTGGTAAACTGGCAGAAGGATGCAACAACCTGGAAAATCACTAAGAAAATGGACTTCATGCAAGCAAAGATTTTAAAAAGGTATACCACACTTCTGATGTCAATATATGTGCCCCTTTACTGAGGTTTTATAAAGGAAAATATAGAGAAACAGAATTAAGGAGGTCACTGCTGCATAGTCAGATGAATTTGAGTCAGAGAAGGAGTGTGAAATGTGGATCATTTAAAGGAGGTCAGCACAACCTTGGAGTCAGGAGCAAGATACCTGTGTCTTATGTAGATAGAGTTGTCTTTTTGGATATTTCAAATTTAGATCTAGCTGAAAATTGGTTAGACTGCACATCCCCCCTGGCTTTTCCTGCTCTGCTGTTTATGCCTCACCTCTGGTAGTCCTCTGACTTTTTCCTTATGACCTTTCTTGTTTCATTACCCTGAAAAAGGAATTTGTATTTTTTTTTTTTTTTTTGGATTTCTAAAAATTCAGGGAGCTAAAACCTCTTTAAGATATCTTCTAGCTTCTCTTATGTTTAAATTTTAGTTTAAATTTCAAGGAACATATTCTTGTGAGGGGAGAAATTATTTTGAAATGCTTGAATTCAAGTGGCTGCCTATGAGACATTCAGGTCACAGAAGCTAATTAAGTTCTTCATGTAACATAATAAACAACACAATCAGCTACCTTTAGTTTAAAACATAACGCCATTATGATTAACATCAGTTAAAACAGCAAGTCATATTTATGTATGTACATAAAAATAAGCTGTCATTAATTCCTAATGACTGTACTTTCATAGAGGTCTTAGATTCTTATTCATAGCGGGCTTCATAAACTTTTTCTCTGAAGAACTCTGTGACAGTCTACTACTTGGTACCCTAAAATATTCACCACAGAGGAAAAAAATGACTTTTAAAATATTTTGTTTTTAAATGATGATGAAAATCTAAAGAACAGGGTCTGTTAATGACATAGGTTATGTTTTGATTCAATGGGTAACAATATTTATCTCTTCAAATACTCATCATTAATTTATTGTGGAAAAAGTTCAAATTACTTTCTTCTAGCTTTTCTAACTTTGTAGTATATTAATGTTCTTTGTATGTCTACACGTCAATATCATTCCAGATTTTCCTGCTCCTATCTAGCTATATCCTATCACCGACTTACTTTTCTAATTACTTCACGCTGCATCTACCTTAGCAGTCCCTGACAGCCATCATGCTCCTCCTCGTTATCATAGACAGACCTTTTCAGATTCCAGTTATGAGGTGTTCATGTAACTCCAGGGGCACTTTCATTCACTGCTTGGCTGTGCCATGCGCATAATGAATTCAAGTTCCAGCCACATTGTTGCAAATCATAGGAGTTCAATAGTTGCAGGTCTCTCCACATAACTCCTCTGTTTGATGAAATGTGAAGAAAAATTATTCCTTTCTTGATTTTGAAAGAAAATGAAAATCTTTTAAAAGATTCTAACAATTTCACATGTGACTTCTTATCAAATCCTTCTGAATTTCTCTATCCTGGGTTGCTATAGGGTGAGCTTCTACTCACAGGAATTATTTTTTGATTTGTTATCAAGTGCCACGATGATAGATTCTTGAAGGGAATGTAGAACAGTATTCTTCAGTATTGAAAAGATACTAAGTCAAATTCAACAACTGAGCAAACATTCAAGTTTGCCTCTCAATTAAACATCAATTTCAAGCATGGCTACTTCCTTATACAAACTAATTTTAGCTTAAAGGTGTGTGCTAAGGATGTGTCTGTATTCCAGTCAGAGGGGTATTAAACGTGTGTGGCATGTCTGCACTCCAGCTGAATCACACAGACCTAGGACTTTAGATGGGATCTCTTGCAAAGCAGCCATGTTGCTGGAATAAAACTCCTCCACAGAAAGGTAATTATCTGTATCTCCCAACTACAAACCCTAGGGCTTACAACACTGACCTGCCTGCAACATATACTGGCACAATAATGGCACAAATGTTATATGAGTGACCAACCAATTTTCAAAAAATGGATTATAATCCATTCTCTGAGAAGGACCCCCACTGACATTGTAAACAGTCAAGGAACTTAAGACTAAATAGCTTATCTATATAGGGGAAAACCTAATACTATTATCCTTGTAAAGGTGTTTACTGCTCTAGAGGTGGTGGGACATGGGAGGATGGAAGTGATAAATGAGGTAGACTAAAGTACCATGCCATAGTCAACTTTATTCTGAGCTTCGAATAATTTATACGCAGAGGGTTAAGAAAGGTATTGGAAGTAAATTTCCCATGAGTTCAAGGTGCACACAATCACAAAGACAAACCACACATGGCAAAAACTTTTCATTTTTTAAAGAGAAGTATATTTAAGGATAGTTTAAATATTTAACTGAATAAAAGCAGCAAACAATAATGAGCAATCTCTAGAAAACTCACAAGTATTTGTTACAGCTGATAGGAGTACCAAACACACTGCAAGAACAATTTCATGTTTTGAAGAAACTGAGGTTACAAGACTCTTTTCCCTCTCCTTGCAGTGTTCTTACAGACACTCAGAATTCTCACATGGCTTCCTCTTCCTGGGAATATTTTTTCTTTTTAAATTTTCATTTTTTTTTTACTTTTATTTATTTATTATTATTTCAACATAAATGGAAGGACAAGCAAAATTATTTCCAATAACATGTCTATATCCTTAGATGAGTGCCTTGTTCAACCTTCATCAGAGGTGTTTCTTTTGGAGTAGGTGGTGATTAACATAGAGAACCACAACTAATCATTGTGTAGACAGTGTGGTATTGAAGTATTTATATGTAAGCAGAACATCTACATCAAAACTCTTTTAACAGTGATCAGGAATGTGTGCATAAGAGGAGGCAGAAAGATTATAAGACACAGAGATCGTGACTGTGTTCAAGGAAACAGTGTAATTCAGTCAATATGGCCAAGCTGCATCTGAGCATACAGAGACTATAGGAATAAACATAAGATCTGCCCAAGTTCAAACTAGACAAAATCCCAGCATAGAGATGGAGGCATTGACGATATGCTTCCTACTAACAAGAAAGCTATTTGCAACTGATATCCACTGTGAATGGAGAATCAGGTGTTTCCAACAATTTCACTGGGACTGTCAAGCACAGTCCTGGGCATGGCCCATACCCAGAAGTATTAGCTAACATAATATGGAGTCCAGGTTGGTTTGTTTGATCTTTGTTTTGGTATTTTTTCTTGTGTTTTGTTTTGTCTGAGAGAAAGAGATAGATAGACCATAATATATTTGCATTGGATTGGTTATGCTAGGGATTTGGGCAGGACAAGGAAGGAGATTTAGGAGGAGAAAGGATATAATGAAAATATGCTGCATGAAAAATATTTGAAAGAAAAAATTTAAAAATGCATTTATAAACAATATTCAATGTTTAAATGTAAAAACAGAAGACATGCGACATATCCTGCTAGACATTACCTGTAATCACTAGGGAGAGTTCAATTATAACAAAACACTTGAAAAGCAAATGTGTATATGACAATAACAGACAAGTCTCAATTATTTTCATCCTATTTAATGTCCATAGTTGCTTTTGCCATACTCTGTGGAACAGGCCTTAGTGAAGCATGAGTATCAGTTAGTAGTTATTTGTAGGCTTTTAAAGTAATTTGATATAATCTCAGTATCAAATAAAGAAAATTGGTTTTCTTACAGTTTTGGTCTACAAATTTTTTTACCTTAATTTTTGTCATTTATTTATTTATTTATTTATTTATTTATTTATTTATTTAATTATTTATTTACACTCAAGGTTTTATTCCCCTCCTGGTCCACCCTCTGACTGTTCCACATCTCATATTTCCTCCCCACACCTCTGTCTCTATGAGGATATCCACTACCCACCCCACCAGAACTTTAAACTCCCTGGGGTCTCCAGCTCTTGGTGCACCTTCTCTGACTAAGCCCAGACCCGTCAATCCTCTACTGTATATGTGTTTAGGGCCTCATATCAGCTGGTGTATGCTCCCGGTTGGTGGTTCAGTGTTTGAGAGATGTTGGGGGTCCAGGTTAATTGAAAATGCTGGTCTTCCTATAGGGTCGCCCTTCTCAGCTTCTTCCAGTTTTTCCTGAATTCAACCACAGGAGTCAGCAACTTCTGACCATTGATTGGGTGTAAATATCTGCATCTCACTCTTTCATCTACTTTTTGAGTCTTTCAGAGGGTAGTCATTCTAGGTCCCTTTTTGTGAGCACTCCCTAGTCTCAGTAATAGTGTCAGGCCTCCCCTTGAGCTGGATCCCACTTTGGGCCTATTGCTGGACCTTCTTTTCCTCAGGCTCCTCTTAATTTCCATCCCTGCAGTTCTTTCAGACAGGAACTATTATGGGTCAGAGTTTTGACTGTGGGAGGGAAACCCCATCCCTTCACTTGATGTTCTGTCTTTCTACTGGGGGTGTACTCTACAAGTTCCCTCTCCCCACTATAGGGCATGCATCTAAGGTCCCTTCCTTTGATTCCTGAGAGTCTCTCACCTCCCAGGTCTCTGGTACATTCTGGAGGGTCCTCCCAACTTCCTACCTCCCAAAGTTGCCTGTTTCTGTTCTTTCTGCTGGCCCTCAGGACTTCAGTCTTTTCCCTCACCCAATACCACATCATGTTCCCCTGCTCCCCTTCACTTTCCCTCCTAGTTCCCTCCTTCCCTCTCCCATTCTGATTGCTTTTTTCTCCCACCTAAGTGGGACTGAGGTGTCCTCACTTTGGCCCTTCAGCTTATTGACCTTTTTGAGTTCTGTGGACTGTAATATCTTGGATATTTTGTGCATTTTTTGGGCTAAAATCTACTTATTAGTGAGTACGTACCGTGCATGTCCTTTTGGGTTTGAGTTACTTCATTCAGGATATTTCTAGTTCTGTCCATTTGCCTGAAAATCTCAGGATGTCCTCATTCCTAATAGATGAATAGTATTCCACTGTGTAAATGAATCAAATTTTCGGTATCAAATATTCTTCTGTCGTGGGACATCTGGGTTATTTACAGCTTCTGACTATTACAAACCAGGCTGCTATGAACATAGTGGAACACCCCCCTTTTGCCAGGTCCTTTCTGCTGTGACAGATTGCTAGCTAGTCTGCTCCTCTGAAGCCACCATATCCTGAGTCACCCCAGAAGATCCACTGCACTCAGAGCAGTTGGTAAGAACCCTCCAGAAGTCTCATAGCTGCTGCTGGGAGCTCAGTGGACTTGGGACCCATCATCCCCGAACCCCCCGCCCCCAGCCAAGTACCACTCCCCCTCTGCCCAGTTATTTTTTTAATTCACTTTACACCCCTATCACTGTGCGTGTGCTCCAGGTCCACCATTCCACAGTCCCTCCCCTTTCCTTCCTCTCCTTCTCCTCTAAGAGAGTGGACACTCCTTCTGGGTACACCCCCATTCTGGCACATTATAGCTTAGCAGGAGTAGGTGCTTCTCCCACTGAGGCCAGGCAAGACAGCCTAGTTAGGGTAACGAAATCCACAGACAGACAACAGCTTTAGGGATAGACCCTGTTCTAGTTGTTCAGGACCCACATGAAGACCAAGCTGGACATCTGCTACATATGTGCCCAGCCCTAGGTCCAGCCTGTGTGTGCTCTTTGGTTTGTGGTTCAGTCTCTGAGAGCCACAAGGATATAGGTTAGTTGCCTCTGTTGGTCTTCTTGTGGTATTCCTATCCTCTTTGGGGCCCTCAGTTCTTCCCCCAACTCTTCCATAAGAATCCTCAAGCTCTATCCAATGTTTGGCTGTGGGTCTCTACATCTGTCTGAGTCAGTGGCTGGGTGGAGCCTTTCAGAGGACAGCCATTTTAGGCTCTTGTCTGCAGGTATAAGAGAATGTCATTAACAATGTCATGGATTGGTGCTTCCCATAAGATGGATAGTAATAGCTGTTTCCATGTATTAGAATTAGAGTTCACGTCATTCTAGTATCTCCTACATAGACAGGGATACATTTTAGATGCTATTTACTAAGAACTTTACTGGGTAAATAGTTGATCATGGAGTGAGTTCATGATCTAAGGTAGACCAATCAGAGCTGAACACATTCTTCCAAAATTGTACAGTTTTGGATTTGTCTGTTCACCTTTCCTATCATTGAGTGTTTGCTTATAATCAAAGCAAAGATAAAAGAAGTAGATGTTGTTTCATGTTAAGAAGCATTTTTAACTTTAAAACTTTATGTATTTGAAAATACAGATTGTATTTTAGACAATGTCGTGTATCATGCTGAGAAATAGTTTTCAAAATTGATACAAACAGAACAAATAGACAAGTAGAAATTAGGCTATGTATACAAAATGCCAAGGGTAAAGAAAAGAGAATTAAGGGAAATATTATATCAATCTTCAAATACTTGTAAAACTTTCATGTTCATTAAGAAATAGACATGCTCAGCTTTGCTATTAAAAGAAAAACATTTAGAATATTGTGATAAATTATTATAATGCCAAAAGTTTTATATACTATTAAGAATAAACCCCACTCTCTATATGAAAAGTTACTCTCGTGTTTCCTAACACTGCTTCGCTGTTGTTGACTTTTAAGAAATTTCTGGCTATTATATATATATATAAATATGGTAGACATTTCTTTAATGATAGAATTAAGCTCATACTTTCTCACTCTCTAAATCATTGCTTAGAAGTCTCAGTGAGCCAGGCAGTGGTGGCGCATGCCTTTAATCCCAGCACTTGGGAGGTAGAGACAGGTGGATTTCTGAGTTTGAGTCCAGCCTGGTTTACAGAGTGAGTTCCAGGACAGCCAGGGCTACACAGAGAAACCCTGTCTCGAAAAAACCAAAAAAAAAAAAAAAAAAGAAGAAGAAGTCTCAGTGATTATTATAACAATAGAGATATAATTTAAAAAATTTCTGATACAATTTTTTCCTTTTAAACTATCCTTTTCAAAATCTCCTCATCTGTGCCAGTTCTCCTTGTTTGACCAACTCTTTTTAGACTGTGTCATACAGACTTTTCTACTCTATATGACAGTTATTGCTCTATACAATTATCTGTGAGCAAAGTTCAGCATACCTGGAAAATACAGGGACATGTCCAGCTGAAATTCATTCTATGAATTCATCATCACTATTTTAATAGAAAATACCTATAAATGGCAGGTAGATTTGGAAGGAACCTCAAACTATAGATAAACAACATTGAATATGTTTTCTAAAATACAAGAAATATTCTTGAACTGGGAAGATAGACTTATCAAAGACTCCTATTTGTTCCTTTTTTAAAAAATATCACTCTGGTGCTTATGGTCACAGAAACAGAATGTTAAAATAAAGAGCATAATAGATAGACCAAGGTATTTGTTGTTTAATGACTAATGAATAAACAGTGCTATTTCATAATATCTGTGTTGTATATAAAGTTCTAATGGTTAAAATATATTTTTGAAATTAGAATTTGGAGAAACTTAGGAGAAAAAAATTTACAAAATTTTGATTTTAAATTGAAATATGACATAGAAGTATTTTTTTGATACTTTATTTACATTTGGAATGTTTCCCCCTTTCTAGGTCTCCTCTTTGGAGACCACCTATCCCTTCCCCTTCCCCCATCTCTATGAGGGAATTCCACCTCCCACCCACCCGCCCGTCCACTCCCATATTCCCACCTTGACATTCCCCTTTACTGGGGCCTCTCTTCCACCTTACAGCCAACAAGGACCTCCTCTGCCACATATGTGGTCAGAACCATGGGTCCGTCCATGTGTATTCTTTGGTTGGTGGTTCAGCCTCCAGGAAGACCAGGGAGGGGGGTCAGGCCAATTGACACTGTTGCTCCCTCCATAGGGCTGCAGACTCCCTCAGCTCCTTCATTCTCTTCTCCAACTCCTCCATCTGGGACCTCACTCTCAGTCCAGCTGTTACTGTAAAGTAAAACTTGGGTATTCCAAACATTTGGGCTAATATCCACTTATCAGTGAGTACATACCATATTCGTTCTTTTGTGACTGAGTTACCTCACTCAGGATGATATTTTCAAGTTCCAACCATTTGCCTGCAAATTTCATTAAATCATTATTTTTAATAGCTGAGTAGTACTCCATTGTGTAAATGTACCACATTTTCTGTATCCATTCCTCTGATGAGGGACATCTGGGTTGTTTCCAGCTTCTGGCTATTATAAATATGGCTGCTAGGAACATAGTGGAGCATGTGTCCTTATTACATGTTGGAGCATCTTCTGATTCTATGCCCAGGAGTGGTATAGCTGGGTCCTCACGTGGTAATATGTCCATTTTTCTGGGGGTCAGCCAAACTGATTTCCAGAGTGGTTGTACCAGCTTGCAATCCCACCAACAATGGAGGAGTGTTCCTCTTTCTCCACATCCTTGCCAGCATCTGCTGTCACCTGAGTTTTTGATCTTGGCCATTCTGACTGGTGTGAGGTGGAATCTCAGACTTGTTTTGATTTGCATTTCCCTGGTGACTAAGGATGTTGAGCATTTCTTTAGATGCTTCTCAGCCCTGAGAATTTTTTCGGTTGAGGATTCTCTGTTTAGCTCTGTTCCCCATTTTTTGCTGGGGTTATTTGGTGTTCTGGAGTCTAACTTCTTGAGTTCTTTGTATATGTTTGATATTAGCCCTCTATCAGACGTAGGATTGGTAAAGATCTTTTTCCAATCTGTTGGTTGCCATTTTGTCCTATTGATAGTCTCCTTTGCCTTATAGAAGCCTTGCAATTTCATGAGGTCCCATTTGTCGATTCTTGATCTTAGAGCATAAGCCAATGGTGTTCTGTTCAGGAACTTTACCCCTGTACTCATGTGTTCGAGGCTTTTCCTTACTTTCTCTTCTATTAGATTCAGTGTATCTGGTTTTATATGGAGGTCCTTGATCCACTTGGACTTGAGCTTTGTACAGGGAGATAGGAATGGATCAATTTGCATTCTTCTGCATGTAGAATGCCAGTTGAACCAGCACCATTTGTTGAAAATGTTGTCTTTTTTCCACTGAATGGTTTTGGCTCCTTTGTCGAAAATCAAGTGACCTTAGGTGTGTGGGTTCATTTCTGGGTCTTCAATTCTATTCCATTTATCTTCCTACCTATCGCTGTACCAATACCATGCAATTTTTATCACTACTGCTCTGTAGTAGAGCTTGAAGTCAGGGATGCTGATTCCCCCAGATGTTCTTTTGTTGTTGAGAATAGCTTTTGCTATCCTGGGTTTTTTGTTGTTCCAAATGAATTTGAGAATTGCTCTTTCTAAGTCTATGAAGAATTGAGTTGGAATTTTGATGAGGATTGCATTGAATCTGTAGATTGCTTTTGGCAGGATGGTCATTTTTACTATATTAATCCTACCAATCCATGAGCAGGGGAGAGCTTTGAACCTTCTGAGGTCTTCTTCAATTTCTTTCTTCAGAGACTTGAAGTTCTTGTCATACAGATCTTTCAATTGTTTGGTTAGAGTCACACCAAGATACTTTAAATTGTTGTGACAATTGTGAAGGGTGTCATTTCCTTAATTTCTTTCTCAGCCTGTTTATCCTTCGAGTATAGGAAGGCTACTGATTTGTTTGAGTTAATTTTATATCTGGCCACTTTGCTGAAGTTGTTTATCAGCTGCAGGAATTCTTTGGTGGAGTTTTTCGGGTCACTTAGATATACGATCCTATCATCTGTAAATAGTGATAATTTGATTTCTTCCTTACCAATTTGTATACCTTTGACCTCCTTTTGTTGTCTAATTGCTCGAGCTAGAACTTCAAATAATATAGTGAATAGATAGGGAGAGAGAGGGCAGCCTTGTTTAGTCCCTGATCTTAGTGGGATTGCTTTGAGTTTCTCTCCATTTAGTTTGATGTTGGCTACTGGTTTGCTGTATATTGCTTTTACTATGTTTAGGTATGGGCCTTGAATTCCTGATCTTTCCAAGACTTTTATCATGAAGGGATGTTGAATTTTGTCAAATGCTTTTTCAGCATCTAAGGAAATGACCATGTGGTTTTTTTCTTTGAGTTTGTTTATGTAGTGAATT
>CM052708.1:35981974-36002779 GCA_028551405.1 Uromys caudimaculatus | reverse complement strand
TGAAGGTCTGATAGAATTCTGCAGTGAACCCATCTGGTCCTGGGCTTTTTTTGATTGGGAGACTATTAATGACTGCTTCGATTTCCTTAGGCATTATGGAACTGTTTAGATGGTTTATCTGATCCTGACTTAACTTTGGTATTTGGTATCTGTCTAGAAAATTGTCCATTTCATCCAGATTTTGCAGTTTTGTTGAGTATAGGCTTTTGTAGTAGGATCTGATGATTTTTTAAATTTGCTCAGAATCTGTTGTTATGTCTCCCTTTTCATTTCTAATTTTGTTAATTTGGATCCTGTCTCTGTGCCCTCTGGTTAGTCTGGCTAAGGGTTTATCTATCTTGTTGATTTTCTCCAAGAACCAACTCTTGGTTTTCTTGATTCTTTGTATAGTTCTTTTTGTTTCTACTTGGTTGATTTCAGCCCTGAATTTGATTATTTTCCTGCCTTCTACTCTTTTTGGGTGCATTAGCTTCTTTTTGTTCTAGAGCATCCAGATGTGCTGTTTAGTTGATAATGTATGCTCTCTCCAGTTTCTTTTTGGAGGCACTCAAAGCTATGAGTTTTCCTCTTAACACTGCTTTCATTGTGTCCCATAAGTTTGGGTATGTTGTACTTTCATTTTCATTAAATTCTAGGAAGTCTTTAATTTCTATTTCTTTCTTTATTTCTTCCTTGACCAAGTTATCATAGAGTAGAGCATTGTTCAGCTTTCATGTGTATGTGGGCTTTCTGTTGTTATTGTTGCCATTGAAGACCAACCTTAATCTGTAGTGATCTGATAGGAGGCATGAGATTATTTCAGTCTTCTTGTATCTGTTGAGGCTTATTTTGTGACCGATTATATGGTCAATTTTGAAGAAGGTTCCATGAGGTGCTGAGAAGAAGGTATATCCTTTTGATTTAGGATAAAATGTTCTATAGATATCTGTTAAATCCATTTAGTCCAGAACATCTGTTAGTTTCACTGTGTGTCCGTTTAGTTTGTGTTTCCAAGATCTGTCCATTGATGATAATAGGGTATTGAAGTCACCTACTCTTATTGTGTGAGACGCAATGTGTGCTTTTAACTTTAGTAAAGTTTCTTTTATGAATGTGGTTGCCCTTGCATTTGAAGCATAGATGTTCAGAATCTTGGTAGATTTTTCCTTTGATGAGTATGAAGTGTCCTTCCTTATCTTTTATGATGACTTTTAGTCGATTTTATCAGATATTAGAATGGCTACTCAAGCCTGTTTCTTGGGACCATTTGCCTGGAAAATTGTTTTCCAGTCTTTTACTCTGAGGTAGTCTTTGTCTTTATCACGGAGATGTGTTTCTTGAATGCAGCAAAATGCAGGGTCCTCTGTCAGTCTATGTCTTTTATTGGGGAATTGAGTACATTGATGTTAAGAGATATTAAGGAATAGTGATTGTTGGTTCCTGTCTTTTTCTATGTTATTTTTACTTTTATGTTGCTATCTTCTTTTGAGTTTGCTGAAAGATTACTTTCTTGCTTTTTCTAGGGTGTGGTTTCCCTCTTTGAGATGACATTTACCATCCATTATCTTTTGTAGGCTTGGTTTGTGGAAACATATTGTGTAAATTTGGTTTTGTCATGGATTATTTTGGTTTCACCATCTATGATAATTGAGAGTTTTGCTGGGTATAGAAGCCTGGGTTGGCAGTTGTGTTCTCTTAGGGTCTGTATGAGTTCTGCCCAGGATCTTCTAGCTTTCATAGTCTCTGGTGAGAAGTCTGGTGTAATTCTGATAGGTCTGCCTTTATATGTTACTTGACCTTTTTCCCTTACTGCTTTTAATATTCTTTCTTTGTTTTGTGTATTTGGTGTTTTCACTATAATGTGATGGGATGAATTTCTTTTCTGGTCCAATCTGTTTGGAGTTCTGTAAGCTTCTTGTATATTTATGTTCATCTCTTTCTTTAGGTTAGGGAAGTTTTCCTCTATAATTTTGTTGAAGATATTTACTGGTCCTTTAAGTTGGGAATCTTCACTCTCTTCTATACCTATTATACTTAGGTTCTGTCTTCTCATCGTGTCCTGGATTCATGGATGTTTTGGGTTAGAAGCTTTTTGCATTTTGCATTTTCTTTTACTCTTGTGTCGATGTTATCTATGGCATCTTCTGCTCCTGAGATTCTCTCTTCTATCTCTTGTATTCTGTTGGTGATGTTTACATCAATGGTTCCCGATCTTTTTCCTAGGTTTTCTAACTCCAGGGTTGTCTCCTTTCGTGATTTCTTTATTGTTTCATTTCTATTTTTAGCTCCTGGATAGTTTTGTGCATTTCCTTTGTCTGTTTGATTGTCTTTTTTTGAAATTCTGCCTGTTTGATTGTGTTTTCCTGTAATTCTTTAATGAATTTTTCTGTTTCCTCTTTAAAGGCTTCTAGTTGTTTATCTCTGTTCTCTTGTATTTCTTTAAGGGTGTTATTCATTTCTTTCTTAACGTCTTCTATCATCATCATCATGAAATATGATTTTAAATCTGAGTCTTGCTTTTCTGGTGTGTTGGGGTATCCAAGGGTTACTGTTGTGGGAGCGCTGGGTTCTGATGGTGCCAAGTACTCTTGGTTTCTGTTCTTTATGTTCTTACCCTTGCCTTTTGCCATCTTGTTAACTCTGATGTTAGCTGATCTTACTCTGTCTGGTTGTAGCTTGCCCCTCTTGCAGGCCTCTGTGTCAATACTCCTTGAAGACCAGCTCTCTCTGAGAGGTGTGGGTTTGGAGAGCTATGGCACAGGGTCCACTCTGGGGTGCAGACAGAAGTCAGAAGGATCTTGTCCCCAGCTGTCCCTTGGTTCCTATGCCCTGATGGCTGTGCAAGGGTCCTTCTTGATCCAGTGAGTTTGAACAGAAGTGGTGGTTTTGCCTGTGCTCAAAGGTGTGTCAGCACTCCTGGGATACCAGCTCTCTTTTGGAGCCCTGTGGCCCAGGCTGAGGTCCCCAGGCACAGACCCCTGGTGGCTCAGGCAGAGGTCTCCCCCCACAGATGGAACCGGAAGGTTCAGAGGTTTCCTGCCCCCAGGTTCTCAGGCCTTGTATCCTGCTGGTTCTGGGAGGGTCTGGGCGAAAGTTGTTGTTCCCCTTAACCCCACTCACGGCTTTTCCAAACTCCTGGGAGGGTAGCTTTCTCCTGGTGCTAGTTGGTTATGGACTCCTGGTACCCAGGCAGAGGTCTCCACCCACAGATGGAAACTGGAAGGTTCAGAGGTTTCCTGCCCCAGAGTTCTAGGGCCCTGGATCCCGCAGGACCTGGGCAGTTCTCTGTGAGAGGTGTTGCTCCTCTTAACCCCACTTATGGCTTTTACAAGCTCCTGGGAGGGTAGATTTCTCCTGGTGCTCACTGGCTATGGACTCCTGGTGGCCCAGGCAGAGGTGACATAGAAGTCTTAATGAGATTATCACAGCCATTCTCACTCCACCAACAGAAAATATTCAATAACTGCTATATTTATAATGAGACCTCAAATATCAGAATATTTTCACATAATAGTTAAATGAAATAAATCACTTATACAATGAAATAAAATTTTGACATGAAATTCTTTTGCTTGTACTATGAGGTTTCTCCTTGTTGAATGGATCCTATAAGTTTGTCCCCCCAACAACTAGAGTGGAGGTTCTCCCCAAAGCTGTAACCTCTCACATCTATTCCTCCAACAGTGTTGCCTTCTTTGGCCTCAGTGGGAGATGATGCACCTAATCTGGCAGAAACTTGATAAGCCAGGGTAGGGGGAAAACCTAGGGGAGGCCCACCCTCTCAGAGGAGAAGGATATGGGGAGTAGGATATCATTAAGAGGGAAAAGATGCTTGGCATGTAAATTAATTAATTAATTAATTAAAATTTAAAAATAGGGAAAAGAGTTTATTCGGCAAGTGGAAGTTAATGTGAGACTAAAGTCCTCCATCAACAAATAATATTACCTAAAGTACATGGTGCTTTACCATATAGGGAATTATTCCTCAAATTTAGGATGTCAAAATGAAAGTTTCAGAATTTGTATTTTAACTTATTAGAATCACTTGTCAGTTAGATAAAGGAGAGAAAAAGAAGAGAAAGTAGGAAATTCCAGAATCAACTAAGTAGTTACCAAAATTTACTATTTTAAACTAGAAGAAACAGTTATTTGAATTGGCAGCTTCATATTTCAGCTGCTGGGTATAAGTTTAGCATTGCATACTGAGCTAAGTTGTGAAATACAGAGAAATAATTTAAAGCTATTTAAACATCTATTCATGAGATTCTCTAAATTTGTAAGATGCCAATATAATATAATACAGAAGTTGCCAGACTTCATCATTCTATAAATTCAACAAAATAACATCAGCTCATTGTGAGGGGAAATGACACTAACAGTTACCCAAGAATAAACCTACACAGTTATATAAAGAGTAATAGCAACTATTATTGTAATAATTTAAAAAGACCTTCTTTCAATAGGTCTAGAAGGCAATACTTCCTATCTGTAAGGGAAAAAATACCATCTGGTACTATGAAGTACAAGTACTATGGTTATACAACTAGTACAATGGTGGACGTCTACCAGGATTATTTGTTAAGTATCCTATTTAATCAGCAAAATGATAACTAGGAAAAGATTTGTTATCATAATACCATCTGCAAAGATGCACAGTCAGAAAAAGTTTGAGAGAGTTTGGTGGTCTGAGTCTTGCAAATACAATTGGTAATATTAGTATAAGTTTTATTTTCACCTTCTTAAAATAGAGTGAGCTATTAAATATTTCAAAAATATGCAAAACCACAATAGAAAATGTAATTAGTTCTGCAGACATGATACTCAAATTGGTCATGTTATCAACACAGCCCTATTTTGTGTTTTTTATATTGTTCTTTTTAGTTAGTTTTAAAGTATTTCTTGCTTTTATTCTCATAAAGTAATCTTTATGCATCTAGAATTAGTTGGGATTTGCATTGAAAAAGTACTAAATTTTATAATAATTGTGAGATAACTATATCTAATTAGCTATTAGCTCAGTTTCAAACTAAGTTTTCATAAGTAACATCCATTAATCTACATTAAAATCAATGATATTTCAGAATGTAGTTATCTTGTCAGTTTGCAACTCACATTCATTTTTCTATACAATTTGAAATTCCAAGCTCAAAGAGTTGGCTTACTAAAACAGACAATATCACTGTCGGTCACTGTTTTGGAATATTGCTGATAAGCAGAAAATTTCATATAAAATCCATGTTGAGAAAGTTTCATAATAACAACTCTTTTGTCCCAACATTTTACTCATACACTGATTCAGTATCTGTGGACACAAATGAACAGGGGGATATCCTGCTAGCTAGTCCATGTGGAACTCATAGCCCAGTGGTAGACAAATAGGAAAATTTGCTACTTTATAAAGAAGAAGGAATATAATTATAATATAGGCTCTGTAGAAAATAGAGGCAAATGTTGCAATCCTCTGCTTCATGGTTACTACTTCAGATTTGTGGGTAGGGATTTCCTATGAGAAATGACATTGGGTTGAAATTACGATGCCTTAAAAGAAGAAGCCATAGGATCAACCCAGAAAATAGAGATAGAAATAGCAATAAGTACAAAGACCATACACTAAAAATAATTTAAACAGAAAACCAATAGAGTTTAAAAATGAGAGTTGCAATAGAAATAATAAGTGAAGCCATAGTGGTACTGGGTGAGCCAGAGTACCACTGAGTTTGAACGCTGTAAGTAGGCAAATGGGTAATAAAATACTTTAAACACTGAACTTAGTGATCAACTTTATGTAAAGTGTGGGTTACATATTTGAAAAATGAATAGTTTTTGCCTTTGCGGCAATGACCTTAGAAAGTAGACAGGGGAGGCAACTTTAATGGGAGGTAAGCAACTAAATAACTATGGTAGAATTGGATATACTGTATTATATGCATTTAATATTATGTAGTCCTATAGATGTAATCATCTCAGAGCAACAATCAAAGGGTTGCCTAGGTATTGTTCTTATCAGTAAGAATATGGAAAGTTTATGTAAAGATTAAACAAGATCATAGAAACTTAAGGAAGAAGCATACCACCTAGCTACATTGAAAGTAGAAACAACTGATAATTTCTTCAAAACTCCTAAGAATAATTAGTTTAATTTTTGATTTTTGTGATTGGAGAATTGGGTCTATCCTCAAATATTGGGGAAATATTAATGTATAAGAGTGAAAAAAGTTAAAAACAAGCATCAGATATTGGAAAATAATATCATAGGGTAGGATGAAATTATGTGAACATATTTAATCAAATGGTTTTTCATCTCTGTTGAAGATGAAATAAAGGACAATGGAGGAATGTGTTTTCTCTACCCAAGTACAATGGTAACTCAAAACCAGAGTGCACATCTCCCCAGCTCTTCTCTATCTCATATGCTTTTCTTGATAATGTTCTACTCTGCTAACTTCTTCCCTTTCATACACAAGATGGAAAAAAAATCACACTGAGACTAGGCTAGGCAAATAAATCACTTCTGCATGCTCATTATGCATATAATAGAATTCTTGTCTGGCAAGAACTGACAGGAGGAAAGTTTCAATTAAGCATTCAGGGTCCAGAAATCTTTGTAATGAATGCTGACATTTATTTACTCCAGAATAACTATGAAATCCTTGATTTGTAATTGCCTCTGCAATTAAAGCATTGGTGTGCTATTTAAAAATTTTAATCCCTCAAATTGTGTCCCAGTCCACATTTATGCTGTATTTTAAAATCCTTTTTCTTTTCTTATTCCATCCATTACCTGTCATAGTTCTGTTTCCAATTTATTGTTGTTGCATTTTAGGAAGTCTTCTATCATTAAATTATCTAGATTTAAATGATTTTAGATCACTTATGTTTAAATTATATCCAGTGTTAATAGCTACACAAATATACACACATGTGCATTTTATTGCATTTTAATGCATTTAAATTAAAATATCCTTATATATTCTATTAATAGTGGTATACAAAATCATAATTTATTGGTATATGTCTATTACTGATAAATCTGTATTTTTATCTTTATTTCCTCTTTTGATTTTGTAGTACTTATTGATATTTTGTTATCCCATTGAGTGATATAGAAATATTCTTGAGTGAGGGTAATACTCAGGATCTTTAATAATATTAAAATCATCATTCAAGTCAGGCTTTTTTAAACTTCATGTATATTTGACAATAACAGTAGTGGGTAATATTCACTTTATATGAATTTTAAACAAATAAAAGGACTATCTGTCTCATAGCGCATGGTCCAAGAATGGAGACATATGAGATTTCTGAGTGTTTTTTGGAAAATAAGAAGTTTTGTGACCTCAGTTTCTTCAAAAACACGGATTTGTTCTTGGATTACATTTTCTTGTCCCTCCAAGATAAACAGTGGATAGGAGTGAGTTTATTTCAAATTATTCATCATAATTGACTACTTTTAAACATTTACAGACTGCTACAGAAAAACATGTTTTTGCCACGTGTGGCTTGCTCACCAGATGTGATCTGCACTTGTGATTGTACACTGTACTCATGTGACTCTTTTTAACTCTCAGAATATAAACTGTCTGATGCTCTGAATTAAGTGGCTATTGCATGAGATTTTTACCTGTTCCAATCACCCAGGTCCCACTTCCTCTAGAGTGGTAAACTCATGCCTACATTTAATGTTTACTAAATAACAAAATTATGGTACTTCAAAAACATTATTAATTTCTCTTGAATCATCATGTTATTGACAAAATTTTTATTTCTTTAAAGTCTGTTATATCTGTCACAATACATTTTGGGCTAACAATCCACTACTATAAATATATACCTAAAATCATTTTATAATAGTTTTAATCCACAATTCTATGATTATCTTATGGAATCCTGATGGAACCTTCATCAATCTTTGGTTCAGATTTAAATCAAATAGACCATGGACATAACTCAATAAATAAAGACATCTGTACCATAAGCCTAATATGAGTTTCATTCTTGGAACCCACATTAACAAAATGCTATATGCCTTCACAAATATTTGTAATTCCAGCATCATCTCTACTATTGGAAGTGTGGACAACAGAATCTACTATAAGCTCTTGGATCAGGTAACCTGGAAGCCGCAGCAAGATACCAAAGACACCAGGTTCAACATGGCAGAAAGTGAGCACTGTTTCCCCAAAAATGACGTTTTACCACTCAACCCTCACAATAACTTGTGCCCGAAGGTTGTGTAATGGTCCCTCTGATATTAAAAGGTTTCATACTGCAAGAAGCTCAGTAAGCAGTGAGGTAAACAACTCAAAACACATTCAGGAAGTCCCTGAAACTAATCAGATTAACAAGGCCTTCTCACTGCCAGAATGAGCAAGAAAGGGTAAGAGTCTTTTTCATACAGGAGAAAGCTGATCTACAAAGAAGACTTTCAGAAGAAGAAATCTGCAGACTCTGCATGAAAGAAGCAGGAACCAGCTAAGCTACCTGAAAGATGTTTGACCAAAGTCACTAGGACATATTCCAACTTATTGAACTTGCAGGCTGTACAGACTCTAGATTTCCCATATATTATGAGGTATCACCCATACTGATGTGAATTTTGTTGATACAACAATCTTATTTATGGTCCTATAAGTAACCCTTTGCCATACTCATGTAAGTAACCCCATTAAAACTCATTAGCTTACCACATTATACTTTGGTAGTGTCCATACCTGTGCTCCATTAGGAATTTCTTCTCTGGAGTGAATAGATGTGTGTGTTGTGTCTCCCTGGGAAATATTTTGACAATATCAAATCACTGAGAGAAAGAAAGATTTTTTTTCTTGTTTTTTAATACTACATTGATGTTGTATATTTATAAAGGTAGATTTCCTACTTAGTCTAAAATAAGTGAGAAGGTCATTCATAAATTCATTGAGACAAAAGGGATAGACATAATATCAGGTAAACCATGAAAATAGTTAAGCAACCTGTAGGATCTCTTGTGTTGTCCCACTATTTTAATTTATTAAATTTGATCTTCTTTGGATCACCTCTTGGTTACCAACATCTACATGGTGGCTCACAACTGTCTATAATTTCTGTTTGAAAGGATCAGATGCCCTCTTCTGCTCAATGAATACAAGGCATGCAAGTGCTTCATAGTTTATATACATGTAGTCAAGTCACTCATATAAATACATTAAAAATAAATTTAAAATAATATAAACTATATTAATATCAATTATTTGTGTTTAATATGGTATTTAAAATCATAAATGATAGTAGTAGAAAATGCTTGACTACTAAGCCATGATATTTATCTTGGCATTATTCATATAGAAAGATTAGGATCATCTAGTAAAGAGTAAGACTATTCTATATGAGAGAAGGGGAGGGTAGGTAAATGACTATATTTTATGGTTTACCTTATACATCCTGTTTTAGTCATGTTTTCCCAATGAATTTATGGGATATATTGCTATTTATTTCAAAAGGTGGCTGTATTTGGGCAATTAGTCACATGGAGATCTCTTTCAGGGTGCATCATGGAGCAAGTCACAATCATTCACAGTTCAACAGATGTTAAAGGGACATTATAACTAAAAAGGTACTTGTGGATAATACCTTTTGTAAGGTCCATATTTTCATCTTAATTTTATTCAAAAAGAACTTGGGGCCAAGAGTTTTATTTAACTTTTCATAAATTAATTGGCAAGAAAGTATTAAAGATGGCATGCATACGATGACTAACTTGACTCCCATGTTCATGAAATCTCACACGAACAAGGAAAGACTTGACAAGGAAGTAACATGAAATTTACAGGATGAAACTGATGACATTAGCTGGGATGTGTTTCCTAAATATAGTCATATTCCTTGATTATATCTAAAAGATTTATATACTAGTAAGAAATCGTAAGTAACCTTACATTAAAAAGGAATGAATAATAAGAATGACAGATAGCAACAATAACATTCTTCTTCAAAAATTTGTAGGGAGGGTTGGGGAGATGACACACATTTTAAAGCACTTGCTAAAAGAGCAAGAGCACCAGACAGACCAGATGAGAGAGGGTGGGAGTGGAGTATTGTCTGTAATTCCAACCTCAGACAGCAGAGAGAGAACCAGCTTCAGAACAAAGTTGGCTAGCAAGATTAAGTATATTGGCAATCATAGGGTCTGACTGAGGAGAGACTCAAAAAGAGTGAGGTAGTGAAATATCTAGGCACATTGTACACATAAATCCCCAAATCAGTCAAGTGTAAGCACATGGAGCACATTTGCATGCCAAGTTATATATATTGTATGTCCACACACATGTCTCTTGGTCCGTTGGTTTCAATTCACACAGACTCAAAAAAAAAAAAAAAATACTTGAAGAGTGTAGCTCAATTGATGAAGTTCCTGAATTAGATTGAGAACTGGAATGTCAGTGGGGCATTTTCTTGGTTGAAGATGAAGAAGGGACTGTGGAGATTGACAGTCCTAGGCAGGTAGACCTGGGCTGTATAAGAAAGTAACTGAACATGAGCCTGGAGGCAAACCGGTAATTAGTATTGCCAAGTCATCTCTGCATCAGTTCCTGACTGTTTCCTTGGTTAGTTGGATGATGGGCTACTACCTATAAAATGTAACAACCCTCCCTTCACCCATGCTTTTCTCTTCTGAGTGTTTCACCATAGCAAATGAGGAAAAATTAGGAGAATATGTGAATATATACAAACATGAGCACACTGCACATACAGAAACATAGAAAATTTGTAGCTGTTACAGTCAAAAATGTTATTGAAATTTTTAAAATAGTATTTTATTATTTCATGTATTTAAGTGTTTGCCTGAATGTATACTTGAGCCACACACACATCAGGTGCCCAAAAAGAACTGAAGAGGGTTCCAGTTTGGCTGCAAATGTGAACTTCCATGTGGGTACCAGGACATAGGTAACTGGTTCCTATGGAATAGGAGTTAGTGCTTTTAACTGCGTATCTAACTCTCTAGCTGATAGAAATGTTATTTTTTAGGGCTGAGTAGTTTGAGAGATAGGCTCTTGCTTATTATTGAAGGTAATGCTTGAATAATTATGCAATATAACACAATTATAAAATTTAAACAGACTGCAAAAATCATGACGGAGAGCCGAAAGAGTAACTTAATTGTGAGACAAAAAGCCAAAGTAAGTCGAGGCAAAGCTTATAGATGTGAAAACACAAGCATGGCCATTGAGAGAGACCAGCATCACAGTGAAAACTGTTGGAACACAAATAGCAATAAAGCACTGTGGCACTGTTTTGATTCACTATGATTTTCATCATCTTTAGAATACTAGAAAGGATATTCCATTTAACCAAGAAAGCTACTGTCTGAATTTGACCAAGGTCATAGTCATTAGTTCGACTGGAGTTCTGAGTGCAAGGTTCAGCAGGACTCAGCCCAGTATTGGTATCCACGATGCTTGGGCACCTGCAAAAGAATTAATTGGTGACCCAGCACTAATTGGAGAGCAGCCCAGCCAAGATCATTAGGCAGCTGATTTTCTAAAATGTGTCTGTTCATTCCAATTAACATTTCAAAATCTTTAGTCTTTAGATTGGCTTCCTGTTGTTCAGAAAAGGATGAGGCAAAATCTTTGGTATGATTTTTGAAAGGAAAAAAAGTTTTAGTTTACTGATTAGAATTTTAGTCTAATGCTCATTCAATGTAAGCATGCAAATTGAAGCTAATTACTTTACATGACTATTAAATGTCCAACCTAATAATTTATACGTAGAACTAATAATTGGTGTAATTAAAACTATGTGCTGTTGTATCATTTTATAGATAGACATTTCCCATATATGTAACCAAAATTGAATCAGTAGCTTTAATCACAAGTATGCACCAAGTAATAAAATTTTATTTCAAATTGAACTTTTTGAAATAATAAGTCCATAAATGTTTGTATATTCTTGTGTCTACATGTAACTATATGTGAATACTTACCCACATCCAAAGAAGATATCTGAAGTTAACAATTTTTCATATATTATAACTTAAAAACATTCCTTTTTCCCTCAATGATTTTCTGATCTTCAATTTAGGACAGAATACAATTTGCAACCCAACATTATCATCAAAGAGCAAAATAATAATTTAGTATTTTCCAGAAATATATTCATATAATTATGACTTTTAGTTTTATTGGGAAAAGGGGCTTAGCAGAAATATTAATATGGTAAGATTATCTTTTATTTAATTCAACTGAAATTTATAGAATGGTTACTTTATCCCAAGCTGTGTGCCCAAACCACATTCCAGACTGTCTGCTAATTAAAACAAACATATAAGCAAATAAAATACTTCTTCTAACACAGTTCTTCCAGTCTGGGGTGGGAGGCAGGCATGTAAATAACCACCCTGTAATAAAATGTGCTCAATATCCTGTATTATCCTAATCACAGGAATTAAGTGCAATAGACTCATAAAGGAGGGAGAGAGACATCCAGTCTGTGGAGCAAAGCCAATGGGTTTTGGCAAGACCTTCAAAGAGGAGTTGACAGTCAAGCTGACCCTTGAAAACATCATTAGATCTCTACTTGGCTGAGAGTGAAATGTGAAAAAGAAAGATAATGCATTTGCAAAATATATAATGTGGTCATTTGAGGGAGACACAAAGAGGCACAGATTCCCCCTAAAGTGCAGGGTCTGACTGTAATGCTGGCATGTTGCCAACATTGCATATCCAAACAGTATTCCAGACATAGCATAGCAGTGAGGAAGATACTTTAAGTTTAGCAGCAAATGAACTTCTATGTCATCTATGAATCCTTCATTAGTTTATAGTATTTTTTCTTTTGGGAAACATTCTTACAGTTGGTAAGTGGCTACTATACTGCTACAGAAACAAGAAGCAGAAAACAATAAGGACAGTCACTCCTAACTATTGATCAAGTATGTATGATAGCCTCAAAATTCATTGAATAAACATAGCCCAATTTAATATAAGAATGATTATAAAGTAATGTAAAAAGGACTTGTAAAATGGCTTCATAGGTCATATTCTTTGGACACTTTTCTCATGTAGTAATCCTATAATCAAAGATAAAACTTTATTTTTACACATGGCAAATTTTAACATCAAAGGGGTAATAATATATACAAACATCCTATGTAAATACTGAATTTGTTTGGCTTTTAAGTCCAAATCCTCTGAACTTAAGGATTACTGTTGTTTTTTCTAAATAACATAGCTGAGATTCGTCTATATATTAAAATTTAAAAATAATTCTATTCATTGCCTGGTTACCCTTCCCATGAAAAGGAAGATTTAGAAGTACTAAAAACACTGATGATGATGATGGTGGTGGTGGTGGTGGTGGTGGTGGTGGTGGTGGTGGTGGTGGTGGTGGTGGTTTTGGTGGTGATGGTTATAGTGGGGATGATGATGATGACATGATAGAAAGTAATTGAAAATGTGTATTGTGCTGGGTGTCCTGGTCATTTTAGATGCATTACCAGTGTTTTTTTTTTTTTCTCAGTATCTTAACAGAATGGTTAGCTTTATTGTTTTCACTGTAGTTGTGCATATAACACAAAGAGAGTTTACATAATTTGCTCAAATTAATTTGGCTAGGAAATCAAGAAGCCAGTCCTGCTGTCGGTCCAGTTACTTATATAACTAATGGCATATCCGGAGGGAGAAGAATAAGAAATAAATTATATTGCTTTGCTTGTCTAATGTGTGTTTAGAACTCAGCGAGGTGTATTTTTTCATGCATTTCACTTAGCTACCACAAAAGTACACACTCCATCAAATAAGTGCAATGATTAAGAGGAAAAGATGGGAAACTTCCTAGAAGCTCGAAGAATGCATTAATCTTATAATTGTTGTTCTATTACAAGAATCCAAGACAATTTTCTGCACTTCATACTGCAACTCACACAAAGTCATACAGTTAATGTATGCTATTGCCGCGATTGGAACTCAAGTCCTCATTATGTACACATAATTTGAAAAGATAATTAAAATGAATTTTACTATTGTATTTGAACTTTATGGTGTGTTATGCGATACATGTTGATGGTAATGTGATTACTACCATGAATCAAATTAACTTATCTATTGTCTCATGAGTTTAATTTAGTGAATGAGAGGGGGCAGATCTGTGTCCTGTTTTAACAGCTGTAGTCTATATGTGGTATGTCAGTGTTCTAGACTGTCATTAGACAGATTGAATGCTTTGCAACTCTGCCTATATATTGTGACTCTATCTCTGTATATTTCATTTTGAAAGTTATTTGATTATACATATAGGTGCAGGCATGTTATATTTTTCTTTCTGTCTTTGACACATTTCATTTAATATATCTTTGGTCTCTTCATGTTGTGAAACAGGAATGTGCACACGAATGGATACATATATCAACATTGTTGCCATGTTTCCCTTTTACCATTCATGTGTCATCAGGCATTCAGGTTAGCTGGATTCAGGTTATCTGGATTCAGGCTATCCTGACCAAATAGTGTCTTAGACTAATCAGGAGTCCAAATGTCTTTATAAAGTTCTGGTTTGTTTTTTTATCTCTGTTGGAGATAACACACAAGAATATTTATTGGGTAATTTTTTCATGGTTTTAATTTCAACAGTATCTTCCACACTGTGCTCTATATTAGTAATATCAGTTTCTGTTCTTGTCCATATGTACTAGGATTGTCCTTTCTTCACACGCTCAACAGAATTCAGCATCCGTTTTACACATTGCTTTCATTTGATATGCATTATGGAAATGGGCTTGGGTGATCTCTCATAATTATTCACACCTAAATTTTAAAGGTGTGGTTACTGTATTCCAAATGAATTGAAATTGCACTGTGCTTTTCTTTCTATTAAACTTAGAACCTTGGAAAGTTAACATTAAAGCTAAAGTAGAAACAAAGAATACAGAACGAAAAAATATGTCTCACTTCTTAGACATGGAAAAATAATGTTCAAATAAGAAAAAACCTGTATCAAGAGGCTAAAATGTGGCACATATTCTATCCTGGTATTTCCATTTATAGAAGCTCAAAAAACATATCAATGCATAAATGATCACTACAGTAATGTGATGATTAGTGGGAAAATGGGTGATCAAAAGAATTTTATCAGACTTCTAAACATTGCACGTAAAATATAGACCAAGCTGTTATATACTCCAAATTACTACAAAGATGAGAAAATGAGAGGAAAAATTACTCATTTTGTGTCTACTAACACCCTATGGTGAAGACATTTTTTATTAATTGATTCTGATTCTGTTTGTCAGGAAATAAAAGTATTAATTAATTTCATGTAAAAACAGCTATAATTTATCCTCAGACCTTAGACCTTATTCCTGGTCCCTGGTCACTAACTACACATGGCTTCTTAAATTTAAATTAATTCAATGTCCTCATGAACATTTGGACATTTGTTGCCTCAGTGGTAAATATAATCTTCCCAATGTTTAGAAACCACATGTAGCTACTAGTTACCACATGTCCTATTGCAGACAAAGGGGCATTTTCTCTTTTGCAAAGTTTTATATTGGACAGTGCAATGTTGCAATAAAATACTACAAGGTTTTTCTTGTTTGTTTGTTTTAATAAGGCACCTCAGCCGAAAATATTGAATTCAAGAAGCTGTCTTGCTGTGATTGTGCCACATTGATGTTCTTACAGTGGGGTCAATTTAAATGGATTCAATATGTAATAAAAGGTATAGTTTAAAGAAATGTAGAGCCTGTAGTCTATGATATGTAATAAACTCACCACAAAGATATGTCCCATTGTGCTCACACAATCTTCCTAGAGAATATCCTATTCAACTGTGGAGAGGGAATAACGGGTGTGCTTCACGTGTACCATCAAACAAGAGCTTGTTACTATGACATGAACAGCTTTTCTGATTTAAAATGGGACAAGGAAGACATATAAATGCTTTTGCAAAGACAAGTCGGAACTGTACAAAGTCTTAGAAGTTTGTTAGGAAATCCTTGCTTATATTAGTCTGAATGATTATAGGATAAAAGTAAATGAATGTCCAATGTGGGCTCCAGAGAGAGAAATAGTGTTCAGAAAAAAATTTTTATGAAATGAAATTGTAATACTCTGCATGAGAATCTTTAAAAGAACTTAAAGTCAGTGACAGTTTCCACAAAGTACATTAAGGAGGTATAAAAATTTGACTAGAACAGTGAGGAGGACAGTGAAGATAAGCTGACTGTGGCTAATGGAAAATAAATACATTCTTATTCAATGCAAACTGAAAAAGAATAATTCATTTTACATAATCTACAGTAGAAAAAATAATGAAAAAGAAAGACTAGAGTTAACTCAAGCCTATTCTATTTCATTTGGCAGTCACTCTATCTAGCCAACGTACACCACATAAAGATTTATAGAACTCACTCATAGACTTAAAAATTCCATTTCATTGTGTTATTATATCCTATCGGACTAACCAGGTTTATGGATAGCATGTAATAATTATTTTAAATCATTTTGTCTCTTTTCACATGGTATGAATATAGTAATTCACTCATGGAGAAATAACAGATATCTACTGGAAGTTTTTTTTATATTTTGTCTTTTTAACGTTTAACAATTTCAGTTTAATTATAAAGAACAGGGACTGGAAAATATGTTATATACTTCAAAAGGCACTTCCATTGTGACCACTAGTACAGCTCATGTTTTTGTTAAACTAAGCTTGTTTCTCTTTAAACATTGTGATAACGTTGTTCTCAATATACTCCATTTATTCTTCATGCTGTTGGCAAATAGATATTAATTTATTTCTAAGAAATGCTCTTTTGCATCAGAGTATAGATTTAATCGCAGAAGCCTGGACAAATCAGAAGTTCTCTTTGTAATAAAACAATAATTTGCGCAAAATAATTGTGCTTTAATTTGGCAGGTGCATGAAGCTGACTATAATAAATTAGCATATTGAGGAATAGTCACATACTTTTAGCTATTGAACAGTAATTTAGAGTATTCAATTCAAAGTAAAGTATAATCAAGACGTGCCATTGGGGTAATTTTTCCAAAACGCTCTCTAACTATGCATCCTCCAGGCAACATCAGTAAAGCTAGCTACTGTACTGGTTGCTCTGTCTTATATCGGCAACTCTTCAGAAGGATAGCCAAAGGTCTTTATATAGCTAGACTCATGTTACCCATGGCTTTCTTTTTAAAGAGTGAGTCAATTTTAAAAATTTTTTCACAACAATATGATCTTTTTAGTTCTTATGCATATGTTTACCAGAGACCACATTTAAAGGATCCAACATTCAGTTACTTCTGTAGAACTGAAAGATAGCACCAAAACCCATCATTTTCATGTGCGCTGGTTGCTTCCTAATAAAAGCAGAAACATTTTTATGTTCTTTTAATTAAAATTTCACTTAAATTAGTACTTTAAAGGAGAATTTCACTTCTTTTGGATATTAACATGAAAACTCTAGAATGAGTAGCTATTGATGTTTGAAGATGAAATAATTTTACTTTGGTGAGCACAAAAGTAGTATAGAGGAATGATGCTTGTCCTACAGGTCTTACTTGCCATGACTTTAAATGACATTTACTATGGTAATATTTAGAGAACTAGAACACTCATAAGTTTTAAAAACTGAAAGTTTTATAATCTAATTAGACTTTCATTTTAGTATACACTTACATTTTGCAGAAAGTAAATAATTTCTTTTTAAAAGTAACACAATACAGTTACTGTACCATGTTAAGATTTATCTGAGCCTGTTAATGTTTGTAGAAAATCATAATAAACTATTATTCTAAAGTCCAGGGCCTGATTCTGACTCTTTTCAACATTGCTTACAAGATCTTGAGTAAATGGTTTCTTTGCTGAATTTCAATTTCCTCATTCACAAATTCAATAAAAGAGTCATTTTTTAGAGCATTTGTGAGCCAGGCACTGAAGAGCGTCAATCATCACATGACGATGTACAAGATGCGATCTGTGTCTCATAACAGGTTAGCTTGATGACACAGTCTCGATGGTGTCACAAATCTAGGCATTGTGTGTGTACACAGGAGCTTTACTTCTAATGAAGGCAAGCACACACATACACAGTATCCACCCATATGCACATACACAAAGAAAAATTGGTGATTTTTTTTTTAATTTAACAAAGATAATTTTCATTAGTAAGACAGAAACATGGCTGCTGTCCTGGTTCATTTTGTATTGCTCTCACAAGTCATCATAGCCAGCAGCAAATTTAACCTTAAAAATTTCAGCATAGCACAGTCCGAATCAGGGCAGAAACTCAAGATGAAACCTGGACTTAGAGACCACAGAGAAGAGCTGCTTTTGGGTTGCTTTACACGGATTACTTATAGGCACCCTAATGGAAGTATTTCTCATTTGTGAGTTCTCTATCCAAATGCCTATGGCATGTGTCAAGTTGGAAAAAATGACAAACAACCAAGCAAACAGAAAACAACCCACATATGTCCATTCTGTAATCCAAGGATATGAGATTTTTTAGATCTGCAATTCAAATGTCACAAAAGTGACTTAAAGAAAGTCTTGCAAACAGAATGCTTAAAACAGAAAAAAAAAAAAAAACCCAATAATAATAAAAAGAATCCCTGAAAAATAATCCTGGGCTCTAATTGTGTATGTGAGTGAAGATAGGCCTGGGTAAAATGTTCTAGAGACAAGAATGATGCTTTCATGTCTTGATGTCCTCAGTTTCCTTTTTGTTCACCTCTCAGCCTTAAAGATTGATCGACTATTATCTTCTTGGAACATGATTGTTTACATGTACACAGTGTTTGATGGGTCATGTTGTATTCTGTTTTATGTCTACAAAAGACATTAAAACATCCAAAGAGAAAAAAATCAATGCACTGTGATGGTTCACAGTTCTAATCCCAACTCTGTGGTGGAGCCTTGCCGGGAGTTTAAGTTCAACTTGGGCTACAGAGTGAGTTACTGTCCAGTGCGGTGTCAGAGGGAGACACTGTTTTAACATACCAAGCTTCAGCAACAGGAGCAACAACACTCAAACACTATAGTCTGGAGGTTATGAATCCCCTTCCTTTCCTTCTTATGAATATCAGTATAGTTTTTCACAGTGGGAAGTATTTGGCATATTAGTCGTTAATGATGCTTGGAGGAGATGCTGCCTGAGGCTCTATATACGTTTCTGGCTGCCTGACCCTTGTTACTAACATGGTCCCTTTTAGAATAGTGTCCACTTCCAGATTTATCATACTTGGATTTTGTATAATTATCCTGAGGGCTGGGCAAACAGAACCACAGAACTAAAGCAATTATCTTTCCTTACAGGATTTAAAATGTGTTCTGAGCATTACTGGAAAACAAAGAAGAAATTTTACGACATTCTAAGTTGTATCTTTTCGATTATCCTAAACACTTTATAAGTGACCCTTTGAATTATCATTTAGCACCTATTTCAGCGCTTTTTCATAATACAAGCTGTAATCAAATATGAAGCAATTGCCACAGCAGTTATACTTTACATTATACTCAATAATAAAGGTTGTAAAGGACTAGGTTTAAGTCACAGGTTTTCATCCTTGTGAGTTATATAGGAAGTGTGCCCAATTGAGTCAGTAATAAACACTTATTTCTCCTTTAAGCCTGGAATCCTTCCTGTGCTTCACTATGGTTCACCACGGTAGCTTTCATGTGAGAAATGCTTGCAACTTGGTGAGATTTCACATACAATATTTTTTTTTCAGAACATTTTCAGTTCTAGGCCTATTTTATCATGCTTTCATCAGCAAACTCATCAGTTATCAGTCCTATATCTTTAATGAATCTTTTCTACATTTAAAGTAGTTTAAAAATAGCAGCATTTCCCACAAATTATTGGTCAAATGAAAGAGGAATTTAAATGTTAAATACATTATTTTAGAGATCACAATAACATTTAAAGTCCATGAATTACATTAGTTTAAAGTGAAATATTCTTTGTGACAGCATAGAAATTTATATTTTATAATTTTAAAAGAAGTAAAGATTATTAAATTACCTAGATCATGAAATTTTTAAATTTGATATATAGTTGAAAGGACTAGGGGAAACAATGGAGAGATACACATTCACAAATCAGTGAGAACACAAACAACAGTTATAGCACAGTGCCTTTAAATATGTCACTACACACCTACATATTTTCCTGTAACTAAATGAAGAATCTATCCCATTAGCAGTGGTTTTGTTTTTCAGGAAAATAATATATATGCATTAACTTTATTGTTAATATTACCTTCCTGTATTTGGCACACTTACAAATGAAAATTACTGTGATATACTCTGTTATTTATAACTTATGCAAAGCATAAATTATTAATCATTAATGTGACTGTGAGAATTTAAATTATAATAAGAAAACTAGACAAACTTTTGAAAGGAGAAATATTTTATTGCTCTTTCTTTTATTCTTATGTTTGATGTTTGTTTGTGACATGGTCTTGCTTTGGAGCTCATGTTTCCTTGAACATAAAATCCCTTCTCAGTTTCTTCTTAGTTCTAAGATTCCAGTTGTGTGTACCATGTTTGACTCCTAAGGAAAATATCATTAGAATTCTTACATTATTTGTCAGATTATATCCTTGGATAATATTTTTCACATTGAATTATCTTACCTTGAAAATAGAAATCTAAAAACTTGTGAGATTTATAAAAAAATTCTTAACATTTTGGTTATTATTTTATTTAAATGTATATGATTTCATAAATGATAGAATTATTTACCTTGGAACTTGGAAGGCCCGTGAGTGGGGTTGAGGGGAGCAGCACCTCTCGCCCAGACCCGCCCGGATCTGCCGGGATCCCGGGCCTGAGAACCCG
>CM052708.1:35964401-35980369 GCA_028551405.1 Uromys caudimaculatus | reverse complement strand
CCAAGTTTCACTTACCAGTAATCGCAGGACTGAGAGAGAAGTCCCAGATGGAGGAGTTGAAGGAAGGTCTGAAGGAGCTGAGGGAATTTGCAGCCCCATGGAGGGAGCAAGAGAGTCAATGGGCCTGACCTCCCCCCCCTCCCCCGGTCCTCCTGGAGTTCGGACCACCAACCAAAGAATACACATTGACGGACTTATGGTTTGGACCACATATGTGGCAAAGGACGACCTTGATGGCCATCAGGGAGAGACGAAAGGCCCTTGGGCCTGAGGATGTTAGAGGCCTCAGTAAAGGGGAATATCAAGGCGGGAAATTGGGGATGGGTGGACGGGGGTGGGGTGGGGTGGGAGGTGGAATTCCCTCCTAGAGGCGGGTTGGGGAGGGGATGGGGGGTATACAAAAAGGAGACTCAGAAAAGGGGAAACATTGGAAATGTATATAAAGTATCAAAAATAAAAAAGGAGGAAAAAAAAAAAAGAATTATTTACCTTTTTAGTCCCTCTTTTTATCAAGTTTGGGAACATTATCCAATGTAAATTCTGACATATTCAGATCATTTGTTTCTGCTAGGATATTCCATAATTAAAAACTACCACCACAGGCATCAAAGATCTGTGTCTTAGTTATATTTCCCATAAAATTGAAATTATTATTTTCTTCCAACATAAATACAGAAGAGTTTGCACTAAGTTTGATTTTTCTCTTTACAGCCACAGACATAGGAAGAGGGAAAAGCAAATCAAGATTCTAACGTATTCTTCAAATTCAACAGCAATACTTCTTTATCTTTACGTAATATGCATATTCCAGTGATTATGCCTTTAGAACTTCTTGAGCTTGTCAAGGGGGGAGGAGGGGAGTTATAGCCCACAGTCAAATTAATTGTCTCATTAATGACCAGATATTTTTCAATACTGACTCTAAGTCATTTTAGAACCTCTCTTGTGTATCTTCTCTAAGTCTGGTCATCTCCCTTAGAAAAAAAGTCAGTTCTCTGTGAAAATACACATATTAAGAGTTAGTGCAAGTTCTGTGTTTACAGAATTGCTCAAAGATTCTTCATACATATTGTTCTGTCTCTTGTAGGGTTTCCAAACACAAACTTCGAAGTCAGTTATGTTTTCTACACAGTATCCATCTCCCTATTTTTTATAATACATATTTATAAATTGCATGTGAAGAAATGGCATGATCAGTTTAGTTTTGTGGGATGATAGGCTTCCATGTAGAAAATTAAAATGACTCTCAGTTTTTATAAGCATAACTTACAATGGTACCTCAATACGGGAAGAGGGAGAAAGAGAACTACAGATGTCACAGGATGAACCTAACAATGCTCTTGAGCAGATGTTACTTGAATGATGAATATTGTTTGTTTAAGTTAAAATAAACAAACAAACAAACAAATGGACAGTTTTCTGAAAGCAAAGTACTTGTGGCAAGGACCTGAGGAGCAACTGAGGGCATGGACCAAGAGGTTGTGTTATATCATTGCACAACATACAAGTGTGGCCAGCATGCCTGAACTGTGGGAAAATTCAGTGGCAGAATATGAGTTAAGAAGACTTAATGCCACCTGGGAAGTATTTGGAGTTGTAATTTCTAAGACCCAGATAATGGAAATATAAAAATATGGAAATAATTTGATTAAACTGAATTATTTAAGAATTCAGTGATGGTACCAAGGAAGGGACACATTTTGTGTAGGCATTTATGTCTCCTTCTGTGGGGAATCTTGTGTGTGCTATGCTGGAGAAAAGACAGAGTTGGACCCTTAGTTTTAGACATTTTGAACTCAATGTGCCTCCACAAGTGCAGGTGTCAGACAGTCACAGAAGATGTTAAACATATTCTCTTGTTGTTGTTGAAGTGACAATTGACCCTGGAAGTCATTTCAGTATGTCAGGCAATTGCTGAAGGGGAGTGCACCCCTAGTATGTGAGATACATAATATCTAGATAAATTTCAAGACTTTGGATGTTCCTTTACTTCTACTTCCAAACCTCACCTCATTTCTACCAGAAATTTCAAAGACTGCAGTAGAAAATGATGGTGAAACTTTCCTGTCACTTACCAAAAGGAAGGACTGTGCTGCACTTTAATTAAAAGATCATATTTAGAAGATGTCTTCTAATACTCTATTTTTTCTGAGTTTCTTTACTCATGACATAGGAAAAAATTATCACCTTCATTAAAGAAATGTCATACAGATGAAATAAGATAATTTATAAAAATGACATAAAATGATGCCTATACATATTTAAAATATTAAATACTATTTTCATTGTATTGGGAATGCATCAACATTGGTTAAACAAGTTTACACTAACAGCATAAGAAGAAGAATGAGTAAGTGAAGGTGACTTTACACAGCAGCAAGAAGATGAGCTCTGATCAGTGGAAAGAAACTCCAAGTAGTCCATAGGAAGCAGATTTAAGTGGAAGATCTGGTAGGCACATGGTATGTGGCTCAGAGTACTTTTGTTGGAAAATAGCACAGTCTGATTTATATGACTAAGCATGTATAGTGAGTGAATATTTCAAAGATTCATCAACGAAATGATTAGCAAATATCTACTTTGTCTTACCCAGTAAGTTGAAAACAAGGCTTAGAATGTTTGTATTGCAAAGAGGTTCCTTGATGTCCTTTTACTCCAAGTGAATATACAAGGAAAATGAAGTCCATTTATTCAGAATCTCGGAATTTTATTCTTCCCATTGTGATTTGCAAGAAACAGATTCCACAGCTCAGCTAGATGGGATATGTCGATGTAAGAAAAACAGGGTTTAAGCACAATTTTAAAAGTACCATAAAACAATCTAGATAGATAGATGATAGATAGATAGATAGATAGATAGATAGATAGATAGATAGATAGATAGATCATGTTGAGATACCTGGAAAATGTTGGAAGAAAAAAAGATGAGGAATTATGAAAATATATTTTAATAATATTTAATATTTTATAAATAAATATTTAAAAATTATAGACACTACACTTTTAATCCTTAAAGAACAAAGATAATTATAAAGTATTGAAAGGGAATAACACATCTTTACATAGAGTATTGTGAGTTCCAGGAACATGAGAAGTGCAAAGTTGGTATATTTATCACTCTTCTCCCTTCTTCCATTTCTTACGTGCATATGTACCACAGATTTATACCCATTGTTCAATTAGTAATGATCAAAGGAAATTCTTCATCCAAAATATTCAACTCTTGTGTCACTGAAGAGATCTCAACTAATTTGTATTGCACTATATATTTTTAATTAAAATGTAGAATTATAAATCTTGGAACATCATTTGCTGTTTTAAAGATACCCCAAAATGTTTAAATATATTTTAATCCTCTTCAGGTAAAAGAATGTTTGTTATTAAACTGCATAAAAAATTGAAACAAGTGATCCATTTATTACATTTAATGATTTTCATACATTTAAAAAATATTGGACAATCTGAGTTCCTCTTCAATTTAGTTTAAGAGCTATGGTGAGAACTGAATCAGCATTTCTTCAAGTGATTTCAATGTCTTATAACCTAGGGGAAGTAATATGTTTCATAAATCAGGTTCTTCAGAATATATTTTTCTCTAGCTTCTGCTGCTATGATCTTACTCTTGATAATATTAAAAGCATGAGATCCTGTGAAATAGAAAACAGTTCATGGTACCTTCTCCAGGTATCTCCTAAGATAAGGTTTAGTATTCAAAGGATCTTATATACCTTCATGAGTTACAATTATTTAAGGATTCCAAGAAAATAAAAGAAAAATGACTTTTATATGCAATGAATTAATGCTACACTAAAATCTAGATATATTTAACCATTTATTAGCATGATTAAATTATAAAATGTCATTTTTTTATAGGTCTATGTTCCATTACTTGCAATACTGGGTGCTGATCTAGTAGCTTGATTTTGTGTCTGAAAAGAAACTTAAGAAAAGGTTAAATGGGAGAAAGAATTGGTGGAGGAGATCCGTTGTCTCAAAAAATCTGTGTAAGTTCCCCCAAAGTTTTCATGTTTATTGTAGAGCTTACCTACTACATTGTGATTAAGCAGAAATAAAGCAACTGGAGTGGATTTGTTCCAGCTAATTTGTTATGTTTTTTATTTATTATGGTAAGAGACAAAAAGTTCTTAATGAATTAAAACAAAGCTGCTCTTTGTTCAGCCATTGAAAAATCATTAAGCAGGGCTTAAGCCATAAAAGAAAGGCTGGTGCCTGTCCACTTCTAAACAGTGGAGAAGACACATGAAGAGCTGACTTCAAATCTGAAGTGCTCTCAAATACTCCCTCATGGAAAGAAATAATAGAAGTAGAACTTTAGGTTTGTAGTCACAACAGTCACCCTTGTGCAAGCTGTTCTCTACAATTTCATCTGCATTTAGCCCTTTCTGTTTGCTTTGCCTCCACCCTTGTCACAGCCACAGAGCCTTCTGCAAAGAAGGCTTTATCTGTATTCCAAGCTTCTAGAACATAATAAAGGAGCAAGCTCTTCTGCACAAAGCCCCCTTGAGTTCTTTAAATTGCTTTTTGACAAAGGGAGAATGACACGAAGAACTCCATAAAGAACAAAAGCATTTTTCTATGCTGTGAAATTCAAATGTTAATTTACTCATTCCTACAAATATCATCATAATATATTCAGGTATACCCTGTCTATTTTGGAGTGTAGTCCAGTATGTCTTGGCTACCAAACATCTTTAAAAGATGATTTACAATTTCTTAGAAAAAAACATTAAAATTTAATATTTTACATGGAAGACAGAGAAAGGGAAGGAAACATTTATAATCAAACAGCAAGGAAGTTTAGTTTTCCTTCTCCACTCTGATTATTTTATACTACTCTCCATTTTTCTATTTCTGGAAAGACAAGAGCATTTTTAGTATGGATATTTTAAAAGTAATACTGCAAATTAAAAAAAAAATCTAAGCAATTCATGAATTTGTGAGATTGCCAGGTAGTTTGGAGGTACTGCCTTAATTACCTGTAGTATTGATGTAGCTATTTGATATATCATATTTAAATAAATATTATTGAACAAAATAACTATTTTGCTAAATATTGTTTTATATTTCTTTTTTAAAAGTTATTACATATGTCTTAAAATGTGGAAATTATGAGCCTACATTGCGAGTTGATAATTTCACAATGTTTTTTTATCCATTTCTTATAAGCACTTCACAAAATACACTGCTAATTTTTATGTTTATTTTGTAGCAGTGCCTGTTTAATATCTTTCTTGTTTTCAACCATGTGAGTTATTTTGTTAGTAGTTTCTTGTACAAATTCCTCATAAACTCTGGATGGTTCATCTCCATTGTCATATGTGGAGTTTGTAAAAATGTCTCCCACCATTGTTTCCTGCTATTTCATTCCATTAAAACAAACAAATAAAACCAAACCAAACCAAACTAAAACACTTTTATTCCAATGTTCAATTCTCTATTTTTGTTCCACTCTCTTGTTTTTTTGGTGGCACATTGTTCATAAAGCGTTCCCAATGCCAATGTCTGTTCTCTAGGAATTTCATGTTTCTATCTTAGGTGTATGCTTCCTCCCCCAATTCTACTTGATATTTTGTTTGGTCTAAAGAATTTCATTCTTTTATATGTATACATCTAGCTTTCTCAACAACATAAAAAGATTCCATATTTTCTTCACTGCGTTCTCTAGGAGCCCTTGTCAAATCTTGTTTGACTATATTATAAATTTTTAACAAGAATCTGCCCAGTTATTAAAAACAATGACTTAATGAAATTTGCAGGCAAATGGATGGAACTTGAATATATCATCCTGAGCGAGGTAACTCAGTCACAGAAGAATGAACATGGTATGTACTCACTGATAAGTGGATATTAGCCCAAAAGCTCAGAATGCCCAAGTTTCACTTTACAGTAACCTCTGGACTGAGAGTGAGGTCCCAGATGGAGGAGTTGGAGAAAGGTCTGAAGGAGCTGAGGGAGTTTGCAGTCCCATGGAGGGAACAACAGTGTCAACGGGCCTGACACCCCCCCCCCCCGGTTGTCCTGGAATTTGGACCACCAACCAAAGAATACACATCGAGGGAGCCATGGTTCGGACCACATATGTGGCAGAGGTGGCCTCGTTGGCCATCAGGGAGAGGAGAGGCCCTTGAGCCTGAGGGTGTTAGAGGCCCCAGTAAAGGGGAATGTCAAGGAGGGAATATGGGAATGGGTGGGCGGGTGGGTGGGAGGTGGAATTCCCTCATAGAGGCGGGGAGGGGGAGGGGATAGGGGGTTTCCAAAGAGGAGACCTAGAAAAGAGGAAACATTGGAAATCTAAATAAAGTATCAAAAAAAAAATAAGTAAATTAAAAAAAAAAAGAATCACATAAAGGGATGCCAAAAATCACAGAAGACTTATTGTTGCGAAGTCTAAAATCATTCAAGAATTAAAGCCATCTTAAACTTTAACAATTCAACAAATTTCGTCTCTGAATATCTTGTGAACACTTATAATGTGAAAGCAAGAATTTGAGATTGATTCATGAAGTAGATGAGGTAGATGTTTCTACCTTCAGAAATCTCTGCCTGCAGAGACAACAGGGTGGCCATTTGACACCCGAGATACTTGTGAAAGTCCATAATTATGTTCTCATACATCCTCATTTACATAAGAGATCAATGAACCAAACTGGTTTTCAGACTATAAAATGTGCAGGATAATTCTCTAATTGCACCTTCTCCATTTCTTACTTCACTTTTTTATTATGTGTATCTTCTTATGTTTAAAACAGCTTTCTTTCTCTAGACTTCACAATCAAAAATTCATTAAGCAATTTCTTTGTTACATCAGACAGTGATATTTCTGAAGTTTTGAGACTAGGCATGTGTTTTATTTTTCATTCCTCAGTGTGAGCATTGGTCAAGTCCTATTCATTCTGTCTAACCACATTTTAGTTTTATCTTTAACTGTCCTTTGTAGCAAGAATCACTTTCAAGACCTCATAACTTTAGGTCATTTCTTAGAGTAGTCATGAATCTAGCCATTCAAACTGACACACTCTACCACCCTATGAAATAAAAATTATTTACTTTTCATCCTTCGTGACATGCTTCAAATGTTTGTCTACTTCAATATTCAGATGATCATGTGTCTAAACATAAAATTTTTCAAATGACCTCTAATTGATTTAATCTTTTACATCCTGACTCATGTGCTCTCTATCAATTTATTGTTTTCAGTTAGCTGTGACTTTTCTTCTCAGTTTAATCTTCTAAGAAAAAGGGATGTTTTCAAATAATTTTCAAAATACCCACCTTAATTTATTGTTTTTATTACTTATGCAACAAAATATTGTTATGGTAGATAGGCAGATATTATAAAATAATCAAAGTTAGCTAATGCCTGTCATGTTAAATAATTTTGACAACTACTTCCTACTTACCTGTTATTTTTTAATCTTCAACCAGTACATCTCCTTTGTCCGTAAGAACCATTCTTCTCTCCTCTGTAAGCTTTGAGGTCCACATACACCATGTGAAGCCTTTGTTCTTTACTTAACTTATTTCTCCTATTGTAATGCTCTTCCTGTTTACTGATGTTGGCTCAGTAACATTATTGATTTTTTCCCCCAAACAGTATTCCAACATGTATATAAGCCAGGCCTTAACATAGTTATCACTGGATGACCCTGGAGTTAATTATATAGTTTGGGCACTGTATACAACAAGAAGTACAGAAGTACAGTTGGCCATTTGACGCTTTTTCTAAGCCCTTTGGGTGCATATGCTGAAATGGTATTTCTGGATTATTGGATTATTCTGTTTACTGTTGCTATTTGCTTGCTTTATAAAACAGTTTAGCTCTGTTACTGAGGTTCATCTTGAAGTCCTAGCTTAAGTTAGCCTCTTATCCTTTGGGACTTCAGGTTCTTGACACTCCACCTAGCTACACTGTTGTTTTAATTTACATAACACTCATTTTTTATGGATGCTGTACACTTATTCATCTTATTCATTAGTTAGTTGTTTCTTTGTATCTTCTTTCAAGGAATCAGGTGGGATTCTTATTCTTAGGATTCAGGAATTTCTTGTTATTGAGGAGCTTTTGTTCAGTCTATTTTCAGTGTTAACATCTTATACGTATAGACTGTGAGTATATCTTCCTATTTGGTAGGCTGTTTCCTCCTCCTTTTGCCTATTTCCTTTGTTTTAAAGATACTATTTAAGTAAATATACTAATCTTTATCCATTTTGCCTAGCTACTTAACTGGTTAAATATTTTAGCATGTTTGTAATTATGCCACACTAATTTCAACATCACACACTTTTAATGAATCTAAGGTAAAATTTACCTAAGTATTTTAAATTAAGATAAGAGTTTCTCACGATTTTCCTTCAAACTCATAGAATTCATTGTAGCATTTCATCCAACCTTAATTCCAATACAGAACTTCTTCAGAAACGTTCCTCTTCCTTCTCATGAGCTCCTCACGCTGTTTCAGCCCATCATACCTCCTTTGAGCTTACACACTGCATCCCAACTTCCGCCACTCAGACCTCTGGCTCAATGCTATTCCTACCATGTCTATCACTGATCAGTCCTGATCAAATTCAGTCTTTTGATTTCACAATTTTTTGTCAAAAGCTTCTAAAAGTTATCACTTTTACTCTCTATAAAACATTTTCCCTCACTGTAAAGGGGGTTTAATGAAAGATTGCACGCTAATCTAGGCAATCAGACATGCTGCATTTGCGGCTACGTCATGTCTGGTTTCCCAAAGTCACCAGAATGAACTCAACAAATGCTGTTACTCTGACCAAAATTCTACATTCCCTTTCATGTCGGGAGAATCTACCTCATATTCCTCCAGATAATACACAACTTGTTGGTGATAAAGGTATTCACATGTTTCTTACTCCTCACAATTTACCTAATAAAATTTTTGAAAGAATCAGCAATATATGTATTACTTTTCTATATGAGAAAATGTACAGCCAGGATCTGAATTTTTAGACTAATATGTTTCAAAGGTGAGCAAGATTGTATTTTCATTCATAGTAAATAAAACTTGGAACATTCAATTTCTTTTGAGCATGAAATAGAATTATACACAATTCTTTCAATTAGTGGATTTTTAAAAAAATGCAATTACACATTTTAATAACTTGTTCCTGTAAGTATTTTTTTGTAAAATATATCATGTAAAGATACGAAGGCTACTATAATAAGCAAGCACAATTTTCTTTGTGTCCTCTGTCTATTAATTTCCTGATGCTATGTGCTGTAAATTATTTTAATACATAGGCAGTGTGCCTGAATATTATTCCAAATTATAGCTTTTCTAAGATAATTATGCTTGATTCTAAGTTTCACTATGTGGTGAACAGGTACTTAAATCAGTTCTGCTAATACTGTCTGAAAATAAAGTAAGGATGGTTTTATTATCAAGTAGCAAAGTTCACTTCTGCGGGTTTCTACATGCTATTAGCTTCATGCAGAGTGCACCACATGACTTTTATGAATAAGTATCTTATTTTCTGAAAGGTTGCTACAGGATTATCACACTGTTGGATAGTCTGGTTGCTTATGTCAATTTAGTAAACATGTCTGGAGAACATTAGTAAGATTTTAAAATGTTTTTAAAATACATGCATTTTTTAGAGACTTTAGAAGTAATGATTCATGTATGTTCTTTTGGTGATCTTAACTATCCTGGCATACCCCAAGTACTAGCTCTCAACTTCATGGTCCTTTTACACGGTTCTTTTATGATATTCAGGAAACAAAAATATTAACATTAATATTTATAACAGTAGCAAAATCACACTTATGAAGTAGCAACGAATGGTTGTGGGTGGGTGGATCACTACAACGTGAGAACTGTATTAAAGAGTCATAGTATTAGGAAGATTGAGAACCACTGCCTTAGTAGGCTCCAAAGGAAATATTCTTTTAAGAGTCATCTTTAACAAAATGTACTTTATAGAAACCGAGGAGTTGGTTTTGACTCGATTCTTTTTATTTTTAATTAATTAGTTAATTAATTAATTATTTTTTTTAACACTCCAGATTTTATCCCACCCCCACCCCTGTCCACCCTCTGACTGTTCCATACTTCCTCCACACCTTCTGTCTTCACATGGATGTCCCCCACTCCCACCCCACCTGACCTCTAAACTCCCTGGGGCCTCCAGTCTCTTAAGGGTTAGGTGCATCTTCTCTGATTGAACACAGACCCGGCAGTCCTCTGCTGTATATGTATTGAGGGCCTCATATCAGGTGTATGCTGCCTGTTTGGTGGTCCAGTGTTCAAGAGATCTTGGGGGTCCAGGTTAATTAAGACTGCTGGTCCTCCTGCAGGGTCACCCTTCTCCTCAGCTTCTTAAAGTAAACAGACTAAAAAAACAAATACATTTTTTAAGCATCTTTTTTTTTTGACTGTGAGAAAGGAATGTTCTGAGAGGCCAAGCTCTTGACATTAGTGATCCATGATGGCCCCATCCTGCTGCCACCAGTTATAAACTGGTACCTGCTAGTCAGATTGTAAACAGCTAGAAAACTGCATCAGAGAAATCCATCATCGTTTGAAAATTACTTAAATTACAAGAGTGGTTTTTTTAGAGTAAACATAATAGTAATGGTACATCTCTCAAAAAGGCATTAAGTGAAATAATGCATTTAATCAGTTCATCGCAGTGCCAGGCTGAAAGTGAGCAATTTGCAATTGTGTTGTCAAACCTTTTTGCCCTAGTTTCTTTTTAAGGTTGGCCCTCCTACTTTTCTGTTTTGTTTGTTTTATTTTGTGTTTTATCTAATCCAGTGAGACTCAACCAGGGACAACATTGCCCCTGGGAACTTTTCATAATATCTGAACAAAATTTGGGTTGTCATAAATATGAGAGAAAAGTTATTGGCAACTAATGAGCGTGAGGTATCCTACGATGCCCTGGGTAGCTTCTAACCCAGTGTTTATGTGAATAAACCTACCAGGGTATCCAGTTCAAAATGATAAGTTATATTGTAACTTTGTCCTAACTTCTGACCTTTTCCCTTTGATTCATCCGGTCATGTTCATCTTTTGCCAGCTGCTTTTGCTTCCTATTTATTGTTATTACATTTGTGGTTATTTCCACTCATAATGTGAAATTAGCATTAAGCCTTATGTTTTACTCTATTTTATGTGTTCAAAAATTTTCCATGGGGGGAAACTGACGCTCATCATTTTAATGCCAGTGCAGAAAAAAGCAATCTCTCCGTCACAGGTCCTGAACATCTATGAACTTCCCAGTTCATTGTGCCAGATGGCAAGAGTTATCATCCCAAGACACCAGGCAGTTTTAAGAGCTAGTCAAGCAAGTAACTACTTAGGTCAAAGTGATCAGAGTGTGCCAACAGTGCAAATGCTTGCTACCCAGGAGAGAAAGTCTGGCCAGTGCTTGCTGACTACTATAGCAAATTATGGGCACTGGAGCTGAGATTCCTCAGCAATGCTACAAAGTGTTGGTTGGTTGCAAACCCTTTTTCAGGATTCATAATTACACTCAGTGTGACTTGTGGACAGGAGCAGTTGGCATTACTATGTTAATACCTGTCCTGCTTGCTTAACTCTGAGCAATAGACTGCCCAGATCCTTTGTCTACATTTCTGACTTGTATGTTAGGTGCTCCTATATGTTGTATTTGCCATTGGGACTTTACAAATACACAACGGGACAATCAATGAAACTGATTGTCTTCTAGCACTCACTATGTAAGTTTTTGCTACTCCTTTTACTTATTTCTGTTTACCTTCCACCAGAGTGGCATTCATCACAAGAAATTCTTTTTTCATGACCATATGACTGCCATGTCATTGCTATCACCATCATCAGTGACAATCACAAATGGAAGAGTGCTATTTCATATAGATACCTTTGTCACATAACTCATGAATGCCCTTCTCACGGTGTTAGACAGTGTTTCTTCAGTCCCAGCAGATTCCCTTCCATCTGTGTACAAGAAACATTTCCAAATTATAAAACTGCTGCTACTTCTGTCTTAGAATGATACTTTAAATATATATGTGGTTGAAAATTTTACTTGGGAACACTGTCAATTTCATAGTGTTTTTAAACTAACTTTTGCAATGGACTACTAAAAATTAGAATGTTCCTCAAATAAAGTCCGTTCTCTGTTGTAATAATGAAAGGAAGGAAATGTAACTTGTTTTTTTAATTACAATTTTTCTTAGTCCTGAATATACTTTTGAGGTTGTGCAATATTTTCCTAGCTCATGCTAAATTTCTACCATCAGACCCTATAACAAAATTATTGCAGGGGTCACTTATTTATTACCAAATTCCAGAGGGTAGTCTATGACCCTGTTCTTGAAGACTTGTCCTGACACTCAAATCAGCAAAATGCAAAGACATGCACACACACATACACACACACACACACACACAGAGAGAGAGAGAGAGAGAGAGAGAGAGAGAGAGAGAGAGAGAGAGAGAGAGAGAGAGAGATATGGGGGGAATTGTTGAAATTACAATTTTGTTTGTGATTTTTTGTATTGATGAAGCTGGGTTTTTGCTTTTTTTCTTTTTGGTTCTCTGCATTACTTACCTCTTATTTTTAATTTGTTTTATTTTTTTTAATTTTTGATACTTTATTTACATTTCAAATGTTTTCCCTTTTCGATGTCTCCTGTGGGAACAAGCCTGGTACATTGGAAAGAAACCCCACGTATCTGTCCCAGGCGCTGCAGCTCTGGGTAGGACAGGAGACACTCAGGAAGTGGCCGCAATGTCTTCCCACAGATTCGGAAGGGCAAGTGGAGGCTGTGGGAAGCCTTTGTGGGTCCTGCATGGGTGGGGGAGGGGGGAACTTGCGGCAGTCATCAATGGGTTCTCTAGCCAGGGACACTGCAGTCGCCGCAGGGTGCCGCAGACAGGCTAGCCAGAGCACAGCTGGGTTTCCAGCCGAGAACAGGTTTCAGCGGGTTTGGGCGCTGGGCTAGCTACCTAGGCTTGGGTGAATGGGTACTGTCTGGGAGCCCTGAGAAGCCCTCGGTGACAGATTAGACATGGCTCCTTAATCGAGGGCCGGATCCCTCCCTTCCTCTGGCGGGTCCAGATGAAGAGACAGTCCATAATTCTAAGACATTTATTTTCATCATGGAGAATGTCGTGGATGGAATTGCATCCCCACCTTTCTGGGAGAGGGAAGGCAGATATAGTAACTGGACGGGGTGTGGCTAAGACTCTAGGTGTCTCATTAACATGGGGATGGCAGGCTACTTGAGGAAGGGTGGTACATGACAGTGACTGGAGCCAAAAGCCTCCAGGAGTGTTGATATAATGTTTTCTTGGAGCTCTGGTGTATCTGGACAGTTGACACAGTTACTCCCTCCATGGGGCTGCAAACCCCCTCAGCTCCTTCAGTCCCTTCACAGTTGCTGTGAATTGAATATTGGTATTCCGAACTTTTGGGCTAATATCTGTTTATCAGCGAGTACATACCGTGTTTGTTCTTTTCTGACTGAGTTACCTCACTCAGGAAGTTGTACAGTGCTAACTCCTTAATCTACTGTATTTATTTGATAAAAGTTGTTACAGATCACTTGAATATTTAAATTCATAAACAGTGTTATATTACAAATTTCAAGAAACAAATGTTCCACTTAGACCCATAGCAAAATTGTTTGCTTTCAGTTTGAAATTTAAATCTGTCATTGTCAGTTATAGGAAGGAAAAATGAAGCATGGCACAAGACTTCATTTCCTTCTTGTTGGCTTTGTTTTTCAAGGCAGAATATCATAAATCCCTTTTTAGAATGGTGTTTTAGAGCAGTGATTCTCAACTTTCCTAATGTTGAGACCATGTAATATAGTTTTTCATGCTGAAGTAATCCCCAACTATAAAAGTATTTTATTGCTACTCCATAATTGTAATTTTGTTACAGTTATATATTATAACTATCTGCTATGTAAACCCCAAAGGAATTGCTACCCACAGATCGAGAACCAATGTTTTTGAAGGATCAGAAGAGGAACGTTACATCACTGAGGCAAGGGGCTATCAGTCAGCTTTGTAGGGAAATTATTGGACCCTCTCAACACCTCTACACAGAGATCACCATTTCCCCTCTCATAACAACTAGTGCAGTTTAAATAACTGACATTTTAAAGCTCACAACTAATTTATCTGAGTTGTTAAGAATAAAATAATTTTTTAATTTTTCCTATGAAATGTCAACATTTCCAGTCTATGAGTACTATTTGTAGAGTCATGGATAGAATTTTTGGAATATTCAAGGAGATTTTCCAGTGTTACACATATGGTAAAGTGTCTAGTTTCCTGATAATTGGTCATATCAGGAGACTTTCACAATTAGCTTCAAGTATTCTACAAATAATTTTTCTATAAATAGTAAATGGAATAGAATGATTTAAACATGGAATACGAGAAAATAGAACAGGACAATTGACTATCAAATAAAATAAAAGCTACCTGTTGGGTTTGGAACTTCACTGACACAATCAACCCCTTTGATGAGCACTATACTATGTGGGGCTATTTCTGAATATTGTAAATTCTGCTGAATTTATAATCTGTAAGAACTTGGGATATAGCTATATACTTTGTCAAGTTACGGATTAAAGTATAGGCATTGATTATACTTATAGCTCCACATAATAGACAATTGAATGCCTAATAACTTGAATAGAATACCATAGTGTACTGAAAAAAATCATTTCTATACATTCCTATCTGGCACCTGGTTTCTAAACTTGAATTCTTTCCTGTGTTTATTTGACTTAGATTTTGATCCATTTATGTGCCAGTATGTGTTTGGCCATGTCTAGTACATTGAGGGATAAATGGACCTCTAATCAGCTGGATTCTTCCACAGAGATAATGACTTCCTGGGAATAAGCTAACACATGGGATACTACACTTGTTCTTTCTGATCACTAGAGTACCATTTAGCAAATTGCTGCTGCAATGGGCTAGATGGTACCCTAGTGATCTGAAAAAGTTATTTGCAAATTCTTAGATACCTATCTGACTCCCATGACCTGTCTGAGAACTGGAAGGCAGGCAATTCAGTTGGCTCAGAGAACTGACATGATGATGCATTCACTGTTCTAAACTTCTGAGAACTTGTATGTAAGTAAATAAGTTCCTTTACTTTGACTTGCCCTTGAATTCTTGGAAAAACCCACACCTCAAGGGAAGGGAAATAAAAACAGTTACTCTTCTTGCCTCCACTTTATAGGTCTCTGCATTTTCAGCTGTGGGTAAATATTTTCCTTGCCTTACTTCACAACTAAAATAATCTATGTAAATTTATCAGTGATATCAGTTTTGATGTTGACATAAAAGTATGATACAATGCTTGATTTTCCCAAGTGTCCTAAGGAACATTAAACAACTTCTGTAAATAAAATGATTAAGTTTGTGACCTATGTAGGATACAAAGAATCAATTCATTGTATGACCCCTCTAAAGATGTTTAAATCAATAGAATGTACAAGAAGAGAAATGGAGCTTCTGGACTCTTCAATAAAATGGGAATTAACCTCACACCAGTCAGAATGCTGGCAAGGATGTGGAGAAAGAAGGACACTCCTCCATTGTTGGTGGAATTGCAAGCTGGTACAACCACTCTGGAAATCAGTTAGGCGGACCTTCAGAAAAATGGACATAATACTACCTGAGGACCCAGCTATACCTCTCCTGGGCATATACCCAGAAGATTCCCCAACATGTAATAAATACACATGCTCCACTATGTTCATAGCAGCCATATTTATATTAGCCAGAAGCTGAAAACAACCCAGATGTCCCTTATCAGAGGAATGGATACAGAAAATGTGGTACATTTCCACAATGGAGTACTACTCAGCTATTAAAAATAATGACTTCATGAAATTTGCAGGCAAATGGATGGAACTTGAAAACATCATCCTGAGTGAGGTAACTCAGTCACAAAAGAACGAACATGGT
>CM052708.1:35929311-35964301 GCA_028551405.1 Uromys caudimaculatus | reverse complement strand
CCGCCCCCCCCCCCCCCCGTGCTCCTGGAGGCTAGACCTCCAACCAAAGAATACACATTGAGGGACCCATGACTCGGACCACATATATGGCAGAGGAGGGCCTTGTTGGCCATCAGGGGGAGGAGAGGCCCTTGGGCCTGAGGGTGTTAGAGGCCCCAGTAAAGGGGAATGTCAAGGTGGAAATATGGGAGTGGGTGGGCAGGTGGGCGGGTGGGCAGGTGGGCGGGTGGGTGGAGGAATACCCTCATAGAGGCAGGGGAGGGGGGGAGGGGATACAGGGTTTCCAAAAAGGAGACCTGAAAAGGGGAAAAGATTGGAAATGTAAATAAAGTAACAAAAAAAATATAATTCAACCCAGAACTTCATTTCAGTGCATTGCATAATATTTACCACAGAAATTTCCTTTTGTAGTAGTAGCAATTAGCAGAGAAACCCTCAAATGATCAATGTGGCGAGAGTTTTCAACCCATAAGTGGGGCATATGCACTATATCCTTCCTGCATGGTTCAAGCATCTTCATGGAAGAGGAGGATAACTTCAAGGAAACTGTTTTCTGTAAACAACAATGTAACATCTGAAGTTACAACAGTTGTGACTCCAGGTACAAGATCTGTGCCAGTTTAAGCCAGATAAAATCCCAGCATGGACAGGGCAGGTGGGCATGAAATTCTACCAGAGGCTGAGGAACAATTTACAGTTGATTGTTTTCTTTTGTTAGTCAATTTTCTTCAATGATATGGCTCTGGTTAAGTCTATCACATTCCAGAGAATGCCACCCTCAAGAATAAGCCAGTGCAAGGAATGGCTATCCCCTCCCCCAAGATGGACAAGACAAATTTGTTTGATGGCTTTTTAAAAAGAAGAAGGAAATTGGGAATCTCAACATGAGGGTTGTGATGTTATTTCTTGGAGCCATTAGCATCTGAATATATTTTCAATGAATTAGTCAAATATATTTTTAAATAATAAGTTTATAAGGGTGAAGATCAAAGGAGACCAGAACTCATAGGCTACATGCTACTTTTCTTAAATGATACCTTGACCAATTTGCAATATTAACATTTTGTTTCTCTATGAATGAAGAATTTTGTTTAACAGACAACATTCTAATTACTATATCAAAGTAAAAATTAATTTTTGCTGCTAGGGCTTTTGACTAAATAAGCAAAACCAAAGCAAAATAAAACCCAAAGATTTTGAGAGCAGTCAGCTTGGGCCTAGAGCATTTAGCTGTCTAAACATACAATAGCTCACAGGCACAGGATGCCCTTCCCAAAACCTTGATGAAAATATGGAATACCTTGCATTCCATTTAGAGGGAAATTTCTGGCTTATGAGACATCATACTGAAATTATTAAACAAAAATTTATACAAAAATATTAAAGAAAAGATTATAGAAATTATCCTAGAGGGACCCTGGGTTTTGCACATACATTTCCTATAATAGTGAATATTTTAATGTTGAACCAGATATATAAATTTCTAAAATGGGCTGTTTCCCTACCCATCAAAGAATATGAAATTCTAAAATTGTCAAAATCAAAATGGTATAAAAATAATCTTACCCTTCACATATCCTCATGTTCAGAAATAATATTTAATGTATTCTATGTGTATACATAGATTTGTCTTTCTACATTATATGAATATTTTGTGTCTGTGCATTTAGGAACATACAATTATAAATGCATGAAAGTTGGGAAATAATTGCACAATCTGAGTATACACATCTCACATAAATCACCACAGCTAAACATAGAAGTAAGGTGCTTAGGATATTTCAGAATTCATTTTTTCTGTTTTTTTGCATGCATATTTCTTTACAAGCTTCCTGTCTTCTGACTGTAAAATATATATTGGATAGCACTTTGAAAGAGGAAGAGCTGCCCGCACATTTTCTTGCAACTGTCAAGAGCCTATGTTTCCTTCCCTAATATCAATGTTTATAAATCTCATGCTTTTTAAGCACACACTTAACAGACATCATATCTTGAAACATCACAATATCCCTGTGAGAGTAAAAAGAGAAAATGACATTCTCCTCCTTGATAAAAGTCTAAAGGCCTTGGTTGAATTACTGAAACCTAGCAATACCTGATGAAAATCACAATGATCATAGGACAACAATTATAACCTTGGGCAGAGTGTTTTCACTCCTGTGGCTGCAAGTGTTCTTTCAGCACAGTTCATGTCCCTTGCATTTTCTAAAGGTATTTGGACAAGGAACACACACACACACACACACACACACACACACACACACACACACACACACACACACACATATATTTCCTCTAGTAATATACTCACCTTTCGTTTATATGCTCAGCTTCCTTAGATTTAAGCCCCATACAGACCAAACACACAAAGTAACATGCATTCGCCATATTTCTTCTTGAGTTTTTTGTTTGTTTGTTTGTTTCAAAAGCCCTTCCTTTTCCACTTTAACCAACTGTGACAACATGAGACTATTTTCCTTTTCTTTTTGACACACTCTATATACCTGTAATCATATACGGGGTTTTTTATGGGAACATTATAACATTTCCATGTGATTTATTTTCAGGCTAAAAGGACTCTTTTATTATAAAAAAGGTTACTTGTGGTGTTGACAATATTAATGCATAATGTCATGTTTGGTTGTTTAGACATTAAAGTGTAGGCTGCTTACAAGTGCCCCAAGTGTTTATCATTGGCTGTGAATTAGTCTGCTGCTCTAATGTGACATGTTCAGTAAAATGACATGGATCATTGCTTGGTTCAAGGTCTCTGCTGTAGCAATATGAGGTAAATAAAATAATAATTCTTCCCAGTGTAAAATGTTTCCAGAACCTTTTCTGTATAGAATAAAGTTCTGACAGAAAATGTTACACACCATCGTGATATTTAACACATGCGAAAGCTTACTGCCACCGATTCTACACTGAAATAAATACCACCTTCTTGTTAAATTCAATAAAAATATGACTTCTAAAGAAGAAATATAAATCTTTATTACTCTATTGAGATCAAGATTAGTTTTGTTTCTTTTCTGGGTTTTAATGTACCTTCAAAGCATATGTAGGATAAAGTTTATATACTAACAAAGAAACAGGTTGTTAAATATTAAAAGTATTTAGAGCATTATGTTTGAATTTTTACCCTGAGAAATTCTCATAGAAAGAGAAATGAGGATTACATATGGTTTGTGAGCTCCCTCCTACTTAGGACAGCTCTATTCTTTCCTTTTGTATCGAAGTTGCTGAAAGTTGCATCTAAAGGAAGACTTTTGTGAATTTTATGAGAATGTGAATCTAGTATAATTAATCTTGACTTAGTTTGTTTCCTTTGTACCTGGGAGCCCATTTTGTCTCGTCTTTGATGACAGAAACATCATACTATGAACATCAGGTTTGGGGTCAATAGTATATAAAATGACATGGTACTTGTGGCGATTACAGAACCTGACCTAGCAGAAAAGCCTAAATGCTTGCTGAATTTTTCCTACCATGGCTAACCTTCATCATTATTCTCTTGTAAATCTGCCTGTAAATTCATCTCTGATTGTTTATTGTTTTTAGCAAATAATATGTTTTGTATAGAGGCTTTATAAACTTTCAAATTTCAAAGAACACAATCTGATGTTTGCTTCTCCCTCTTTTTCACTCAACTTCTATTGAGGAAATAACAAAGCTATCTGAGTCATTATGCTCTCACGAGAACTGTATGAAATTCTTCCATTTAAATTTCACTGAAATCTTAATGCACCCATTATGATTCATCCACTGAAATCATAATCATATGTTCTGAGGCCATGATGGTGCATCGTGTCAATGCATACTAAGGGAGTCCTCGTGCACAGACCATTGACATGATGGACTATATGGCTCTTTCAGAAATGCTATGGTCTGCTGTGCCAATGCACACTGAGGGAGCCTTTAACGCACTGATCCAAGCCTGCAGAGTATGTCTCTATTATGTGCAAAGAGTTATTCATATGACTCTTCTGATGAATAGCTATTTGCTTGATTCTTGTTGATTTTTAAAGTCGTTCAATGATACAGTGATCAGTGCACATCACAATGCTATAGAATAAAATGTTTTTTTAAGAGTATGAAGCAGCCATCAATCTTCCAAGACACAGGACAGCTGACTTTAGCAATATCAAATATGTGAACACTTCATAGAGTTCATTGATACGGACTTTAGAATAGTCTCTTGCTCTAGCAACTCCGGAATCATCATTTACCAGCAGCAATCGCTGTTGAAAGCCCTTCCTTTTCATAGCTATACAGCACATCTCTGCTTGTGTTTTATTATTGAAAATTCAGAACAAGAAAAAAAATGAAGCATTTTGACAAGATACATAGAAATTAGTAAAAGTACTAACTTAAAAGAAAAAAAAATTCATTGTACAATATTATTTACCCAGAACATTTAAAATCTTTTGTTTTTATATACTCTGGAAGGCACAAAATGTTGGGATATAGAGATGGTCATTCATTTGAAATGTAAACAATTATGTTTGCCTTCATAAATAAAATCTATAGCATCCTTTAAGTGTTTTCTAAGGAATTTAAATGAATTTGAGGAATCTAATATATAACAATTCCAGAAGTAAGTGTCTAATAAACATTTGAAAGTTGAAAAATACCTTGCAAATTTTAATCCTCATCTTCTCTTCCATCTGAAGAAACTCTTTCTAGGTTTCCCTTAAGTTCCATAGATCTTCTCTTCTGATGCATTCATTTCTTTTCTCATCCTTCTTTTCATTTTGATTTCCCAGAAATAAAAGGATCCTTTTTAACTTGTTTTACTCTCAGCAAAATATTAGATTATTCTTCTTTACAAGTTCAGTGATAACTGAGGTTACATATGCATGATTTACTTTCTCATTCAGGATTTAAAAATGATACAAAAGCAACAGAGCCATATCAGAGAAAAATAAAATATTGAAACCTAATTATTGATACCCAAAGAAAAGAAAGGTGTTATAGCTAGGTCAAGAAAACTCATTATGTCTCATGGCACAGAATTAGTTCTATTTTTTTTGAAAGGCAGTGTCATAATGGTGGAGAAAGTCAAAAGTATTCTAAAATGAAAGTATTGTTGTCAAATTTACTCGAGCCTAACGGTCTCCATTTTCTCTAGCAGATCCACCTCCCCAGTTTCCACTCCACGCGGTGCTCTGATCCACGGAGGGTTGAGACCTTATCAGTCTGTTGCCTCTGCTGTGGATTGTGGTTCATGGGTTAAGTTCAGATGACAGAGAAAAAGAGAAAGAATTGTGTTGTGTATCCCTCTGCCCCCATGGGGTTCAGCTACGTTCTGTGGAAGGGACTAAGTCTTTGTATGAGCAAATGGAAAGAAGCTTCAGCTCTTTGGTTCCACAAACTAAATAAAACCTATAGGCGATAGAGTGGCTTCCAGTTACTGCCCATGTCTGCACTTCTAAGCACTTATTATACTTGTTATATTCTTAGTTTACTGGCAGGAATATCTGTGTAGGTTTCGATCAGTAAGATGCTTACATTGAAGTGTTTTTTTGAGTGGAATCATCTCTCCTATTGAAACTGTGATCCATACACTAAACGGCATCAGGGCTAGTCTCAAGAAACAGACGGATAAAGTGGATGTGTGAGACTGAACTCTTGCAGACATATTAGACACAAATGTTTAGTGGTGAGTATACAATTTTGTAACTGAGGAGACTGAATTGCAATATGCAGATTTTATATAGCCTAAAAAGTTATTACATGGAATATTGTATTGAAGCAGAACTAGTACTATTACAAAATATAAGTATGAAGTAGATAGATGATAGATGATTGATGGATAGATGATAAACAGAGTTTAAAATATTAGTAACTTTTAAATCAACTTTGACATACACTGAGAATCATAGAATTCCTATTGATTTTGATATTCTATTTTATTTTTAATTTTTATGTAAGAATTCTCAGTAAAGAAGTTAGATTTAGATAAATTGACTTGATGGTAATCCTAGGAAGTCCAGTGAAAGAATATCAGTGATTATGGAAGTAAAGCAAATGGTAACATATAAAAATACGGTACTTATCAGATGATTTTGTACATAACTAATAGGTATCACACATAATAGTCTGTGGAAAAGTACATAGAATACACGTACACACACACACACATACACACACACACACATATATACATACACACACATATACATATACACAAACATATACACATATATGCTACCTACATATGAATCTTTGAAGGAGTTTTTTAAGTGTAAGCTTCATACAGCCATGAAACAGAGAGTGGTTAGGATTAGGAACACGCCTCAACTTCATTGTTTGGAATTCTGAAACCCAATTAAATCTTCAGCTCACTAAGCATTTTGTAACAAAGTCCATGACTGATAGGGAGTATAGTTATCCACAGACAGGGATTCAGAAGACAGGATGGTAATCAAGGAACCTGAACCTATACTTCCTCAATCCCAATGCTAGTGGAAGAAGCTGTCTACTCCCAACCCCCAACACTATTAAGGGAAATAATCTGTCCTGAAAATGTGTATCCAATGATTGTTATTTTTCATAAGGCCTGTAACCAACATGCTCAATTACCTGTAAACCCATAAGTAGAGATAAAGGTCAACTCTTTTCAGAGAATGGCAGAGTCATTTCTGGGAAGAGAGAGCCTGGGCGACAAAGAGACGGGGAAAATATTGCCAAATGTATGTCAGTGGCCAAAATATCATGTTTCACTGAGACCTATAAAAAAGATTAAATATAACAGTCATTTAATAAATTTGTCCTTTGTCATTATCTCCAGTGGGGGATCTGACATTTCTTGTGTTTCCTTGGTGACCAAAAAAATAACGCTTCTCATCTCCTTAACTTTCTACTGTTCATTTATTCTTTTGCTCCAAAGAGTATTTGATTAATTAATTGCATTCTTGGATCCTTGTCTTAAGCTCAGATTTAAAATACTTTTCCTTAATTTAATTTGTTTACTTAAAAGTATTCTTTATTCTTTTACCTCTTATACAGAAAATAATTTTAAAAATTCCAACCTGTGAACTAATAGAAAATATCTCCCGCTTATCTTCTTTGTACTTCTTTACTACCCCACTTCCTGTTGGTGGTCAGTGTAACCATTAATGGTCATGCAAAATATGTTAACTCTGACTAAAAAGAACATTTTATCATTAAAATATGGCAATAGATTTGTACTCACAGAAATTAGCAATGTTATAATGTATTTTGTCATAAAAAGTAACTAACCAGGTGTAATTTTATGTGGTTACTAAATAGCTTGTTGTGGGGTAAATTAAGGAAAAATAGGTGTAGGATAGGAATGCTGACCTTCAAAATTCATGATGAACTTTAAATTAAAATAAATAACAACTAAAATGAAAATGTAATGGTTTATCTTTCCTGGCCACAGTACAGAGGTTGAGAAGCAAAGAATATTGGTGAATATCTATTCTCTGTATATTCAAATGGTGCAAAGGATTCTGTTTCTTTTCCATGAGAGTTTGTTAAAGTCTAGTGAATGATCTTCATCAAAAGTATATTCAAAGTTGAGATAACTCAGAGGCTAAAACTTCATTTGAACTTAAAGATTTAAAGCTTCTTCTTCTTCTTCTTCTTCTTCTTCTTCTTCTTCTTCTTCTTCTTCTTCTTCTTCTTCTTCTTCTTCTTCTTCTATCTTTTTTCAGTCTACATATTAAGGATGCAAAGTACTTTTTTGTTTTAGTTTGAATTTTTTATTACATCACTTTCCCCTTTCCTTCCTTACTCCAGCCTCTCTATGTCCTGCTGAGATCAACACCACCAGATATATTGCTTTGCTAGGTGCTAGCAATTTCCATCCATAAAAAGATTAGTCTTTTGGGAATTACACCGCAGATCATCTTCCTGCCACCATTCTCAGGAAGGCTTTTTCTTTCTTCAGTAAATAGATTCCTCAAATTCTGGGTTTAGTGTTCTACTGCCAAATTTAGTGATAAAAACTATCCCAAGAAAAGAATGACAAATTCCTGAATAATTGCAAGAAAAGTCACAACATACTGTTGTTCAGAAATTTGAAACCTAAGCAAACTTAGACTTAATAAATATATCTGTAATTAGTGAGGTCACTCAGACAAAAGAAAATCTCTGTGTAATAAAAATTAATGTGTAATGAACAGTATGCTTTAAATTCAAGGAAATTTTCCCTCTGTGCTTAAAATCTCTTTACATATAATACTGGGAACTTTTCTAATATCAACTGAGAAAAATTAAGAAAAAAAGAAGTATAACAGCATGAGATTATATAGCTTAATAATGTATTTATTTTGAATTAAATCCCCATGGATCAGAAATGATGTCTCTGTATAATTATTTTAAAAAATCATATAAAGAAAAATAATACTGTGTTATATCTTTTAATGATGAAAATGAATTATGTCACTGAAGAGGTCAGTTATGTGACATAAAGCATGTGCTTTGCATTGTCTATAAAGAACTATCAATGCAGCTAGTGAGAGACTGGAAGTATTGTAGAGAAAACAATTGAGTCACTTTTGGCATCCTTCACTGTGGAGTTAAAAGATCCACTATTCAACTGATACTCAGCAAAGCCAGGATGCCCATGAAGACAATGAAGTGAGTCTCTGTTAAGCAATAGCTCACTGAGAACATTCCTAGTACATTACACTTAACTGTTACAGCGTTGTACAATTGGTTCTTATTATACATGAAGCTTTGTGACTATTAATATAGAAAACCATTCTGGAGAAATTTTCAAAATATCAAATAATCACTCATTCAAGATATCCTTACACTGTCCAGTAGGTAAACATAAAGTTTCAGGGATATATTCAATTCGAAAACATGTATTATTTAATTTTTCTACCAATGAATTCATTCCCTTGACTTTTCTCCTTTATCAAGTCCTCCCTTTAAACCCACCCTCTTCATTTTTATCCTCAATATTTTCTCTTATATATTTCCATAAACATTGCTTATCTTTCTCTGTTCCACTGATCTTTATTATTCCCTTTTCTTGGTCATCTTCATCTTATTTATTTGAAACTTCAAACTTTATTTTGATTATTCACTGCAAAAAGGAGAGTAGAATAAAGTTAATGGTGATTTTCTACTTGGAAATACACTTTCTCATGACAATTTTAAGTATTAAACATTAATGATATCCCTGCAATTATATATTCTTAGTCTTGCTAAATTATAGTAAAATTATTTTCAGCATTTAGCTCATTGTTTCAAATGATCATGTGGTGTCTGACTAAATTATGCTTGGTACTGACCTTGCTCTGCAACCAAATATGGAAGTTCTAGCTGGCCTGCCTCTCAGTGTTTGCTGTGCCTGAGCAAACTGGCAGTTCATAAGTATTTGGAGTGATGATGCACACAGAAGTCATGCATCCAGCACCAGTTGGCCTGTCACTGTGTGTAGCCAAAGAGTCATCTTGCCAGCTGCTGAGTCCAGAGTTGTTCCTGGCAGACTGAGGCTTCCCTGGAGCAGAAGATACTGAAAGACTTCCCTGTGCATATGAAGGGGATGCTGATAAAATCATACGACGAAGTGAAGAAAGAAAGTGTTTCTAATGAATTTTCTACTGCAAGCTCTCACCAAAGAGAAGCATACTTAGACTTATGTCAGGACTTAAGTCATATCTCACTAACACTGCTTTTCTATAAAGAGAGAGTTAAAATGTTTCATAAATGAAGGCTAAATACAAGTCCAGCAAGATGGCTTAGTGGATAAAAGCTGCTGGCTGTCAATCTTGACAGCCTGCAGGAAATGAGGAAATGCAGGTGAACCCAGGTAAGGGTGGAAGAAAAGACTTGACTTGACCGAGTTGTTCTCTGATCTGCTGCACATGTATACCCTGCCCTGTCCTGACACTCTTCCTACCACACACCACATGTAGGATACAATAATAAAGTGCTTCTTAAAACAGAGAAGGCTGATTACAGAAAAGTAAGGTCAGAGTGAAAAGTTCAAAAAATAAAAGCAATACATGGGGAATATTGTAGTGAACATACTATTGCCTTTGTGGCAATGCTGGTGGGAATCTATAGCCTAATGTAGGAACTGATGACCAGTATAACTTGAACTAAAACAAAGCTTCTCAACCTGTGGGTTGCCACCCCTTTGGGGATGTCAGATGTCAAATGACCTTTTCTCAGTAGCCATCTAAGCCCATCAGAAAACACAGATATTTACATTAAGATGCATATCTAGCAAAATTACAGTTATAAAGTAGCAACAAAATATTTTTATCCTTTAGGGTGACTACAACATTTGAATCTGTATAAAAGCGTATGCAGCATTAGGAATTTTGAGAACCACTGAACTAGAATGTCATGGCTTTGATCCCAATCTAAACTGTTGTTTCCCACTTCCAGGCTGTGCTAGAGCACTAGGTCCCTGATTGTGCTGCCATTTTGAAGTCTATCAAATATTTATAAAATGAGGTCTGGCTGGGCAAAGCGATAAACCTTAAAGTTTATAACTGGTTCTTCCTCCAGTCTACAGTCTTTGCTTCCCAGTCAGCCATAACTAACCTCCTTTTCAATTAGTTATTTCTGTTAGATTTGTCTTTCCGGTACCTTAACTATATGTGTGTGCATGCATGTGTGCATGTATGTGTGTGTGTGTGTGTGTGTGTGTGTGTGTGTGTGTGTGTGTGTGTGTGTGCATATATACATATTTATGGGTCCGAAGCCACTGTCCTTTCTCCTTGTCCTTTCTCCCTTAATTTAGAGACTTAATTTAGAGTCCTAAAGTCTTTCCTAACTATGGTCATTGTCATAGTGAGGATTTTGCTGTCACTGAGGATAGTTTCTAAGTAGAAAAGTATTAGAGGAAAGATTCTTTTAAAGTTTGTGAATATGACAATTTTATTTCCTTTTTCTTAAGATTATAGTATAACTTTCTTACTTTATTTTTATAAATAGGGCTCTAATTTTTCATTTCATAGCACATTTAAATAATTTTCAAAAATATTATAGTAGTATTTATGCATTTAAAAGATTCCACTTACAGTCATGGAATGTCAGCCAAAAAAATCAAATGAATTAAAAATCCAAATATGATGAATTCACCCATTTCCCATTGTTTATTGAATGAAGATAACTCTCATATTTTAAAGAATTGAGAGTACAGAAATGAATCATTCACTCTATTAACAAAAGGTTGCCAAGATAACAAACCTATTAAACATTAGAACATGTCAAATTAACTTAAATTAGATTAAATATTTTAAAATGTGTAATATACAACCATTTTGCACAGTTACCCAGAGATTTTATTATTGTTCTTTGACTTATGATCTTCAAAAGGAATTTTAAAATTCTTGAGCATTGGGTGAATTAAGGTACTCAATCAAAATTCAGTGTATCAAACTGGATTAAAATAATATCCAAGAACATACTGTTCTCAGAATACTCACGTTAAATTTAAGAATATTCCCTTGCAATGTTCTAAGAGAGAAAAGATATTCAATGAAATTGGTAACTTCCCCTCTAAAATCATAGCTAAGGTAGTTATATAAGAAATGAGGAATTCCATAGATTATACTTAATATTGGATTAACGTCAATATTGATAAATAGGAAGTAGAAATAACATACATATTTTTCTATAGATTCATGCATTGATAAATATCTTTTTATACATTTACACAATGGAACCTTCTTGAACATTCTTGTTTTGTGACATAGGCAGCAATGACTTTGAAGGCATTACACTAAGTAAAATAAGCAAATTTCACAACAAGGTATGTAGCACAATCCTAGTTATAGCACACAAACCAACAAAGACCATACTTTTAAACAGAAGGGAGCCAAGGCATTTGCTCAGTGTTGAAGGGGGAACCTCAAGGAGCTGCTGTGTAATGGGTATCAGCTGTCAGTTACACAAGATGATTGTGTTACATGGCTTCCTTTGTAAAGTCACCAGCCAGAACTTAATGAAAGTGGGCAGAGAGTGTGCCTTAAACATTGCTACGGGAACAATTCTATTGGTGTGTGCCGGCGAGATAAAAAAATTAATTTCACATGACTAAAGGAGTTTTATATCAACATAATGACTGTAGTACAGCGACAGAATTTGAATTACTATCTCAGTTACTGAGTTTGTTTTAACCTGTTTTGGTGACTGAGCTTAAATGCTTTAGTTGTAGTATTGAATGAAGCCAAATAATTTTTCCTCATAACTCGATTAAAATTTTTACAAAACTTAGCTACTAATGTGCAGCTAAGTCCAAAATGTGTGTGTGTGTGTGGGGGGGGGTTGTAAGTAAAATATTTAACAAATTATTTAAAAGCTTCTTTCTAATTTATTGAAAAAATCGACATCAATAATAGCAAAATTGGAGAGACTACAGCAAGGTACCATTAAACAGAAGATTCCAACCAACCAGGATACCTTCTGCTTTGTGTTTGAATTCATTTCATATTCTTTTCTATTTGCAGAAGAAAAAGGACAATAACATCAGAGATATTTGGTTGGGTTTGCTTGTTAATTACATGATTCTGTAAATTCCTTCCTTTACATAAGCCAATTTACAGAGTTTCCGCAATTTGAAACTGTAAGAACCTTCACTCAGGAGATAAAGAAGCCAATGAAGTGTGTTTATAAGGAAAGGGCTTAGCTGGAAAATGAGAAACAGGAAATTACAGTGTTTGGGGTGCCAAGAAAAGCACAAAACCCCTTTCACAACATCTAATTTTTTTTTATTGGTGACCATATTCAAATATATCATGAGAAGAAAAGATTTTATGGGAAGCATAACGTTTTCACATTTTTTATTTATTTCAGAACATTAGAGCTTATAATAAAATCTAGTTTACGTGTTTCCCGAGTAATTTTTAATTAACATAATTAAATTATTTCCAAGTTTCGTTATGCATATATTTCTGAATTCAGAAAATATATTGGTTCATGACAAAGGCTTAAAAAACATTACATTTATATTTCCTTATCTATGCATATGTGCATGTGTCTCTCAGTACTTGTGAATGTGAATGCAGCGTTGCAGAGGGCAGAGGAAGGTTTCGGAGCTCCAGAAATTAGTTACAGTGTTTGTGGTCTGCCCCTCGTGGGTTCTTTGAATGGGACTTGGGTTCTTTCTTAACCACTTGCACATCTCTCTTGATACCTCAAAAAGTAAACATTTAAAAAAAAAGAAATTAAGAAGTGTTTTGTGGTTTTTAATTTTGTTAACAAACTCTTCTTTGGCTAAGAGGATTCAGGTTAAACTAAGTTCTCAACTTTTCACTCTCAGTATTTGTAATTACAAGTACATTAATATTTAATTAACTTACTGCACAGGTATAAATATTGACACAGAATTGCCAAAGTATTTCTTACATTTGAATTGTATTTGAGCTTAATCCCACTTGTTAAGCAACTGTGAAATCATTGCTGTGGGCTTTAATTTTATTCCTGATATAGCTTTCATCTGGAAATCAACCCAAACCCAGGTATGAATGGCTTTGTCTCTAAGGTGCTGCTTCTGGGGAATAGTAGGACAGTCACTAAGTGTGGCTGTTTGGGAGGTGCTCAGATCATTAAGTGACATGACCAAGGAGAGATTACCAGGGCCAGGGCTATTCCTTTTCCTCTTCCTTTAGGCCTTTCTTTCTAATATGAGGGTTTTGATTTGTCATACATTTCCACCACAACATGAAGCCTATGCACAGGCTCATTGTGCTCAGGATCTAACAGCCATAGACCAGCTTCTCCAAATGTATTAGTCAAAATGATCATTTCTTTATTAAAGGATAAATCGACTACATGAAAATTTTTCATATGGCAATAGAAATGGAGTGAGAAATATTTGGAACATTGGACAGTTGGGCTTAAAAGAAAGGTACCAAAGCTAAATGTAATGTGGGTAGTGGTTGCTCGTGCTGATAAGAAGTATAATTCTTTGCACTAGGATATTATAAAGGTGCCTACAGGACATTACAGGCACCTGCAAGATATCCATAGTCACCATGGGCTAATCAGAAATCAAAATTCATAAAGTTGTTTTAAAAAGTTTGCCAGGCATTATTTCGAGGAGAGGGCCTATCATATCTAGCCCACCCAGATCTGCCTCAGGAATTCTTTTACTGGAATCTATTTTCTCTTGTTCAACTGTTGTATACTGAGCCGCTGCAGCTGTGGTTTAAATGGGCCCAGGTAGAGCTCATGCTGGTAGCAAACGCTGGCATGTTCCAGGTGATGCTGATTTTGTTGGCATGGAGAATCCAAGAATTATGGGATCATAAGGGCTTACACTGAGTTTTCAAATGAAAGCCTAGGAGGCCAGGCAAGTGCTGTCTTTCAGAGTTCTTGCAAGCTGTCCCCAAATGGACAACATGTGGTGTTGTAGAAGTAAAGTTGAGGCTACAGTGCAGACACCTAGATGTAAAGGTGTTAGCAACATGAACCGCTCATCAGGATAAGCTGGGTCTAGCAAACCAAGCCAGCCTGGGAGCATTGCTATGTAGGATGCAATCAACATGATCATTAAGGCAAGGTTGATTAAACTTTAGGGAGTCCATTTCCCCCCCAAACCATGTTCCGTGTAGTTGGCATTGTCACCTTGGCGGGTTCTAGTCTTTATCTGGGTCCTCATTCCTTTAATTTGTATATTAGTCCCTTCTATAATGGTTGTCTTTAGTTTGTGGTTACCCTCTCATTATCATCTTGAAAGTTTGTTATATATATTTTAAGTATTTTACAGAAATTCACAAATAAATACTGTTGGGTTTTCAGATTTGGGTTTTTGAAAATATTGGAAGAGTTAAGACTATAGGGACTGTTATAGTTGGACAAAATATATTTTCCATGGTGAAATGGGCATGGAAGTGAGAACCCTACATGCTCTTTTTTTTTTTTTCCAATTTGCTTCCTGGCTCATGAAGTAAGGCAATTTGCCCTCTTATATTCTCCTGCTATGATTCTTGCATTGGCAAGTCCTAAAGAAGTGGAGGAAACTGTTAATGAATTGGGAAATCCGAAGCTGTGAGCCACAACATGTTTTATAAATTGATTATGGCAGTTATACTTACTGAAAGTTAACCACTACAATTTTTATTAAATGCATTTAAATATTGGTTGTTTTCCCTTTTAATTTTTATAATATTGACATATAAGCTAACAGATATTTTGACAGAACGAAAAATAGAGACATAACTCCATCTTCCTCTCTAGAAACCAACATTTTCTTTCTAATCTACCACATTAAAGATCTCTAGAAAAGTTTGAATATCCACCTTCCACATATTACATCTGGCAAATTTATACTCATCTCTTTAAGCTGACAAACATCCATACTTATTATTGTACTAATGTTTTATATAGTATAGCAAAATTAGATATCTATGAAATCTTCAAAATTATGCAGTTTTTCTTTATAAAACATTGTTGACCATATATATATATTATACGTTTTAATTGTGGTAGAATAAAATTATACATGGTTATCAAAGTCCTTTATTGTCCAAGATATTAAATGTCTTACTTTGAAAAAGTAGTTTCCTTCGTGGTGGAATTTGGAATATACTTTAGATTTACTTTTTGTTTATCCCAGAATTCCATATTATCATAATGTAAGACCAAAAGGAGCATTAGGGTATTCAGTTTGGATGGCAGCAAACTTTGTCCATTAAAAAAAGTTTGAGATTTTGCAGTATTTGTAAATAGATAATGTAGTGTAGTGACTTTTGTATTCCAATTGTATCAGTGATTTTTGACATCTTTCCCACTTTATATTGTGTTCTTATTTTCTTTATTATGGTAATCTGAGATGAAAGCTATGAGCACTTTGCAGGTAAACCACAGGGGATTCTTGGAGTAACATTTAAGCAGGTGTATTTTTCAGCTTGTTACATCAAATACTGTTTTCCTGTTAGCATTTGTTGTGAATTGATTAGTGATAATCCTGGGTTAAAGATATTTCTTCTTTGTGGTTTCTTTATGCAACAGATGGCTAATTCCCTATTGAACAGCTAATTGACAAGGTGGTGAGGGAAGAGTGACAGCAATTATAGTGATGAATTGTGAGTATGCCCTAACCCTCTTCTTACTGGGTCCAGGTGAGATAGACTATTGCAGATAATCTCTTAAGAAACGGAAACAAAGGCACCTGGAATTGTCTCATCAGAATTGGCTGATGAACTTGAACTTGTTTAATTATGCAACATGGAGGAGGATTCCTTACAAAATATGATACCCACAAGAAGAAAATACTGTACATTGGAAGGGAGGGAAAAAATACTTAGAGTTTTTGTACAAATTAATTTGTCTCATTTAACAAATTAATAAAAACTATCTGTATTAGTCATGGTTCTCTAGAATCACAGAATTTATGGAATGTCTCTGTATATTAAGGGAATTTATTGCAATGACTTAAAGTCTGTAGTCCAACTAACCCAACAATGGGCAGCTGTGAGTGGGAAGTTCAAAAATCTAGTAGTTACTCAGTCCATGAGGCTACCTGTTTCAGCTGGACTTCTGTGTAAACTGCAATCCTGAAGAAGAAGGTTCCAACAGATGTGCTGGCAAGTAAGAGCACACAAGCAAAGAAGAATGAGTCTTCTTTCTTTTCGGTGTCCTTATATAGGCCTCCAGCAGAAAGTGTAGCACAGCTTAAAGGTGTATATCAGCACACCTGGATATGGGACTTGATTTGTCGCAGGCTGGCCTTGAATTTAGAAATCTGTATGCCACAGTCTCCTGGGATTAAAGGTATCTACTACCTTGCCTAGATCTAAACTCTTCATGGCCTCTATGCTTAAAGACCTTCATGTCAAGACCCAGGTCAGAAGCCTGTGTCTTCCAGCCTCAAGATCTGGATCACAGAAGTGCTCTACATTTCTGGACTGTAGTTTATTCCAGATGTAGTCAAGTTGACAACCAGGAATAGTGATCGCACTATCATTAGCAGAATCTGCTACAAAATGTTTAATATCACTGAATTATTAATTTTAAAAAATCAACTTTCCCTGTACTCAATATCTAATACTTATGAATTTTAAACTTTCATTTTTATAAAATATAATTTAAAATCAACTCTTATTATATAAAATAGAGAGATTAGAGAGATAGCTTAGTCAATAAGAGTGCTTGCTGCTTTTTCAGGGGTCCAGAGTTCAGTTCCCAATATCCGCATCAGAGTGTACTACAGTCAACATTAGTCTAGCTCCATGGTATTTGCTTCCCTTTTCTGGGCTCTGTGAGCACTCCACACAAGTGTGCATGCAGACTGGTGTACACCACACACACACACACACACACACGCACACACACACAAATAATTCTGGGCGAGGTTGAATTAGTCTCTCCCAGAAATGAGCCCTCTTATTAGTTGTCCAAATAAGAGTGTGGTGGATACTGAAAACAAATATACACAAAAAATAAACAAACACAGCAGGTTCATTTGTGCATGTGTGTGTGTGTGTGTGTGTGTGTGTGTGTGTGTGTGCGCGCATGCGCGTGTATGTGTTTACTAATGATTAATGGAAAAGGGGAGTGTTATTTGGGAGGGCATGGAAAGAAAATCACCAGCTGCTATAGCTGAGAAGATGGACTGAGGTAATTTGATTTCAATTAACAGCAGATTGTAAAAGAATAGAGAAAGTTCCACGGGGTAGAGAGACTATAATCTCTGTCTAAACATATCACGGAAATTCTCAAGGTCTGATTCGAGGGAATAATCGTCTACCAATTGTAGCCTTTTATACATAGTTCTAGTTTGGGAGGGATTCATATATTCAATTAGGAATCTGTATATATTGTATCTGTTGTTTCCTTCCTCATAGGGGGATCTAGAAATTGGGATCAACACTGCTGACTTTCTTTTATCCTTGTAAATACACTGCTTGTTGTTGCTTGGTTTGGAATGACTTTACTTTTCACAAAAAAACCTGTTATTGCCATACTCTCATAGAACTGTGTACCTTTTAACACACATCTGTTTCTTACAAACTGTTGAATGCTGTTCCAGGAAAAATGTTTACTAAATTCATGAGGCCAGCATTATTCCTGTTTCTATAATTAAGGTATAGCGCTTATACCTAAACCATAAAAATATTCACTCCAGAGTCTCATCTCATGGCCACATTTTTAGCATACGCTATCCAAAAAAGCTTTTGGGCATATTTTATTTATATACCTATGCATACAGAAATGTGTCCAACATAGTTTTTAAAACAACTTACTGGAAGTCATAGGGCATTTTTTCAAGTTGTTTTTCAGTCAAATATTCAAATGAACAGCATCAGAGAGCTTTAAATGTATGTGGTTCATGGATCATTTTAAATATTTTATACTATTTTTATATTTGCAAAAACCTGCATACATTTTACAGTTGGTCTTTCTCAATGAAATTATTAAATCACAATAAAAGACATCTTTACAGTAGACCCCTTGTAGCCTGAGAACAGTGCCTGGATTTTCACATCAAAATTAACATATGAAAGACACAATTTCCAAAACAAGTTTGCAAGTCATTCCTTACTTGAAAATCTTGTTAGGACCAGAGAATGCATGGGAAAAGCCAGGGCCACATGTAAAGCTGGCAAAGACATATGATGTGCAAATGTCCTGTAAGATATCATCGTCTCTTGGACCAGTAACTTTTGGGCTCTTTCTCGGGCTCTGATGTTTCCTCCCATTTTGGGGGTATTTATCTCTTTTTCTCTTCTTCTTTTTTTCTAAATTGGTTATTTTATTTATTTATGTTTCAAATGCCATCCTCCTTCCTCGTTTCCCTTCTGCAAGCCCACTATCCCATTACTCCTTTTCCCCCTGCTTCTATGAGGGAGCTCCCCCACCTACCCACCCACTCCTGCCTCATTGTCCTAACATTCCCCTAACAAGCTGTCTCTATTTTTGTTTTTAAGCATGTGTCCCTGAAGTAATCCTTTGTCAAGAGATACAAGAGCCTATCTACACTTAGGTGACCAATGAACCTCTGCTGAGCTTCTTGGCACTGTTGAGGATGTCTTCTTTAGTGTTCTGGACTTTCTCATTTTTTCCTTGCTTTCCATGTCTAATGTTATAGACATCAGTTTTCCTCCACATTCCTTTCCCCCTGGCAACTATTTGTACTTTCAGCTTGCCTGTACTACTTTTTAAAAATAGTTAGTTGTCATTTATTTTAAATTATAATTGTAGCTTTTTCCCTCTTCCCTTTCTCCCTCTGATCCTTTTCATGGATCCTCTCTCTCTCTCTTTCAAATTCATGGTCTCTTATCCTTTCCTTATTGTGGCATTCAGCTGTTCTATTCTCTTGTTTAGATCAAAATGCTGATAAAATTGTCCTTAAACTTCCTTCTCAGTCTATTTTAAAACTATTGCATGAATGAGACTAAGAACCCAAAAAAAGGAAGGACCCTTATTTTATCTAATAACAATTATATTAATTTCTTTTCTATATTTTAAGTATGTGTCATTGAATTAAACATGTTGCTATTTAATTATAATGTTTCTGTTTCATGAAAATTTATAATATTTCTGTCATTAGTCTTGTTATATTAAGAATATTTCACAAGTTTTATTGTTACACTAGGATTGTGGTATAGTGTTTATTTATTCTAATATATTGTTATTTCCATAGTATACATAGAAAAGTAAGTCAAGACACTTGTTCAAAACCATACAGCACTCTTGTGATATAGTTTACTGGTAGAGGTCTTATTTAGAAGGAAGAAGGTCTTGATTCAATCACAGTACACTGACAAATACTCACTCTCTTTCTTACTCTCTCTGTCTCTGTCTCTCTGTCTCTCTGTCTGTCTCTGTCTCTCTCTCTAATCTATATGTGTGTGTGTGTGTGTATGTGTGTGTGTGTGTGTGTGTGTGTGTGTGTATGTGTATGTGTGTGTGTGTGTGTGTGTGTGTGTGTGTGTGTGTGTGTGTGTGTGTGTGTGTACTTCTCAACTCTGCACCTGGATAGTGATAGGAGTATTACTGAGTCTATAGCAGTTTTAAACTTGCAATTCTGTAAAGCAAGTTTGTCACATTTTTTGGTTTATTTTCAAAGATTGCTTTTTCATTTTTTTTTTCTTCCAAATAGAAGTTGCTCATTATAAAATAGGAAAATATTATCTTCAAATCAACTGTGAGTGGTCAATTTTCATCTCCCTAATATATTCGTCATTGCTGATGATAACAATGCTAAAAGTAATGTAAAGACTTAAGTCTCCAAATGGCTTTATCTTTATACTGGCACAATAACAGGGCATGACTATGAACCCATCATTTGGAGTACTAGAAAGAACATTTTAACTCATCCTGTTCTGGAGTCTACTAACAGACACTAAGAAAAGGAAAAATTATGATACAAGCCTTGTTTCCAGATAAATATGCATGGATTGCATGGAAGCGTTGTTTATAACTGTCATTGTTTGTTTGTTTGTTTTTCTGTGCACAAAGAAAAGATGCAATAATGCAAATGGCACAGAAAAATATTCGAGGAAAGATGGCTTAACAGTTATCTTTGTGTTTATAGCTTGAAAGGCTCTAGTTTATTTCTATGTAAATATTCCTTATCAAATGCTCAATTGTATGCCCTGTCTGTTACAGTCACATTCTATCTCTGGGCAGATATTGCTTCAAGGAATGTAACAATTGTGCAGCACTTAAGTGCAGTTCAAATCCAGTACACTTGTCTTGCTGTTTTCCTATAGATTCCTACTGCCAGAACCTGTAGAGAGAGCAGGAGACAGCAATATTCTAGTGTTCTTGGAAATTTGCATGTAGGAAAGCAAGTAAATGCATATTCACTGTGAGCATAGTTCATGAAGTGCTGAGGACAATATGAGCCTCAGAGGAAATGATTGTTTCACAACAAGGAACTCATGCATTTCAAATTACTCAACACCTGGGCTTGAAATAGGTCCATACTCCTGTTGGTTAATGCTACTGCTGTAGTACTGGCAAGAAGACTGACAGCTTGCAGGGGCATTCACAAAGTCATACAGTACGTTAATTCTGGTAATGTGTCCTTTTTTTTTTTTTTTCCTGATTGGCATGAGTACAAGAAAGAAATTGGCCATATCTTCCTGATTCTGCATCTGGTTACATGGCACAAAGATGAACTAACTCCATACCGAGTTTATAGATTTAAAATTCCCATTATTTTTTTTCCATGCAATTATATTTGGTAGAGAATTTATAAAGCACAGATATTATGTGACATACAATTTGTTTTCATTTTATACATTAAAGTTTAAAATGATTCATGTGCTTGTTTTATTTTGTTTCCTTTCCTTTACACTATGGTATTTAACCTATAAGATTATAAGATAATAAATTATACTGCAGAGAGGTTAAAATTCTGTTATTTTACATTGCTACTTATATTGACAAAAAACGTCAAGGGCCTCCTAGAATTTGGTAACCCAACACTCTTTCACCTCGTCTGTAGTCAGTGATAGGTTTACATTTTCAAAATTTAAACATCATTTTAATAGGCAAATAAAAGATGTATACGTTGTGGTATAAAACAGAACCTCTACTCTTGACTTCATACAGTGTTTTCCAAGGATATATTTACTGCATTGACTACCATTACGCAAAGCTATTTTTTTTTCTCACAGTTAAGTGATGCATATATAATATGAAGTATTTAGTTTTATGGTTCTTTCTTCCTGCCTTTTGCCTCAATTATCTTTAGAATATATGTCCTTTATGTAACTCCTACTTTACATAAAAGTACTTCCTACTTTACGTAAAAGTGTTTAATTGGAGGCTTATGCTCATCTCAAATGGCACAAGTTTCTAAGTAAAACGCCTAGAACCAACTATAAGGTGCATCCCTTGAGTTGTTGGGTAAAGCTGTCCCAGAGACCATCCAAGCCTTATAGCCTAATATCATTGCTCTGGATTCCCCGTCAGAACATGGATGTAAGATTTTATCACCAAAGACACCACATACACAAAGATCAGGACATGGAAAACTCAATTTTGTACTATCCAGGAGTTTTCCTCCCTCCTGGATAGTTCTCATAGTACTGGGAGTTGCTATGTAACCGACTTGTGGGAAATAAATCATCAAAAATATTATCCAGCTGCAAACACTGTGAACTGTAATAGTGACCAAAGGACAATTTGTGCCCATTGGCTCAATAATGGCATGAATGTTAAGAGGGTTACCAGGTACTTTTTAAATTAGGTTTTAAAAAAAAAAAGCCACAGGAGAAGGGATCACATGCTTGGCACTGCAACCCTGGCCAACAACTTAGGACTGGGAAGCGCATAGGCCCCAAAGATGAGATTATTAAATTGACATAGTATTAAACTACGTTTGAAAATTATATATCTAACCATAGAGTAGTTCTGCTCTCAGACTTAATCAGAGAAGTTTCTTTGGGTACCGGATGATAGTGAACACAGAAACTCCCAACTGGTCAAAGTAAAGTGATAAAAATGTCAGTGGCGTGCTCAATTCCAAACAGAACATCTGTATCACACCTCCTCCCCAAGGCTCAGAGACCATCATGGAAGTGGTACAGCAAGATGGTACAAGCCAGAAGTGGGAAGAAGATGAGAAAAACAGTGTCTTCTGAGAATTATACAAACAATACATTCTTGAACTCACAGCAGCAATGAATGCCTACATGAGAACTGTGCAAGGTCAGGCCAGTGAACAATTTAACATGGAATGGGGATTATAAGTCCTTATTTCTAAAAAGTGTGCTGTGGTCAGTTGATGGCTTTGGGGGGGACAGTCAGTTTTCTTTAAGGGTACAGCTCCTGGTGTGCCAGCCACACAGCAGAGGGTTAACCAACAACCCAAGAGTAAGTATGTGGGCTACACAAATTGAAGTTCTTAGTTATTAAAATAAAAAATGATAATAAAACAAGACATTGGGGGATACGGAGGTTGAGCTTGACCTGAGAGGGGTTAGGATAAAGTGTTAGGGGTCAGTATGGTTAAAATACATTTTATAAAATGCGCAAATAATTAAAAATACATTCCATAGAGGATTTATTTTTGATGTTTTCAAATGCAGCTATGCACATTATCTGTGATATTACTGGAAAAAAAAAATTGAATCAGCTAACTACAAGCCGGGGTGGGAAAAAAAAAAAAAGAAAAAAGAAAAACAAGCAATGATTATGCATCTGAAACCTCAGAGAAAATCTGACAGCTTACTCTCTAGCCACTCATATGATATTTTTTGAAAACAAGCCCTGTGTTTAATCTGTTATTTAGTTTCAAACCTGCTTTTGATCCATTATTCACTTTGAAATTCAACCTTTGCTCAGGCATTCACTTTAGCTGTCTATTCTAAAATTACACCCACCGCTTTGAAACATGAAACCTTGCAGATGTGGCTTTTTCTTAAGTTCCCACATCATAAAAATACATAAAAACTTGTAGACTAACAAAATCAGCTGATTTTTATCTCAAAGCACAGAAATTTACATCAAAGCTTATAGAATGTTATTTAGGTTTTTAATCTATTTATAGTATCAATGCAGAGTAATAATTAAACAATGTTACAAATTTTAAATTATTTCTTCAACTAGCAGTATATTATGGTAAATTGCCATTTTTGTGTGTTCTGCCCAGTCTCACATAAGGAGCATTTTACTGCTTGGCAATAGTATAAGACAGACTATACAATGATAAAAGTGATCAAGTGTTATGGTTGTGAATTAGATAGCTAGTTCAATGATATGTGTCTCATCAACTAGTCAGGCCATTTCAGAAACAAAGGAATTGTTCAGTTTTCGATGTCTATATGTTCAATAAATGTGGGCCTCTCAGATGAGCCAAGACCCTAAGGGCAGATGTATTTTAGGCACGACTTGCAACACTCCCTGAGTCTCAGAATCAATAAATTAGTTTATTTCTTTAAAACTAGAATGAATAAAAATAATATGAAAATACTTCTATGAAGAATTGCTCTTCAAAGTTGCCAGGTGTAGAAACAAAGCACTCAGTATGAGAGTCCCAGTTTGGAAACACACTGTAGTTTTACATTAATTTAATCTAATAATGTTATTTAAATGACTTTTGAATATTTCTCTTTTCATGAAACATTAAATATTTAACTTTAATTTTTAAATTAAATTAAATATTAAGAATATTTAAATAGTCTTAGAACTATTACCAATCACATGGTGTTGATCTATAAAGTATTTGTGACTTTGGCTTCCTGTCCCAGAAATTTCAGAATCTCTGTACTAATTTCCTTTGCATGTCAATGAGGTTGATTCACAAATGACTATTACTGAGTTGTGTAAGATACTAATCCATTTTGCCAACAATTCTACTGTACAAAAGCCATAATTTTTAATGTAATAATATGATATTATTTAGCATAATTTATGTTATTTAATATCTAATGTTATTGTTCAACATTTAATATTTAATATTATGTTATTGTTTAACAAAATGTATCATTTTTATCTGTGCATTATCAATCATGTGTTTATGAAACTTCAGAGAATGTGGATCATTTTAGGCTAAAATTTTAGTTTTAAAAGTTATTATTAAATTTTTAGTAATATTATGACCACTTTACTAAATATCTGGATCTAATTATTATAAGTTGTATGTTTCATGTATTCATTGTGAATACATGACCCAATAGGATAACACTCAGACTTATTTAAAATGTCTATTAAAATCCTCCACCATATTTCGTTTCTGTGAGTAATCTTTCTAAGATTGTTACTCAATAGATGCATGCAATGATACATATATCATTTAAGGTTCGGGGAACACTCCAGTAAGAGGGACATTATTTTAAGATACTTAACAGGTGATTATTGTACCTTTGACCATTGTTCATAGTGTATAACCTATTTTTCACACACACCCCACTTTAGACTATGATATTAATGAGCCCAACATCTTTAATGCCATATCTTTCCCACAGGTTTCTCCAAGACTCAATCATCTTACCCAGTCTATCTGCTAAGTGAACTCTGTGTTAAGTCCAGCACTTTCCTAGAGTTTGCACCATAAAATTTACCACTGTATTGATACATTCATGAAATCTTAAGTTTTATTTTGTTTGTTTGTTGAGAAAGCAGTTGTCAGCCAGCCACCTCATTCAATAAAACCAAACTATATGACCATCATTGTAAATTGTAGGTTTTCTTTGTGTTATCAAGTTTAATATGCTTTTGTGTTATCTTTGATAATTGGGCATTTCTTGCTTTTGTTTTTATTAGAACATGAAATTTGAGTAAATATGTGCTTTACTGAATTTCGTGGATTTTTTCAATTTTAGAATATTTTCACTGAATTTTACTAAACCACATTTACCATCTGCCTGTTATCTCTTCTAGCAAGTAGAGAAGATTCTAGTAATCTTCTTCAGAGTTTTTACATTATCTTACTTTGTTTTATATAGCTGTAATAACTTCCATTTTCTTCTTAATTATCTCTCTGTGCTGTATTTTGGGTAACTGTTTTTTATGTATTTTCCATTTAGTTAATTCTTTACTCAACAGAGTCTAATCTGTAATGCACTGATTTTTTTAAAAATCAGTTATTTTTAGCTTCAACTCTAAAGCAAATTTTTGATTTTTGTTCATATTAGAAAGACCATTTTCATACAGACCAATGATGACAGGTAAATGTTACATTACCTTCCCTGAAACAGTAATATGTACATTTGAATAAAATAAATAAGCTTCCTATCAACTCATTGAATATGATATAATTTTTCCTTTCTATAACCATACAAGCCGTTCCTATTTTCATGTAATTATGATTTCTGAATATAATCATCAATCATAATCATGTGCTACCAATTAGGTAACCATTTATGAGACTTATTACTAAACATCTAAAATCCCTATGAAATAATTTCAAAATAAAGCTTGGTTTTCCTCATGTTTTATTTTTAAAATTCCCATGGGACAGATGTAATTTTCAACAAAGTCCTATGGAAGTTCTTTACTTTTCTCTAGATAAATACAATGTTGTGCTATAATTCATTTTCATGTATCTCATATATTCTTTGCCTCTTTATTGCTTTTATTGTTGACTGGTGATGAAGATTATTGACAAGACAAATTAAATGAGGTCCCTGCAGAAACTCATGTTACTGATTTGTCACTCTAATTCTATGTGATTTTCTTCTGAGCTTGCTCTAGTGAGTTTCTGGACAGTCATTGTCAACCTGTCACAGGGGTAACTCTGTCACAGGGGTGACCTAAGACAATCAGAGATATCAAATACTTATATTATAATGCGTAACAGTAGCAAAATTGCAGTTACAAATTAGCAACAAGATTCTGTATGACTCGGGGACACCACAGCATGACTTCCGGTATTAGAAGGGTTACGGCATTAGGAGGGACACCACAGCATGACTTCCGGTATTAGAAGGGTTACGGCATTAGGAGGGACACCACAACATGACTTCCGGTATTAGAAGGGTTACGGCATTAGGAGGGACACCACAACATGACTTCCGGTATTAGAAGGGTTACGGCATTAGGAAGGTGGACAGTCTCTCTTCTAGAGCAATCACTTGACAATTGAGACAGATCATGAGTCTGTGTTGCTATATATTCACTTGTTTCCCATTTCCTTTTTATATGTCTTTTTTTATATTTGGTGATTAAAGAGAAACTGGGGGGAGTTGATTTCCTACTTCCACCTTGCGGGATCCTGTAGTCAAGCACAAGTAATGATTGACCTTAGGTCATTTTTACCCTCTGATTCATCTTGCTAGCCTGATTTTAAACTTCTGACTCATTAAATTCTAAATTGAATAACGCAACTTAGTTTCTACATGTTTGGACTCCTGTTTTCTCTCTGTTTTATGCTGTGTCATTTTTCTCTTTTTTCTGTCATATATTTTACATGTTAAAATGGGCTATTTTTTTTTTCAATTTCACAAGAGTAGACTATTTCACATTTTCCCAAGAATTGGCACCTGACATTTCATACATACTGTTTTCAAATTCATTTAATGCTGCTGTCTCTCTTTGAGAACTTCATTTTCCCCTAAACATAGTCCTCATTTTCCTTCCTAGTATAATCACCCATAGTCTGTACCTTTTTGGGAAATTTTTCTTAGCACTCAAACCAAATAAACACAGTCACAAACAAAAGCCAACAAAACAAAACAAAAAAAGAACAACAAGAAATAAAGGTTTCCCTAGATAAAAGTTATATATTAAAGAATGGAATAACATTTAATTTAATTTTCCAGCTCCTTCCAGAAACTTAGCGTGTTATCTGATGTATTCTATATAAGTAAGTTTTGTTTTTTTCATTGTTATAAAAGTCATCCCCCACCTTATGTTTGATGTAATATATAATGTCAGTTTTCAATTTGACTGAAGATAGAATCACCTGAGTATTGGTATTTTGAATATATATATATATATATATATATATATATATATATATATGTGTGTGTGTGTGTGTGTGTGTGTGTGTGTGTGTGTGTGTATGTGTATGTATTTATGTATGTACATGGTCATATATATGGTATATAGTTCAATTTTAATTAGGTTAATTGATGTAGGAGATATGCCTATTGTAGACAGCCCTGTTCTCTAAGCAGAAAACCCTTGATTATGTCAGGGTAGATTAGTTGAAATGATCAGCAGAGTGCATGCATTGACTTTTGACTCTAGAATAATGTGAAAGATTATTGAAGCACCCGATTCTCTTATGTCCCCTCAAAAATTAACTGTAGTGGGGAACCGAGAGGTATAATAAGCCTTTTTTTCACTTCAGTGGTTTTTATCAGTTTATTTTATCACAGACCGAGGAAAAGAAATGAAGACTCTTCCCCTCTTCAATCTAATTTTTATCTATCGTTTGTGTTAAACTGTATGCTTTATCTCTCCTAAGATGAATGTGCTGACAATATAGAGATAAGATGCTCCATTTCTCTTAATTATATTAATCATAAGGATTTCCTTTATCTTTACTTGTATTAGAATATAAAAAGGTAAATTTGGGAGGACCAATTTGGGGTGGCCCAAATCTTGTGTGTATACCTAGTATCTTCTAATAAGATTTAAGATCAGAGAGGAAGCATTACATTACTCCAATTTTACAAATGTACTCTACATTTTCTTCTGTAAGTTATTACTAAATTATTCCTGAATACTAATAATTTAATTATTTTGGAAATAATAATACATAATGATCTAATTTAAAAAATTAAATGAACAGCATGGTTACAATTTAAAATAAGTTTTGCAGTTTAAGTTGATATGAAAATAAACTTCTAAAGACTAATGTATCCACTTTAATTCATTGAGCACTGATGAACACTGAGCAACACCATTTATAAAATTATGTTAGCATATATATCACTGTGTAACAAATTCCCCACATTTCTGTAGCTTCAAATATTGTTCACTTATTACCTATTAATTTATTTATGTAATATTTTTTAATAACAGTGTGAGATTTTCATACAATGCATTTTAGCATATTCACCGATTTGTTATAAATCCTCTCATAATACACCACTTTGCCATCCCAGTTCTTCCCACACAACTCATTTTTGATGATTTCTTATTGCTACTTTTTCTCTTCCTCCTCCTCCTCCTCCTCCTCCTCCTCCTCCTCCTCCTCCTCCTCCTCCTCCTCCTCCTCCTCCTCCCCCTTCTCCTTTTATTCCCCATCTCCAGTTTGGGTTGCTTTGCCTAGTTAGTCTTTGCAGTTAGTCATGGCATGTTGGTTGTCCTAACATTATAGAAAACTACCCCCCCCCCCCATTCTCCCAGTAGCTATCAAAAGCCATTGGCTAGTGATGTGATTTCCTACCTGTCCCCCCTTTGCCTTGGCTGTGATTTTGTGTGGTTGGAGCTTTTGCAGATCTTGTACCTGCTACCAAAATCAATGTGAGTTCATACATATAACTGGCTTATCCTGTCTAGGAAACTTAGTTTTGTTGATGACTTCTGACTCTTTACAACATGGCTTCAAAATTTTCCTTGATGACCACTGAATCTTTGAGGAGGGCATTGATATGTATATTTCAAAATCTCATTTACCTGGGTCATGAATTTCACAGGTTCTTTAAATGAACTGTTTTGTTTGGGTGAAATCAAAGTGCTAGTTAGCTACAATTTCACCTACAACAATACTTCTCTTCTAAACTCACAGATTTGTTAGTAAATTCCATTCCTTGATCCTATGGCAGAGGATACAATTTATTACTCAATATTCTTCTGCTCCTAGCATTCTGTTCTTTGTTGTTGTTTTGTCTTTTTCAAGAAAGGGATTTCTGTGTAGTTCTGGCTGTCCTGGAATTCGCCCTGTATAGCAGGGGCCCCATCAATTCAGAGATCTTTCTGCCTCTGCCACTTCCTTTGGAAGTAAAGGCATGGACCATCTCCATCTGGTATATTTTCAGTTCTTAAAGGGAACTAACATTCCTTGCTGCACAGCCTTCTCCACTACTTTCTCTTTACTCCTAGCAGACCAAAAAGAGCCAGAGGTTGTTGATAACATCAATATTGGACGCTAATGGACTTTTGTAAACATTGAACTTATAACTCACTAAATTTGCAGTTATTTTCAGACTGAGAAGGAGCAATTTTCACATTTAATTCAGCTGTTTACATGAGAAGAAGCAAATTTTACTATTTATACACACAGAACAACAATGCTTAAATATTAGTTCATTAAAATAAGAAAATCTGAAAATATCCTAAAATTGCTTCTTTCACTCTGAGACTGAGACTTAAAATGTGTTAATTTTGAAATTCATACATACCAATTTATTTTTCATTTTATTTTTATTCATAACACATAATTATATTTTTTCCTCAAAAAAGAGAATTTTTAAATTAAATTTAGTCTAATTTCAAAAATTGTAAATGAATGGTATGCTCATCATATATTTGGGACTAAAGAAATTACTTCATTATTGATTAAATAAAGAATAAAGTTAGAACATTTTAGTATTTCTAAATGAAAAGAACAGAGAAAAACTTGGTCACTAAATATAGAATTTTAAATGACAAGTGATCGTAGCAATTTAAAAATTCTACTTTGACTATTTTATTAAATAGATGAGAGCAAAACAGCTTATGGGAAGCGGATAGAAACCCAGGAAGGAAGGTTCTTTAGCTGCCATGTGCCATGTGAAAGGTGTAAACCATCCTGCCTTCATTTTGCCAGATCTTCACTTCAAGAGAAAGGTATTCTTGTTTGCATAATTCGTTGCATATTTTGCAGCTCATAGTAATGTCTATCAAAGCCTCTGTGTAAAGAAGGATGAAAGGAATGTTAGATAATCACAAGACCACTTTAATCTCAATTTTAAAGAAGCACAGTAACTATCATTTTAAAAATTAGAACTCTACCCTGGAAGATTCCCTTCATTCTCAAGAATTTAGTTTACTAAGTATACTTTTACTATGTGATTAATTTAGAATAAAGGAATGGTTTAAATTTAAGGATATTTTGTTTATAGATTGTATGATTACCAGCATTCTTGACATCTTGACAATGAATGATTTAATTACTTAAATCACTTAATGACTTAATAGAGAAATGAATGAGTAAATCAGTTTTGTAGAAATCTGTTAATTAGATGTTCTAGTACTTATGATAGAAATAACAATTATTTTTAAAATTTACAAATTTCTGTTTCATAGTTAATGTTTGAGAATATAATATTTAATATACCTTCTAAACATGAGAATCTTTTAGCACTTATTGAATTTGTCATAATTGGCTGTCCAAATAAAGACTCAGTTTTTATTTTTTATTTCTGGAAAAAAACAGGTTAGAAAGTTGGGGATCTAGCTCTTTATGGGAAGAATACTAATGTCAGGAAAAAACACATTATTAATTTTTTTCTTAAGAATACAAAGGATAAGATAATAAAGAAATTTCATCCAAAAAAATAAAATAAAATAAAATTCAGAGAAATAAATGAATTCTAAATCTGGTTTTGCCCGGAAGGCATTTAAAGGTTTTATTAACTTAAATATTTATTGAATAAGGCTGATTTGGACTAAGAGGAAGCTGGAAACAACAGAAAACCAATAAGTAAACCAAAAGAAATACAATAATCTATGACCCTAATGTGTTGGGACTCAAAAGAATTGCCTCGTAACTCTGAGAGGTAGTGCATCTCTTCCAAAAAATTTACTTGACATTCTACAAAACCGTATACTGTTAAGGTGGTTTAAACTTGTCCTAAATTAATGTTGCTTACAGATTCTTGGCAGAAACAAAACGCATGGCTATACACTTCAAATGGAAATATACTTTAACTTAGGCATCCAATTACTGCTACATATAATATTTCAGTTTCAAGCCTCATCACACAGAGATAATTGAATATAAAGAAAAATATACAAGATACTAAGAATGTAAACTTCAAGAAAAAAACAATACAAAATAGAGAGTAAACTCTATATTACAAAAGGATTCAGATATTAGTGTAACAATCAAAGCTCTGTGCATAAATAATTAAAAATCCACCAAGATTGTCAAGCTATAAAACCCATCAGAGAAAATATGAATGTTCTTAGAGAACAGCTAAAATAATAATTACCTAGTAACAGAACATTTCCATAGTATTGAAAGAAATTCCTAAAGAAATTATTTCTAAAATAATAATAGTGTAATCTAGCCAAAATACTTTTCAGTAATTTATTAGTATGGACTAAACAAAGTAATTTTCCATTTCTATGTTTCTTTAGCTTTGTGTATCAATACTCTATAGTAATGCTTTTATGACACGGAGTAAATATATGTTGAGAAGAAAGTAGGCTTTACATCTCTATTGGAGAATAAAAGCAACATGAAATATCACTAGTGAAAATATTTATACTGCTAGAAAAATAAACACCCATATGGCTATTAAGGCTGGTTTTGTAATTCATTCTCTCTCTCTCTCTCTCTCTCTCTCTCTCTCTCTCTCTCTCTTTCCCAGATAAACAATTGATTGTTAGAAAAACTCAATAATAGACTATGCTGGAACCAGTGAAAGAGTTTGTTTGGGTGTTGGGGATGGTTCAAAATGTGGTTGTCTCTTTTAATACTGCATTTATTTCACTCTCTGTTGTTAGGTCTTTATATGGTAAAAGAGTAAAGTAAAGCTTACACAGAATTTTATTCCAATTCAATTCTAGAAATATTGTACAATAAATAGATTAATTTGAACATAAACTCCAATGAAGTCAATACTATTAGCTCATGAAAGGCATAATTATTGTAAGGCCAATTTTCATACATTGGTATCATTTGCTTTACTATATAAAAGAAATGTAACAGAATTAAGAGTTTCCAAATTAGCTTGATGGGATAAAACATATGATGGAATAACTTGTTATTTACTTATAAAGCTATATTCCATAAAGGAGTGCCTCCAAGGAATTTCCTTTTGAAATAATATTTATGTACAGTTTAGCAGAGGTGAGCATTGATTGCTTATCTCAGTTGCAAAGCAAGTTCCCCAGAGGAAAAAGTAGATAGATTGTTTGACTGAATTGTTGTGGGTGGTTTAAAATTACGATTAAAAACAATGTAAAAATAGAAACCATGTGTTTTCCTTTGGTTTGCTTGAAGGGAACACTTCTAATTTATTTTTCGTTTATGAAATTAGAGTATACGTTTTGCTTCCAATTGGCACTGACAAAGGAGGAATTAAAGGAATCAGCTTGTTATATTTATTAGGTCTTTGGTGTGTAGTTTAACCCAACACTGAACAAGAGTACAGACTGAGAAACCTGAGTAAGTTAAGATGGGCACTAAACAGTAGGAGCTGGTAACTCTATGATTGTATGTAAATTTAGATCAGCACATAAAAATGTAGGTACAGAGTATATAACACAACAAAAACCTTTTGCTATTCAGAGTAGCATGTAATGTCATGTCAGACTTGAGATACATAAAAAATCTGATTGTTGTAGAATTATTACAAATAAAAATAGCCTGTCACTCACTTTTGTAAATAAACACACAAGTAGGAACTTGATCTTAGCAAAAGATCATTTCTGTTGTCATAAAATACACTGCATAATGATTGGAAAAAACATATAAATAAATAACAAAATATCGTTCAAATAATAAATAGATTCTCTGAAGAAATTGTAAAAGTTCAACTGAGGTGGAGAATAGATTACAAGACAGATGAATAGATGGAGAATAAAATACATGCCATTGAATATGAGATGCAAAGTTTAGAAGAAAGCATAAATTAGCAGAATAAATAATGTAAATCTCTTAGCTCATAACTATGCAGGTTCTAGTCCAATATTGGAAGAACATAATATTACTTCACACCTGTGGTGGGAGAACAAACTTCTCACCTCATGGTCAGGAAGCAAAAGAATGAAAGAAAAGAAAGGAGCCTCACAATCTCTGCAATGACCTAAAACACCCAATACAAAACCCAAGTAGCTCGTTTTCATCACCTCTGTATTCATACCTTCCATTGAATTTTTGGTACATTGAAACTGGGAGCAGGTTGGATTCTGCAGAAGCTGCCATTACAAATTGGAATCCCTGAGTGTTTACTAGGGTGATTTAATCTTGGTAGGAGGTCTCTGTAGTCACACAGCCTTCTGCTGTAAACATCAGAAAGAACACCAAAGTTCCTAGCATTTGAACATACTACTTACCTATAAACACTCATTTTGATCTCCCTAGAAAAGTTTTGCTATTTCTCTTGAACTTGACTCATATGGGTAAGTCTTTGGCAATCTTCCATAAATTAGTTGGTCTTGGGGTCCTCAATAGGCTGTGCCCAAGTAGGAATACACACACACACACACACACACACACACACACATACATTCTGGACTTCACTTACTCAGGGCTTCCTTTACTCCCTAGAGGATTTAGATGATGTAGGCCATATGAAGGGTATGGGATTTATTCAAAGTGCCACAAGATGTCAACAGGAGAGGTTTATGAGATTTGGCTATGTCTAATTTATAGTTTTAGTAAAAGAGATGCCCCAGTTACACTGTGTTTTATAGATTGCTGTCATTTGAGAAGGTAGAGTACAAGAATAGAAATGAGGATACCAAGAAGAGATCATGGCAATATTTCAGAAAAGTAGCCTGAATAAACACAGTAGAACTAACGATAATGACAAGGAGACAATAAAATTATTCTGGCAGAAAACAACAACTTCAAGAAGAGCTCTGCCTCCATTTCCCCTACAACAATAGCAACAGCAACAAAATGTGCTCCTCTTCTAAAGAGAAGCAAGTAGAGGTTATAGATGACTAAAGAACGCCTACGAGAGTTATTGGTGTGAAGCCGTGTGACTGATTGCATCATTAAAACTTTAAGAAACATATTTGGGATGCTGTGCACAAAGAGTTTTCATATCCACTCTGAGGATGTTACTTTTGTGATTTATATGAAACAAAAGAGTTAGCGTTAAAAATATAGTGTAAAATGTTCCAAGAAGGAAGTTAAGGATCGTCAGCATCTATAAGTATAGAACATTAAAAGGAAGGAGCAAGAGTCAAGCAAAAAGGCTTAGAGATTTCAACATGAAGCTGGCAAGGTCATTAGAAAGCTCCTTATAAGCACAGAATGAGAATGGTGTTTTTGAAGCCGAGAGATGGATGGCCTTCAGAGGAAGAAAGCACTTAGTTCTAATGAAAGCTGCAGAAAAGCAAATAGGAACACAACCTAATTACTAAACATCACTACCAAAAATTTACTGAAGATAATGACAAAAAACCCAAACAAATCACCACCACCATCAACAACAACAACACAACCAGAAAGTGTGTGGAATATTTTGCTTTTTTATATTTATCATTATTTTTTTACTGTTTTTTTGTTTAAGTCATTATCCCTTTTTTATTTTTTTATTCTTTAATCTTTTTATTTACAGTCCAGTCTTTATTCCCCTCCTGGTCTGCCCTCTGACTGTTCCTCATCCCATACTTCCTCCCCACCCAACAGTCTCCAAGAAGATGTCCCCAACCCCCCCCCCCACCGCCCTGGCCCCCCCCCCCCCCCCCCCCCCCCCCCCCCCCCCCCCCCCCCCCCCCCCCCCCCCCCCCCCCCCCCCCCCCCCCCCCCCCCCCCCCC
>CM052708.1:35867476-35928811 GCA_028551405.1 Uromys caudimaculatus | reverse complement strand
GGACTCATGGTTCGGACTACATATGTGGCAGAGGATGACCTCGATGGCCATCAGGGAGAGAGGAGAGGCCCTTGGGCCTGAGGATGTTAGAGGCCCCAGTAAAGGGGAATGTCAAGGCGGGATTATGGGGATGGGTGGGCGGGTGGGTGGGAAGTGGAATTCCCTCATAGAGGCGGTTTGGAGAGGGGATAGGGGGTTTCCAAAGATGAGAACCAGAAAAGGGGAAACATTGGAAATGTAAATATAGTATCAAAAAATAAAAGAAATCTACATTAAAAAAGAGAAGTGTAAATAATAAATAAATAAATAAATGAATAAATAAATAAAATAGTTCAAGACCTGAAAATAGAAATAGAAACAATAAAGAAAACCCAAACTAAGAAAAAAACTGGAAATGAAAATGGAGAACTTGATCAAGAACTTCAAAGGTAATCTTTGCCAACATAATACAAGAGATTGGAGACAGAATCTTGGGCATTGAAGACAAGATAGATGTAAAAGATGCCTTGGTCAAAAATATGTTAAATATATATTTTTAAAAATCTTGTCACAAAACATCTGGTAAATCTAGGACACTATGCAAAGACTAAAGCTGAAATAATGGAAATAGAGGAAGAGGAAGGAACCCAAGTCAAAGGCACAAAAGATGTCCTTAACAAAAATCATAAAAGAAAATTTCCGTAACCTAAAGAAAGAGGTGGTTATTTGGATGAAAGATAGATGGAATTAATAAAGAAAATCCCCTTGGAACATAATAATCAAAACACTATCTGTACAGGAAAGAATAAACAATATTTTTTAAAAGTGCCATGAAAATAGTCTAGACTAAGTATTATATAGTATCTGACTTCTCAATGAAAACTCTGAAAACCAGAGGAGCCTGGGAAGATGTTCTACAAACTACTACAAATACCCTTGTGAAAAAAAAAGAATAAAAAATGGTTCCTAATGACATTCCTTTATAGTTATAAATCAAGTCTGGTAGCAGATAGGACAAGTATTGAGATCCAGAGCTACGTTATGCAGAGACTGAGAGACCTTGGAATATTCATTTCTAAATAAAATATGTTGATCCAATCTCTCCCCATGGGAATAAGGGAATCCTTCAGAAAATTAGGCAGAAAGAATGTTCTTTGTGTGTATATTATGGCCCCCAGTTTAGTGGATTTTTGTCCTTCCTGAGTGTGTCAATCAATGTGTCTCTGCATTCCCATTTGTTTCTTATGCTTTTTCTTGGGTTCCTTTCCTTCTGTATGTTTGTTTTGTTCATATCCGATATGGTAGTTTTTATTTTTTCTTATTGTATTATATTCTTATATATTATGTAATATATAACATAATAGAAAAAAAGTAGGTAGATTTGGGTGGATTGAGATCTGAGAAAGGGGGTGATCATTGAGATTTGAGATATAGAGGGTCTTGGAGGAATAGTGGAAGGGGCTCAGGATATATAATGTCAGAAAAAAACACTCTTTCTAATAATGGGGGAACACACACACACACACACACACATACACACACACACACACACACACACACACGAAAAATATATTGTTATGCTCATTTTTTCTTTAAGTTACCTCTAGGTAAATGGAAATATTAAAAGTTCACATGACTACAAAAAGAAGTAAATAGAAAATTATGAAACAAGAAAGATGAAAGCATTAGATATTTGTTTTCAAATAAAGAATTATTTTGGAATTATAGACACTTTTCAGTTTTGACTAGAGACCTTTGGCAGATTAGGACAGATAGTCATACTAACTGTGACAGCATGCACAAGACCTGTACAAGCTCGAGTCAGACAGTCTCATCAAGAAGGAGATAAAAGGAAGTGACACAAAGTCCCAACCCGGACAAGATGCTGATTGCAATTGATAAAGGTGGAAAGGGAAAACACAGGTTTTTTTCAATTTAGTGACTGTGTATGTCAGTCACACTCTAGGGCAAGTCCCATGCGAAGGAGTACTTGGCTAACAAATTAGACTCCATATTTTTGGTTTTGTTTGATTTTTTGCTTGTGTGTGAGTATGGAGTGTAGGATCTGGGTAGACTTGGAGGAGTAGAAAAGTTATGATCAAAATATATATTATATGGAAATTTTAAAGACGAAAAAAATTAAACATGTTGTATATGTGCAAAATGATGTGATATACTTTCAGATATGAGGGCTGCTAATTTACCTCAGCCCTTCAATTCTTAGCCATAACATCTTAGACATGCCACTTTTAATATAAATAATAATTAAATGTAAACAATTATAAAATAGCACATTAAAATCATTTTGCCATGATGAATGTTCTATTGTGTCAAAGAGCTAATGCCACCTGCAGCATATTCTCATACCATAAAAGGCATGAAATTTTATTTTGCATCTTTCCATATTCTCACATCTTACTTTCCCACAAATTTATCATCTGGTCCTTGATACATAATGTTATTAAGGCCTATGAGGAAACAAAGAGAATTATACCCTTAAGGACCCTGTCACTCTGAAAGTCAAAAACCAATAGCAAAAATCTGAAACAGACCTAAAGATTTCTGGTGTAATGATGTCTGAACCAAACCAATACATTGTCTTGTTCTCTCTCACATCTCTCAGTTACCTTCAGAATGTTGACAAGGGGGTGGTTGTCTGGGGTCAAGAATACAAAGACCTGTGATTATGGTAGAGATACTGCAGCATTTTTTATTTTTCTCTCTGTGCTGGTTTGACAATGTAAGCAAGCCCGTGCTTTGAAATTTCATTTTAGCTCAGCACAACACTCTTTAATAGACCTTGATCATTCTTGGAATGTTCTCACTGGCCAGGTACCCAGCAGCTTATGTCAGTCTCCTTAGCTGTATTAGCTACCTGTAAATGCAACTCCCAGCAAGATGAAATGACCTGGGACCAATTAATTGAAAATGAAAAAAAAATGTGGTAAATGCCTTTGGGAGTGATTAACAAAACCAGCTATGCATCAATTACAGATGGCTGAAGATACTGCTTGCCAAATAGAGTTGGCTGCATACAAAGGAGAGCATATTGTTCAAGCAGCAGGACTTGTGAAGGATATAGAAATTCCAGCAAAATGGGCATGAGCAGGCATCTTACCTAAGTGCATCACAGGGGAAGTGTCGTCTTGTAACTTACTGTTGCTGCTGCTGTAGCATATAAATAAACAGCCACACCGCAAAGCACATGTATACTTTTCAATTTGTCCTTTTAAGTTTTTGTTACTATTGTGGATCTCTAAGCATGATGTGTGCAAAGAGTTCCATGCACACTCATGTGTGTGTGTGTGTGTGTGTCTGTGTGTGTGTGTGTCTGTGTTTGTGTGTGTGTCATGGGACAACTTCAGGGGTTCACTGCTCTCCTCCTACCTTTACGTCACCTCCCTTGATCAAACTCAAGTTATTAATCTTTTCTGAAAAGCATTCTACCCATTGGGCTATCTTGATGATCATTTCAGACTTTTCTTTTTTTTTTATAATTTCCTTTCACTTTTTGACATTCTGATGTGAAATATTTCTAAATATTGTTTTATTAACTCCACTGCTTCCATACTTGATCATTGAGTTTAATAATATCCTCTGAGAAGCTGGGCACAATTAGTGGTAAGTATGTTGGAAATAACTATGAAACTACTATAACCATATCTTCTGTTATCCACTTTGGACTTCTCTAAAATCTCTCAAGGATAGTCCACCAAGGATAGTAGTCTATGTTGTTTACTTGTTCCGTACAGTTTTTAATTAGTCATCTTGTTATTTAGGCCATTTGATATTATCAATTCATTAGTACCATGATGATAGAAAGTCATGTATTCAGTGACTCCAAGATAGGAAAATAATATATACATACATTTCTCAAGTAAGTGTGATGGTCACATGCCTTCAATCACTTCACTTGGGAGGTGAGGCATCAATTGAGGAGTTTATTCCCCACTTCTATTACATAATGAAGCTAAAACAAGTTTGGACCAAATGATCAAACAAACAAAATCAATCAAACAAACAAATAAACAGAAAAACATAAGGAAGAAACAAATGACAGAAGGAAAGAAACAGCCAGAGAAAGAAACAGAGACGGATGAAAAAGTGCATATTACCCTGATTAAACTCTCTAAATTTTTCATAACATACATAAAAATAACAAATGGATAGAAAAGGATTTTCTATATTAATCAATGCTCAATTAAGTTTCTCAACCAATTGTGTAGAACATTTACTAGTTGCATCATAAATCATTTTAAAATATATTTTTAATGTATGTACATGTATGTGTTTATGTGAGGTTATGCCAGGGACCAGCCTTGGCTTGGAGAGGGGTTCTAGGAGAAGTTGTACTTGGAAGTCAAATTGTGGGTTCAAGCTGAGGCCTGTGTTCTGCTGGAGACCACTTTCCAGCGTGTTTTCTCTCTGTCCTGTTTCCTTTCTTTCTCTCCCTATGTTCTTCCTGAGATAGTTCTTCAAGCTATTCTAAGATATTCTCTGGATAGCTCCTCTCCTGCATATAATAAGCCCAGTCTTTTATTTTGCATATCAGTTCAGTCTTTTACTCCAGGTTTCTGATTAACTATCCTATGAATCAGCATCCAAGGACCCCAAACTCTTAATTCTTTGGAGAAGTCACCACACATTTCCTTTTATCGGTATAAAAGAATTCAGAGATCTGCTAGACTCTGGTAAGTACAAAGGATAAACTAGCTGGGTGGGACCCATCCTGAAATTACCATTTCTATCACACCTGGGCCTGGACTTACTGTGTCCCAAGCTGACCATTGACTCAGGAATCTGCCTGCCTTTGTATCTGACTGTCTTTGTATTTTTCTGACAAGCTGGATCATAGGGTGGCTACCTCTGTTCTTTTAGAACAGAGTCCCTCATAATTCATATGGCATTTTAATATTTTTTGCATATTTGAGAAATAATATATTTTTGAAATCAAGATTTTAGACTCCTTTTCCACAGCCTTAAGGTATGTCCTGAAGGTCCCAGCATTTACCATTTTGTTGAGGCATTAGCTAAACCTTCATCTCCTGGACTCCTGCTGTCTGATTATCATAGAGTCATTAACACAACTAGGGAGGAGATTTCTTATTGGAAGAATGAAAAATATGCACATTATTATATAAACATACCTTATGTCCATGGCAGCCATCAACACTTGTGGAGGTCCACATCTGCTGGCCCTGTTACAGGGGCAGAAACCACAACATTCTGTTTTCACCAATGCTACACTGAACCTGGCAGGGTTATGTCCAGGTATAAGGACAAGTGTCCATAGAATTTAGAAAAGGATGTCAGATCTTGTAAAGCTGGAGTTACAGGCAGTTTTGAGCCACCTGACTGAGGTGTGGGGAATAAGAATTGGGTTCTCTGCAAGATCAGGATGGTGCTTTTAACTACTGTGCCATGTCTGAAGTTCTAGAAGGGTCTTATAGTTTATGCAAAACTCCCATTTATGTATCCTGTTACCCTGTGATTAAAATGGACAACTGATATATGTATACTAGAAAAATAATAAATAGAATTAAGTTTACTGTCTAGAATTCTGAAACATTAGATGAGTGAATGTAATTCTCAAACTCAGAAATAATCCTGAGACATGCCTCACCAAACTGTTCAGTTAGTGTATTACATTGATGAAAATATGTATCTAACCTTATTCTAACTTGAAATATATCACAACACCACATGTGCAAAATGAGTTTATTACCTAGAGACTGACTTGCTTTCTCTTGTAAGGTCTTATCCTGCTAAACTGTTAGAAATAAAAAAAAAAAAAAAAAAAAAAAACTTGATTCAGGACTTTCTACACTAAATAGCTTATATCATTTCTCTAGGACAGTGGTTTATTTCAAAGGATTTGGTGACAGGCTATTTGTCTCAGGTGAAGTGTCCATGAATATTTGTAGAGTAGCTCAATATGATATTATATACTTTGTATGTACTACATTTTGTGTTTCTCTGGTCCTGTTGGGATTTCAGAATCTTTGTGAGAATGAGTAGATGCTCTACACTGCCATCCTGCTTAGTGTTCCAGAACCATTATTATCCTGCAGAGTTCTTTGTGGTTTGTATCCAACACTATTTCAGTTTCTTCCTTAATCTCTACAATTCTTCATTTGGGTAGTGATTTCCTTCTCATCCTTTTGAGGTTACAGGAATGATGTAGAAACCCAATTTTATTTACTTTCTTATTTAGTAGTGAGGGATGATGATCTCTCTCTCTCTCTCTCTCTCTCTCTCTCTCTCTCTCTCTCTCTCTCTCTCTCTCTGTGTGTGTGTGTGTGTGTGTGTGTGTTTGTGTGTGTGCAGAGAACAGCTTTAAAAAATTCATGCTCTTCTGCTTTGTGATACAGAGATAGAATTTAGATTGCTAAACTTGCACAAAAATTTATTTAATCCCTTTAACCATGGTTCTAGGCCCATAATTTTGTTTGTTTGTTTGTTTTTTCCTAATTAGTCTAAAGAGGATGTTTCACAATACCTGCTAATGTTTTTATACTCCTGAGACACTTTTATGTTATATCATATTTCTTACTTTACACATCCTTCCCTAGATAAACTGAACACAGACTTGGGAAACAGTTTAATATTAGGAAAAAAGATAGAAGTAGAAAAATAAAACTGAAAAACATTTCCAAGTTTTATTTTACCATATAGATACATTTAATGCATATTGAGAAGTCTTATCAGGAACTTTGGGAAATTCCACCAGACCCCCAAGCACATGCGCACCCTTCCCCTCCTGGAAGAAACAGGTTAGAGAGCACATAGGCTGGAAGGGAGGGGCTGATTAAGCCCCTGCTACCTCATTCCCTAAAGACCAATCTGTTTAAAACTCACATTGTTCTGCCAATCACATTGTGCCTAATGGCTGCTGCTCTAAAAACCTTAGAAAAGCTCGATGAATGGGCTGTGTGTGGTTGTTCTCCCACCTTGGTGTGCAGGTTGACCCCAGCATGTTGGAACAATAAATTCCTCTTGCATTTTGCATCAATCCCTGACTCCATGGTGTTCACTCGGGGGTCTCCAGTAAGTTAAGGCTCCCCAGAGTCCTACATATTAATAAATATTTGTCATGTATCAGGGAAATGACTGATATTGAATTACATCCATATAAAAAGTAACAGTTCCACCTGTGATAGTGGTCACACTAATATGCCCAAAACTCAAGTCTAAACGATTTAAAGTTCAATGCCAGCCTTGAATAACTACAGTAAGATTCAGATGAGGCTGGACCACAGAAACTTGTTAAGAGGCAAGCAAGTAAACAAGCAAATAAAATACCTCAGTGAAATTTAAAAGGTAAAAATATCCATTCCCCTGAATGTCAGGTATAACAAGAAATACCTAAAATAAATTATTAAGTAATAGATGACATAAAAATAATGTTCTGCAGGGAAATGTGAGGAGCAGCACATTGTGTGTAGTGATGGCTTGGGAAGGATGGAGGTGCTTTTCAAAAAACAATGGAAATCTAGATATATGATGGAATGCATGGTATCAGTCTCCAAGAAGTATTCCAATGGGAAGAAAATTATGGCTGAATCAATAGCTGTTTTTCCTCTTTGCATGTATGAATGAATGTATTCACCATAAGTTTTGTTGTAAATGTGTAGCCATTTTTTTTCCTTTGAGTAGTAAATATATTATGAGTAGTATTATAGCATGATATTGCAAATAATTTTAATTTTCTGTAGTTGAACAGCTACCCATGTCAACTTTAGGACCAATGGTTGGGCTCAGAAACAATGTGTGAAAGACAGTTGTTTTATATCTGCTCTAACTGGTTTTCATGTCTTTCTCATTCTTCCTTTAAAATAGAAACACCTTTTGACTCTGTGTGAGTATGTGTCTCTGTCTAGTTCTACATAGCTTAAAAACTTATATTATATTCTATATTTTGATGTCTGAATTATCTCTGCTTTAAATTAACTCTGGAACTGAATTCCCAATGTATTGCTTCTTAGGAATATTGTTTCAACTACCCTGGGCTCTTTCAATTTTCAAATACATTTTAAATATATGCTGTCAATTATTTGATAGAGTCTATTAAAATTTCACTGGGACTGCTTTGAATTTTTAAATTAACATAAGCAAAATCAGAAACTGTACAGGATTGAAACTTATAATCAGATCACATTTATTAATCTTTATTACTGATATTGTTTGTTTCCACTGTAGTGCTTTAATGCATTTTGGTATTACTTTAAAATTTCATATTACTGATTTATTTGTAGAGTATATAAATTATTTGGCCCAGTTATATACCATTAAATTGAAACTAATTTAATTTTTAGGAGTAAGCTTGTAAGTTAAAATCTTTTCTTTTATATATTCCCAGTGATTTCCTATAATCACAAAATATTGTCATCAAATAATCAATCTTTTATCTCTTCCTAACCTGAACATTTTTAAAGTCACATTATCTCAATGTCCAGATATTTCTGTGCACTGGAGAAAAAGTTCTGTGCACCTCACAGTTTAGTGTCGTATTTTGAGGAATGAACTCAGTCTTTCATCATTAAAACCATATTAGCTATAGAATTTGTCTTTTGAAGTTGAAGAATGTATTATTCCCAGGATAGTATTAAATTACATCATGTGATGCTGAACTTCTTAAAATTTTCTTAAAATTTCTAAATTTCTTAAAATTGTTAAAATTTTTGCTATTAACACACTAATTTTGTTATCTAGCTTCTGTGCCAATTTTAAGCCTATTATAGTAATTCCATTTTCTTGACTTTTAGAATCTTTTATTATTGTGTTACCATGGCCACATGGTGTGTGTGTGTGTGTGTGTGTGTGTGTGTGTGTGTGTGTGTGTGTTTATGTGTGTGTGTCTATGTGTGTGTTCTGAGCCACTATCGTGAATTCAGAGGACAACTTCTCCAAGTTGATCCTCTCCTTAAAACTTAGGTCACCAGGCTTGTGCAGGATGAAGTTACAACTGATTCATCTCTCTGGTCCACTTTTATAATTTCTTCATTTCAGGCTGAATTGTTGTCATTCTCAGAATATTGTTATTGTGTATCAAGATATATTACCTTTTCTATTTGGGGGATTCTATTTTTCACTGATGGTCAATTTTGAAACTGTAAAACCTTATTCGAAACAGTGTTGAGTGACTAGTATGCCAAGCCAGGCACATACACACACATACACAGAGAGAGAGAGAGAGAGAGAGAGAGAGAGAGAGAGAGAGAGAGAGAAAGACAGAGACAGAGACAGAGACGGAGACAGAGAGACAGAGAGACAGAGACAGAGACACAGAGAGACACAGGGACAGAGAGACAGAGACAGACAAGAGAGAGACAGAGACAGACACAGAGAGACAGAGACAGATTATATCATAAGATATGTCACAATCCAAGACATGAGATCTGTCTTAGTCAGGGTTTCTATTCCTGCACAAACATCATGACCAAGAAGCAAGCTGGGGAGGAAAGCATTTATTCAGCTTACACTTCAAATTGCTGTTCATCACGAAAGGAAGTTAGGACTGGAACTCAAGCATGTCAGGAAGCAGGAGCTGATGCAGAGGCCATGGAGGAATGATGCTTACTGGCTTGCTCAGCTGGCTTTCTTATAGAGTCCAAGACTACTAGCCCACAGATGGTACTACTCACAAGGGGCCCTCCCCCCTTGATCACTAACTGAGAAAATGCCTTACCGCTGAATCCCATGGAGGCATTTTCTCAACTGAAACTCCTTTCTCTGTGATAACTCCAGCTTGTGTCAAGTTGATACACAAAACTAGCCAGTACAAGATCCTAATTATAGATATTGAAGAGTAGAAGAATATATTTTTGAGTTTCTACAAAGTATAATTTCACTCTTCGCTATGACATGGTGCTAAAGATAACAGAAAAATTAATTATATTAAATATTAGGAGAATGTGAACATTTTCTTTGCAAAAACATGATCATATAAAAAGAGGATACACAATGCAATGGAAAGTTATTTACCATTAATATAAATTCAAGATAATTTGTATTTAGCATATAAAATATTGCTGCTGATAAGATGGAAAAATGAATTTTTGAAATGTATGAAATTCTACCCTATAACATTTATGTGGCAAATAGGAAAATTACAAATGAGTCAATTTACTTAGTGACTGTCAATTCCCTAAGTGTTCTACTGAAGAGCTGGTTCTAGAGTTGGAAACCGAAAACCTGGCCAATGAACAAATGCTGACAAAGCAAAAGACATTTCTCCTTCTCTTCAAAGCACATTAGCACATGTTTGTTTCTCTAAAACTCCTAACAATAGAGTCTAGAGCTTTTTTTTCCTGGTTTAGAATATTCGTTTTTGCCATTCGTTTTTAAACTAGCCTTGTTCTTTCTTTCTTTCTTTTCTTTTTTTTTTTTTTTTGGCAATAGTGATTTTATCATTAAAATGTATTTACTATATTTATTAATTTACTCACAATATTCTAATATCATCAGAGTCATTATTCATCTCTAATACTGCTATATCCCTCATAAATAAGTGTAATAAAAGTATATCTGTATTAAGTGTATGCATGGCAAACAAACAAAAAGATGTGATATCGATTCTGTATGAGATAAAGGTCTAGACCACATATTACATGCATCAACCATGAATAGAGACAACAGCAAACAACATTAAGAAATTTAGATGATTATATGACACATAGTTATTCTTCTATCATGTTGAGACACACTGAGAATATATGAAGGAGATTCTGTGTATTTTAATTTTTAGAATTAATTTTATGGCAAATAACAGATATTTTAGATATTATAGAAAAATACTATTGAATTCCTGTATTTGCAAAACATAACAGGTATATTGTAATATTGTTGATAGTGTATATCACTTTCTTGAATAAATAGCACGTGCAAAAAGCAGTTCCTTCCCAAATTCAAGTAAAAACAAAAAAAACAAAAAAAAAAATCCTCCAAAAAAACATAATATGAAACCGACTTCCCAAGGATGTACACTGAGTTTAGCTTGAATCATGTCAAACCTCAGAGCTAGCTGACTTGAGATCAGCTGTGAGCTACAGTCACCCAAGATTACAGAAGTTTTCAAAATATGTCACACTTTTAAGGATGCATGCTTAATCTGTGAATATACTTTGGAAACTTGAAATCTTTCTAGCAAGTATCATTTTATGTATATACTAAATCACAGCATTTCGGGCAACATCTAAATAAAGAAGAAAAAGGTTACAATTCTTGAAACAGAAAAAAATGTTGTGAATTTAACCAAATCATAGAAAGTCATTTTTGACTCAATATTGTGAAAAATAATATGTGTGCTATGCTTGCCTTTGTGATACATATATTAAAAACAAGAACAATACCAAGGAGATTGGTATGTCATCAGGAGGTAGATGATACTCAAATGTGCAGTGTTCTTGTATGTTCCAAAAAGCTGAAGAAATCACATATATATCATCAATTTTATAATGGATCAAACATCATATCATATAATAAAATATCATATAACAAAATATCATGTTTTTAGTATCCTGCCCCACATCACAAGTGCAAACTTGAATAAACCATAGGCTTTCCAAAAGCTCTCACTACAGCGTGGAAATTGAGGAGTAAATAGAAAATTATAATGGGATATTTATGCTAAAGTGTTTGTGGGCAAGAGCTCTGAGAATAGAGTATCTGACTAGGATTTGAAGATAAAATTAAATTTTTACAATGGAAATGACATTGGAGAAGAGTGATCATGATAAACGCCAGCTCTTAGGTGAACTAGGGATGGAGTCACATTCTAGACTGAGGGAGAAGAATATTTAATGGAGTATATCTAACCTGAAGGTATGATAAAGTCTAAAAAAGACTCTAAACTCATCAGTGGACAGGTAGAGGAACCAGGCATTTGTTGAAAAAGAAAAATAGAAACCAACGCTTTCCAGTCAGTCAATTGATTGTTACTTGCAGATATAGAGTTCCAATGTATTCATGAATATGGAAATAATAATAACAAGGATAATCTCCATTTTGCCTTCATCAAATGGCTACTGAATGTCAGCTATTTGAATCCTTGTGCTCATTCTCCAGTTATTACTGAGAAAACCTCAGCAAAGACATTTCTCTTTTCAGCAGCTCAGTAAGTTGTAGAAAATGTTTATATCCATGTCTTATTTGTGACTCTACCACTGAGCCGAGAGTAAGCAAATCAGTTATTTGGTATTCTTGATTTCTTCACCTCAAGGTTAGTAATTATCTTAAACAACAAATCCCAAGATCATTTTTATCTAATAAGAGAATATAATAGAAAGTGCTTGTAAGTAGAAATATAAGAAATCTCATTATTATAATACAAATAAAGGAAACTATAAGATTTCAGTGTATTTTTGAATGTCAATGATAATTTGATCAGGAAAATGCAAACAGGCCAACTTTGTGTTTCTCCAAGAGTTTATTGATTTTCAGCTACCAATCTTGGCCCATACAACAATGTATTCATGGAAGAGGTTTCCAGAATTCATTTTCAGGAAAGCAATGCTTATGTGCTCTGAAAAGGTTTTTATTGTGAGGAATTCAGTGAGGAGGGTCAGGTCGAGCCTGGGTTTTGACAAGACTGTTCCACTAGGAAATATTTTAACTCTGACCTCTCATTTTTACTTGGTTGTTATACAGTTTGAACTGTACTCAATTTCAGTTTATTTTTACTGATACACCAATGGTTTCCTGCTGACAAAATAAAAAAAAATATCATCTGCAAGCAATATAAACGGGATCCTTGTGTGCTCTGGAAAGTCTATAATCACAGAGTGTTGCTTAATCACATATAACACTCAATAAGAAATATGTTTATGTTGTCATTTGTGTCTATTTTTAACCTAATATTTCAAAAGACATGTATACTCTCTAGATATAATTATTTTAAGGCAGTAAAAATAAAACCATCATTGCATTAAAGTTTTTGTTTGTTTGTTTGTTTGTTTTGGGGTTTCATTTTTATTTTTATTTTTTTATGCTTTAATCATTCTGTTTTTACAGTCCCAACTTTATCCGCCTCGCAGTCCATCCTCTGACTGTTCCACATCCAATACCTCTGCCCCCAACCCTATCTCCAAGAGGATGTCTCCCACCCCCATCCCACCAGACCTACCCACTCCCTGGGGCCCCACGTAGCTCTAAGGTGAGGTGCTTCTTTTCTGACTACTGAGCCCAGACCCGGCAGTCCTCTGTGGTATATGTGTTGGGGGCCTCATATCAGCTGGTGTATGGTTGGTGGCTCAGTGTCCAAGAGATCCCGGGGTTCCAGGTTAGTTGAGACTTCTGGTCTTCCTCTAAGGTCATTCTCCTTCGCAGCTTCTTCCATCTTTTCCCTAATTCAAAAACAGGGGGACCAGCTTCTGTCCATTGGGTGGGTGTAAATATCTGCATCTGACTCTTTGAGCGCCTGTTGAACGTTTCAGAGTTTTTGACTGTTGGATGGCAGCTCCATCCCCCCACTTGATGCTCTGTCTTTTTACTGGATGTGGACTCTGCAAATTCCTTCCCCTCACTGTATGCCATTTCATCTAAGGTCCTTTCCTTTAAATCTTGAGAGTAGCTCATCTCCCAGGTCTCTGGTACATTCTAGAGGGTCTCCCTACCTCCTGCCTCCCAAAGTTGCCTATTTCCATTCTTTCTGCTGGCCCTCAGGGCTTCAGTCCTGCCCCCACCCCCCATAACTGACCATGTTCCCCTCTTTCCCTCCCTGTCTCCTTTGTCACCCAGGTCCATCCCTTCCTCTCCCCTCCTGTGATTGCTTTCTTTTCCCTCCTAAGTGGGATTGAGGCATCCTCACTTGGACCCTTCAGATTGTTAGCCTTCTTGAGTTCTATGGATTGTATTCTGGGAATTCTGTACATTTTTGGCTAATATCCACTTATTAGTGAGTATATATCATGCATATCCTTTTGGGTTTGAGTTATGTCACTCAGTATGCTATTTTCTAGTTCCATCCATTTGCCTGAAAAACTCATGGTGTCCTCGTTTTTAATAGCTAAGTAGTATTCCATTGTGTAAATTAACCACATTTTCTTTATCCATTCTTCTGTTGTGGGACATCTGGATTGTTTTCAGCTTCTGGCTATCACAAACAAGGCTACTATGAATATAGGGAAAACATGCATCTGTGGCATTATGGGGTGTCTTTTGGGTATATGCCCAAGAGTGGTACAGCTGGGTCTTATGGTAGATCAAGTATTTAAAAGTCAACATTTTTTAGTAGTCTAAACACAGAGTAAAAGTATTATCTCAGACAGTATCTGCTCCATAATATTTAAGAGAAGTTAAAACTTATAAAATAAGTTAAAGGTCTCTGAAAGTTGGATACGAGTGAGCACACAAGATAAATTACTTGGTGTACAGGTTATGGAATAGTTGAACTTATTTTGTCTTTTGGTTTCCCTCATATATGCTAAATAAAGGCAAAGAAGCTGACCACACAGATTTTAAAATGTGGTAAATTCTATGATGCCTACAAGAAGTTCACTTCAAATATCACCATATACACAAGCTAAAATCTTACAAACCATAACTAACTCACAGTATAAAAAATGTCTAAATTACCAGAAGAGACAGACTTAGGAGGGAATAAAATAATCAAAGATAAAGAAATCTATAATGGTAAATAGTTAACACATGAAGAACACTTAGAAATCCTGTATGTCTTTCTTCTTTCATAAATGAGTATAGAGGCTTTTTCTTTATTTGTGCCATTAAGAATTAAGCCCAGCGCAGGCAATATACTTCTACTTAAGTTGACATGTAAACTATACAATTTGTTCTCATTTGCTTATGCATGAACTATCATAATAATATCATAAGCATACACACTAATACCAATAGAACTGAAGGCATAAAGCAACAAATACAAAAGTTGAAGTCTTCAACAGATGTTTTTTAACTACATATGGTTAGCTACAGAACCAGTAAACATGGAAAAATCAAATGAAAATGTTATCTTTGGATGTTAACAGGAAGCTTATTAAAATGTTAAAACTAGATTTTTATTAAATATATTTCATATTACAATTATCATGCATAAATTCACAACATGAAAATCATTCCTTATGTACTTAACACTTTCAGAATCAAACTGCACAGTCTTCTGCAAGCTCCTCAGTGGTAAGTGATTATAGAAAGGACTCATGCTGGTATTATGGATGACTTTTATGTAAAAGGTATTGGTTTTGTAGTGTGAACTCAAGATACTCTACACACACACACACACACACACACACACACACACACACACACACACACGTACAAATGCCCCAGCTATTCTGAAGTCAGGAAGTGAAGTAATTGTTCTGACAGGACTTAGGCAACACATTACATTTAAAAAAATTAATATTTATTTTTAGATTATATTCTAATTATATAATTTCTTTTTACTATTTTCCTTTAAACCCTTTCCTTTTTCATTTGCAAATTTGTCTTTTGTTCATTATTTTCATTATGTGCATATAGAAGTTTTGTATATGTAAATATTTCTTTCTAAATACATAAATAGAATATTCTTAGTCTGTATAATGTTCTTTGTATGTATTGTAAAATTATAGAAAGATTGCAATTGAGAGTGGGGAGAGGTTTGTTCTAGTGTTCTCAATTGTAATCTTCATATATTTTCTTTCAATAAAGTTAGAAAAATTATCCATGGAACAAGAAAAAGTTCCTATGATATTATAGAAACTTGAGAGACAAAAGACAGAGGAAGTAAGAGAACAGGATGTGTTTTGCTGCTAGCCTATGGCACCTAATGAAATTGAGAATCAAGATATCCAGCCCACTGAACCCACGCAGCTACCTATTAATGAAATTGAGGGAAGGCAATCACCCAAACTATTTTTCTTAGTTACCTCAGAACAAATGCCAAAAAATTAGTGAAAAATCAAAAAATGAACAATTAGCCTGGAATCCTGTTAAAATACAAGATCTTAAACATTTTGAAGAACCAATAGTAACTTATGGAATACATTCATCCTATGTGAGACAGAACTTAATTAAATAGTTGGGCTACGAATACAGCATTGCCCCCAAGACTGGAAATATTTAATAGCAGCTAAACTGGAAGCTGGTTCTTAATTACAACAGCTGACATGGTGGGGAGAATAAGCTGCAATTATGGAAAATTTTAATAGATCTAAAGGTGTTAATTTTGTGAATGACTGATTGTTAGGTGAAGGACAATTTGCTTATTTAACATAGTAGATGACACTTTTATTATACAATACATTTGATAAAACTATTATTATATAATGTACTTTAGTAGATTTAAGAGCCTGGGATAAGATGGAGAAACAAGGAAAAAGGTCTATGTCATTCACAAAGATAATGCAAAGCCCCATAGAAACTTTCACTGATTTCATGCAGTGATTAACAACCTCTATAAGTATGGTGCTCTAGAATTAGCCATAAGTAAAAATCTCACCCTATCTACAACAATTCCTGTTTTAGAGTCCAATGCCCACAGGAGTTCATGAACCTCTATTCTCAAAGAGAGTAGTTATGGTTTTACGGATAACTGTCCTAATATAACAAGGGTTTATTGTAAATTCAGGAATTACAGGTTAAGAATTCAAGGAAGAGATGGAGATTATGGCTTACTTAAAAAATATGCATTTTAAAGGCAGAGACAGGACCGCTCATCTGTTGCTGCTTCCATATGCCAAAGGCAAAGCAACCCTGCTTGAAAGAATAGGAGAATTTGGAAGTAATGTAAGACAGGATCTTTGGTAAACTGTTATCAATGAACAGAGACCAAAATAAGAATTAAATGGTTCTTAAATTGAAGATTTAGACTATAATGTCATGAAAATCTTGGAATTCACCTTGGTCACTTCAGAAGGTATCTACACAGTTTGTTGCTCTTGGAACATTATACCAAGTAAAACAAACTGTAAGACAAATTAAAGGTGTGGGACTAGCAGGTCAAATAGGATGATTAAAACCTAATGTGGCGGATATATCCATAAAGCTAAGGAGAAGAGAGCTTCTACAACATTGGGAAGCTCAGATTAACACTCTGTCAATCTCAGGCAACAGTGATCTATTTTAACTGAAACTGGATATTGATACTTTATGTAATATGGCTTGATTGTTTCTGTATTAAAATAGGAAAAGTGAATGCCTAAGTGTCTAGTTTATGTGTTGATTCATAAAACTCTGGTTGTACCTTCATGAACAAAGAGGAGAAATAAGATTAGCAGAAAGACACTAGATTGTAAAAGAAACAAAAACCAAAACCAAAACAAAAAACAAAAATCAAAAAACCTACTCTTTATTTTAAATATATTTTAACACGAGAAGTCAGGGAATGTGTTGTGCTAGAGAGGCAGTAATGTCTATATTTCCACAGGTAATGAAAGACTATGGGTTCCATTAAAATTGATAAAGATCTGATCTGAGTAAGAGAAGTTTCAACATGAAAGGCATGATTCAAGGAAAGAAGAGATGTAGAAATATGCAGGAAGCTGACACCTCCCCCTTCCCCCAAGGCATGAGAACAGCTGAACAAACTGGCTGAAGAAGTAAAGATCATTCATTAGACTGGCAGATTGGAAATCTTGAAGCTGAAATGAACATATGCTGAAGGACAGATGATCAGGACTGTAATTATGGAATAAGGATCATTTCATCAATGGATCGTCATGAGGACATTCACAATGTCAAGTTTAAGGATATTCACACTGACATTAAGGGTTGTTAATTTTTATCTGTTGTAAAAGTTAAACTGTGTATGATTTTTAGCTTAAACAGAAATGAGGAAAATTTAAAGGACCATTTAATCCAGAACCACGTCTGCTCTGTCAAGGGATCACATCCAAAGTCTTATGACTGGCATGCCACATACCTTTAATCCCTCTGGCTGGAATACAGACACACGCTTAGTATTCACCATTAAGGTAAATTTAGTTTGTAAAAGGTAGCAGCTATGTTTGAAAGTTACATCTAATGTCAGAGTGGAAGACAAAGTGATGAATCAACAAAAGATTGACGGAATGAGCTAGAGATAGGATATGTCTATATCAGGAGAACAGTTATTTAAGAGCATCACAGAAAGGATGAAGGCAGTTCAGTCAGTTGTATCAGTTGAGAGTAAGTATATCAAATGCAGTACAGTGAATTTGTTTGTGAGTTGATACAGCTTAATGTAGGTAATCAGAAGCAGTTGAAGTCAGAGAATAGGAAAGAAGAAGATTAGAACAAATTACCTGAGTTAGTTTGAGGCCAAGCAGAGCAATTCAGTGAGAAGCTGAAAGAAGTAAGACCGAATCCTTCAGCTGGAATAGGAATTTGAGACAGAACAGCTGAGTCAAAACAGCCAACCAGAGTCCAGAAAGGACTAGAAAGGGTGAGCTTATTTAGCAGTAAGCCTATGCGACAATTATATCAGGTAGATAAAAGTTAGATTTATATATATAAAAGTTATATATATACATACACATACACACACATACACACACACACACACACACACACACACATATATATATATATGTGTGTATATATATATATGGTGTGTGGGTATGTGTATGAATGAATGAGAATTTACCATCTTGGCTCACATTGCTCCCTCCAAAAGCAAAAGACCACCTAACAAAAAGATCCAACAATAACAAGCATTAGAAACTATCTTTTGAGATGTTGCTCAGGGTTGTCAAGAAATTCCAAAACATTACAAAATATTACTATTGCTGTTGTTTGGCCAGAGAGGAGAAAAGTATGTTTCTCTCTCTCTCTCTCTCTCTCTCTCTCTCTCTCTCTCTCTCTCTCTCTCTCTCTCTCTCTCTCTTTCTCTGTGTGTTTTAATTACATTTTATGTTTTAGTTATTCACTTTATATTTTGCTCCTTGCCCCCTGCCAGTCATCACCTCCTACAATCCTTCCCCTATGTCCTTCTCCTATGAACATGTGGGCCTTCCTGGGTATTCTCACCCACACCCCACCCCAACCACAAACCTTGGCCCTTCAAGTATCTGTGAGACTGGGCACTTTCTCTAACACTGAGGCCAGACAAGGCAGCCAGCTAGTAGTACATATTCCCTGTGGAGGCAGCATCTTTAGGGATAGTTCACATTCCAGTTACTCAAGGCACATATAAAGACCAAGAAATACATCTACTACATATGAGTAGGAAGGCCTAGGTCCAGCTGGTGTGTGTCCATTGGTTGGTGGTCCAGACACTTAGAGCCCCAAGGATACAGATGAGTTGACTCTGTTGATCTTTCTGTGGAGTTCCTATCCCCTTCAGAGCCCACAATCCTTCCTCCTATTCTTCCATAAGAATTCCCAAGAACTCATGGCACAGGGGAAAATTTCCTGAACAGAACACCAATGGCTTATGCTCCAAGATCAAGAATTGACAAATGGGACCTTATAAATTTGAAAAGCATCTGTAAAGCAAAGGACAATGTCAATAGGACAAATATTGACAAAATAGGATCTTTACCAATCCCAGATCTGATAGATGGCTAATATTCAGTATATACAAGGAATTCAAGAAGTTAGACTCCAGAGAATGAAATAACCCTATTAAAAAATGGGGTACAAAATTAACAAAGAATTCTCAACTAAGGAATCACAAATGGCCAAGATGCACCTAAAGAAATGTTCAACATTCTTAGTCATCAGGGAAATACAAATCAGAACAACCCTGAGATTCCTGCTCACACCAGTCAGAATGGCTAAGATCAAAAACTCAGGTGACAGCAGATCCTGGTGAGGATGTGGAGAAAGAGGAATACTCCTCCTCCATTGTTGGTGGGATTGCAAGCTGGAACAACCACTCTGGAAATCAGTTTGGCGGACCCTCAGAAAATTGGACATAGTGCTACCTGAGGACCCAGATATACCACTCCTGGCCATACTACCCCAAAAATGCTCCAACATATAACAAGGACAAATGCTCCACTATGTTCATTTATAATATATATATATTATATATATATATATATATATAATATATATATATATTATATATATATTATATATATATATATTATATATATAATATATATATATATATAATATTATAACTATTATAATATTTATAATAGCCAGAAGGTAGAAAGAACCCAGATAGCCTTTAACAGAGGAATGGATACAGAAAATCTGGTATATTTACACAATGGAATACTACTTAGCTATTTAACAACAATGACTTCATGAAATTCTTAAGCAAATGAGTGGAAATAGAAAATATCATCCTGAGTAAGGAAACCCAGTCACAAAAGAAAACCCATGGTATACACTCACTGATAAGTAGATATTAGACCAAAAGCTTGGAATACCCAAGATATAATTCCTTATTGACCATATGAAGCTCAACAAGGAAGACCAAAGTGTGGATGCTTCAGTCCTTCCTAGAACTGGAAGGGGGAACAAAATATTCATGGGAAATAAAGGGTTGGAGGGACTTGGGACGAAGAGAAGAGTCTTTATAGAGTGTTGGAGCATCATTTGTGTATATGCCCAGGAGTGATATAGCTGAATCTTAAGGTAGAACTATTTCCATTTTATGAGAACCACCAAATTGATTTCTAAAGTGTTTGTGCAGGTTGAATTCCCACCAGCAATGAAGAAGTGAGTGTTCCCTATGTTCTGTATCTTGCAAGCATGTGCTATATTTTGAGTTTTTGATCTTAGCCATTCTGGTGGGTATAACATGAAACCTCATAGTTGTTTTGATTTCATTTCCCTGGTGACAAACAGCTTTGAAGATTTCCTTATGTGCTTCTTGGCCATTTGAAATTTTTCTGTTGAGAATTCTGTTTAGCCCTGTACTCCATTTTTATATTAGGGTCTTTGGTTTTTTGGAGTCTAACTTCTTAAGTTCTTTATATAGTTTGGATATTAGCCATCTATCTGATATAGGGATCATAAAGATATTTTCCCAATCTGTAGGTTGCTCTTTTGTCCTATTGACAGTGTCCTTTGTCTTACAGAAGCATTTCTGTTTCATGAGGTTCCTTTTGTCAATTGTTGATCTTAGAGCCTGAGCTAATTGATGTTCTGTTCAGGAACATGTCTCCTGTACCAATGCGTTCAAGGTTATTTCCCATTTTCTCTTCTATGAGATTTAGTGTATTTGTTTGATGTTGAGGTCCTTAACCAACTTTGACTTGAGTTTTGTGCAGGGTGGTTTCATTCTTCTACATGAAGACATCTAGCAAGTCCAGCACTATTTGTTGTAGGTGCTTTCATTTTTCTCTTGTATTTTTTGGCTTCAGCCTTAAAAATCAAGTGTCCATAGGGGTGGGGGTTTATCTGTGGATTTTCAGTTAGATTCCATTGATCAACATGTCTGTATCTGCATGAATACCATGTAGATTTTATGACTATTAATATGTAGGATGGTAATTCCTCCCAAAGTTCTTTTATTGTTCAGAATTATTTGGCAATCCTGTTTTTTTGTTTGTTTGTTTGTTTTTGTTTATCTATGTGAAGTTGAGAATTGGTCTTTCAAGATGTATAAAAAGTTGTGTTAGAATTTTGAAGGGGAATGCACTAAATAAGATATTGCTTTTGGTAAGGTGGCCATTTTCACTATGTTAATCCTACTTCTCTGTGAGTTTGGGAGATCTTTCCATCTTGTGATATATTCTTCAGTTTCTTTCTTCACAGACTTGAAAGTCTTGTCATATAGATATTTCACTTGCTGGTTAGAGTTACACCAAGATGTGTTATATTGTTCATAGCTATTGTAAAGGATGTTGTTTCCCTGGTTTCGTTCTCAGTCAGTTTATCATTTGTATAATGGAGTGATGGTGATTTGTTGGAGTTAATCATGTATCCAGCAACTTCTCTGAATGTGTTTATCAGCTGTAGGAGTTCTCTTGTAGAAATTTTGGGGTCACTTACCTACTATCTGCAGATAGTGATACTTTGACTTCTTTCTTTCTAATTTGTGCCTACTTGATCTTCTTTAGTTGTCTTATTGCTCTGGCTAGAACTCCAAGTATATATATTGAATAGATAGGGAGATGGTGAACAGCCTTTTCATTTCTATGATTTTAGTGAAAATGTTTTATCTTTTTCTCCATTTAGCTTGATGTTAGCTCTTGGCTTGTTTTATATTGCTTTGATTATGTTTAGGAATGTGCTCTGCATCCCTGATTTCTTTAATACCTTTAACATAAAGGGGTGTTGGTTTTTATCAAAGGCTTTTTCAGTGTCTAATGAGATAATAATGTGAGTTTTTCCTTTGAGTTTGTTTATATGGTAGATTACATTGATGGATATATCGAAACATCCCTCCATCCCTGGGATGAAGCCTAATTGATATTGATGGATGATGTCTTTGATGTATCCCTGGATTTGATTTGTGAGCATTTTATTAAGTATTTTTGCATTGATGTTCATAAGAGAAATTGGTATGAAATTATCTTTCTTTATTAACTCTTTGTGTGGTTTAAGAATCAGGGTAACTATGGCCACATAGAATGACTTTGACAGTGTTTTTTATGTTTCTATTTTATAGAATATTTTGAGGACTATTGAAATTAGATCATCTTCAAAAGTCTCATAGAAAAAACTAAAAAAAAAAAAAAAAAAAAAAAAAAAACTAAAACTTTCTGACCTTGGGCTTTTGGGATGGGGGATTTTTAATGACTGATTTTATTTCTTTAGGGCTTATAGGGCTGTTCCAACAGTTTACCTCATCTTGATTTAACTTTAATATGTGGTATCTGTCTAGAAAATCATCCATTTAATTAAGATTTTCCAATTTTGTGGAGTACAGGTTTTTGTGGTAAGACCTAATGATTCTTTGAATTTCCCCAGTGTCAGTTGCTATGTCTCCCTTTTCATTACTTGTTTTGTTTATTTGGATACTGTCTCTTTGTCTCTTGGTTAATTGTTGGTTTGTCTATCTTGTTGATTTTCTAAAAAAACAAACACACAAACAAACAAACCCAGCTCTTGACTTCATTGATTCTTTCAATTGTTTCTTGTTCGTTTGTTTCTAAGTGATTTCAGCCCTGATTTTGATTACTTCCTGTCTTCTAGTCATCTTTGGTGTGCTTGCTTTTTTTTTTTTTTTTTTTTTTTTCTGGAGCTTTCAGGTATACTTTAAATTGCTGACATGATAACTTTCTAATTTCTTTATGCGGTCACTTAATACTATGAACTTTTCTTTTAGCACTGCTTTCATTGTGTTCCATAAATGTGGGTATGTTGTGCCTTCATTTTCATTGAATTCTAGGACGTCTTTAATTTTTTTAATTTTTATTTTTTCCTGACCCAGAGGTCATTAAATAGAGAGATGTTCAATTTTCATGAATGTGTAGGCTTTCCAGTGTTTCAGTTATTGAGGTCCGACTTTAACCCCTAGTGATTTATAAGACATAAGGCATTATTTCAATTTCATTGAGGCTTGCTTTGTGACGAACTGTATGATTGATTTTAGAGAAGGTCCATGAGGTGCATGAGATGTCTGATAGGTCCACTTGATTCATAATGTCTGTTAGTTTCATTATTTCTCTGTTTAATTTTTGTCTGAATGTATTGTCATTTGGTGAGAGTGTTGAAGTCTCCTACTACTAAAGTGTGTGGTTTAAGCTTTAGTAATGGTTCTTTTACAAATGTGGGTACCCATTTGTTTGTGACATATCTTCAGAATTGAGATATCATTTTAGTATATTTTTCCTATGATAAATATGATATCTCCTTCCCTATGTCTTTTGATTAATTTTAGTTGAAAGTCTATTCTATTAGATATTAGAATAGCTACTCCCACTTGCTTTGTGCGTCCATTTGCTTGGAAAACTTTTTTCTATTCCTTTACTCTGAGGTCATGTCTATCTTTATTGCTGAGGTGTGTTTTGTGTATGCAACAAAATGATATATCTTTTTTCATATCCATTTAGTTAACTTGTGTCTTTTTCTTGAGGAATTAAGCCCATTGATATTGAGATATTGAGAGATATTAATGACCAGTGATTTTTATTTTCGGCTATTTTGATGTTGGTGATGTTACTCTGTGTGTGTGTGTGTGTGTGTGTGTGTGTGTGTGTTTTCTTTGTTTTTGTTAATACAGAGTTAGTTATTTCCTGTGTTTTTTGGATGTAGTTATCTTTCTTGGATTGGAGTTTTGGAGTTTTCCTTCTAATATTTTCTGTATGACTTGAATTGAGAATAGATTTTATTTGAATTTAGATTTGTCTTGAAATATCTTATTTCTCTATCTATAGTAATTGAGAGCTTTACTGGGTATAGTAGTCTAGGTTGGCACATGTGTTTTTTTTTTTTTTTTTTTTTTTTAAATTTGTAGGATATCTGTCCAGGTCCAGACTCTAGATTTTATAGTCTCTGTTGAGAAGACAGGTGTAATTCTGATAGAACTGCCTTTGTATATCTCCTGGCCTTTTTCCCCTGCTCCTTTTAACATTCTTTCTTTGTTCCATAGATTTTGTTTTGATTATTATGTACTGGGGGCTTAGGCTTGGAATATTTTCTTCTATGATGCTGTTGAGAATATTTTCTGGGCCTGGAGCTGAGACTCTTCAACTTCTATTCCTGTTATTCTTGGGTTAGGTCTTTTCATGATATCTCAGATTTCCTGGATGTTTTGGGTAGGGAGTTTTTTAGATTTAACATTTTCTTTGACTAGTGTATCAATTTCTTCTATTGTATCTTCTAATTCTCAGATTTTCTCTTCCATCAACTGTATTCTATTGGTGATGCTTACTTTGTTTTTATTCTCTCCCCTAGGATTTCCTCAGTTTGTATTTTCTTTATTGCTTTTATTTCCACTTTAAGGTCTTGCACTGTATTATTTATCTCACTCACCTGCTTAATTTTATTTTACTGTATGTCCTTGAGGGATTTGTTTCCTCATTAAAGACATCTATCTTTTTGATGTTATTTTCCTATATTTCTTTAAGACATCTATTCATTTCCTCTTCAAAGACCTCTATAATCTTTATAAGATTGGATTTAAAGTTATTTTCTTGTGTTTTGGATGTGTTAAAATATCTAGGGCTTGCTGTAGTTTGGTAGCTGTTCTTTAGGGGTGTCATGTTGTCCTGGCTCTTGTTGATTACATTCTTTGGAGGGCCTAACCATCTGGATGATTTTGGTCCATGGTTGTTCTTACTGAGGTAGGTATTAGAAGTGAGGTGAAACTGGATGGTCCTAGTGGCTGTATGGTTCTGAAACATATGTATCTGATGAAAGTGGACAAGAGGTTGGTAGGAGAATGGAGGTCCCCCTGGCATGGCAGGCTGCTCAGGATAGTTTGGCTTGGACAAGAGGCTCAGCTAGCAGAAAAGGTAGATGGAGGAAGGAAAGCTAACCTCCATGGTTCATCAGTCTGATGAAGGTGGAAGAGAGGCAGTAGGAAATGGAGGTCTCCCTGGAAGTGCAGAGTGCTTGGGGCAGCTTTTCTTGGTCCAGAAATTTCAGAAAGCAGGAAAGATGGGTTGGGGAAGAAAAGTTTACCTGTATGCTATAATACACACCAGTATGTGTATGTATTATACACACCAGTTTGTGTGTGTATTATTGCAGAAAAAGAATGTGTCTGTGTGTCCGTGTGTGTGTGTGTGTGTGTCTGTGTCTGTGTGTGTATGTGTGTATAAAGTTGTATGTGTCTGTGTGTACATAGGTGTGTGTATGTGTGTGTCTTCATGGGACCATATGCTTACACTTTGCAGCTGATCCCAGTATTTGGAAAGCAGACCATTGAAGTCACACTTTTCCCTGAGGATCTGGAAATTGTAATAGCTCAGAAAGAAAAAAAAAACAAAAAAACAGTAGAATAGAAGCACAATAACAACTTAAGCAACATAATGAAATTGGAGTTCATTATTAATATAGTGAAAAATGTATAAATTTGGCCCTATTGATAAAAACACTGATCAGTTTTCAACATAAATTTCATCCTGATTTTTTGTTATTTTCTATTGCTTTTCATTTTGATTGGTTGTCCATATAATTCATATAATGTTTGAATTTATGATAAAGTATAGAAAGTCTAAGTAAGAATCTATGAGAAGTTTAAACCTAAAAGTCATTTCAAACTTTGCTGTAGTAAGTCTGAAATATTTCAGATATCTGAAAAGTAGGAAATAGAACACCCATGCATAGTTTAAATAAAGTCTCATATAATGATCTAATTTAAATTTAATAAACCATTTATTGCAGGTTAATTAAATGCCACTTGATGATTAAAGCATATTTCTTTAGATTAACAACTTTTAGATTATTTTATCACACTTTCATGGCTAATTTAAATATATTGTCAAGTATTAATATTTCATTTTATACCCTCTTTTCAATGATATAATTAATTTAAATTATGGAATTCAATTTTTTCCTATTTTGAACTGTTTCTTTAATCTTTGGAATCTATTGTATTAGTGTTAAATAAATAGAAAACACTTAATCTGAGGCAAAATGGTAAGAAGAGAGTAAAAGGATTAACAGACAATTAAATTAAGGTGAAATAGAAGTAAGCAGGTTAATTAGAGAAATAATTTTTCACTGAATCCTCCCATCTTATAATTAATATTTTTAATTATAAAGGACTCCTTATAAACCTTATATACAAAGTTATTTTAAAATAAGTAATAATAGATAACATTTATTAAACATGTTGTATTATGCAATTTAAAAAATGTATTGCTTTAAAAATCATTTCGTTTTTACCATAATACCAATGTAGATATTACTTTGGGTCTTTTCCTACAAAAGATATCTGAACTTTTCAAAAGAATTAATTAGGAGTTGAAAGTCTCAATATTGTTAGCTGCTACATTTTATAAGTTTTAAACTTGTATCTCCTAAATTATCAGCAAAATGATATTAAATGAAAAATGTATTAATTGCATATCTATAAATTGTATATATACATATATGTACATATATATGTATATATGGAGGACAAAATATGAATGCATGAATGCATGAGCACAGAAAATTAATTGAATCTGTTAATTAGCATATTTATCACTTCAAACATTCATCAATATTTGTGGTTTTAGTACTTGAAATTTATTATTATACCAAGTTTAAATATACCACACATAATTTCAGACTATATAAAGCAGACTATAAAAGTAGTATAAAAAATCTGCATCACCAGTAGTGTTGTTGTCTGTGGCTTGTGTTGCCACAAAGGGCTGTATGGACATCCATAGACTGTGCTTCAACTTAAGGCCGTGTTATCTCCATAATCTAGGCTGTCTCCAAGGCCCTTGTCTGGGTCCATGGTGCTCCTGTAGCTGAGAGCCATGTTCATGGTCTGTGCTGTTACCATAAAAATGTGTGGAGGTCCATAACCTTTGCTCCCACTGACTGTAAAAAGTAAGGAAGCCACTTTTGCTGTGGTAGAGATGACTGCAGATGCATAATGGAGAGACAGGTACATAGAAGGTTTCTCTGACAGCCCCAATACTAATCACAACCCCCCCCCCCACACACACACACATAGTAGCAGTCTGCCAGTTATCCACCTAAGAAAGAACTCTTACAAGTGTGATGGAGATGCTGAAGTGTAGCTCTTCACAACTGATGACTTCTGTCAGGGATGCAGGAAAGGAAAGTTTCTGTTCTATGTAAGGAGAAGGCCCCTGAGAATATAACCATGCTCCACTGAGTATATAGATAACAAAAATGCTTGTGTTTTGTTTTTGTTTTTCTGTGTTTTTATTTGTATTTGTATTTTTTTCTGGAGGTGGGGAGGTCACAAGGGAAGGGGGCCTATATGAAAGTACTGGAAAGTGAGTGTGATCTTGATGGACAATGTGAAATTCCATTATAATCAATAAACATATTATGCTGTAAATACACATTCTTCCTTGTTAGCCAAGGTTTTATGCTCTTTGGCCATCATTCTCTCCATTCTTCCTCTCTCTAAGACTCTCTGGAAATTATCAATCTACTCTGAGCATCTATGCTCCTAATTGTATTCGATTCCATGTGTGTATTATAATATATGTATCTGTCCTTTTCCACCTGGTTTATTTTGCTTAGCATAATATTCCCCAACTCTATCAATATTGTGAAATGTAAAGCATCTTGCTAAACCTTAGTAACATGTCATTATGTGTAAATATTAAAGCGTCTTTGTCCATTTAGCTATTGGTATTTAGATTAATGTCATAAATACTCTATTGTATGTGGTGTTGCTGGCTTTATGGGGGAGCAGATACTCCTTAGTCAAATGGTCTCCTGTCTCCATTGCGTATATACAGAAGCAAGCTGTTCGACCCTGTAATGGTTGTCTTTTCATTCCTTTCCTTTCCTTTCCCTTATCTTTACTCTTCTTCCAACACAATCTCAATACTGTTTTCTATGTAGGCTGTAGATTTTCATTTCCAGCAACTGTCTTCATTTATATTCTCATCAAAAATAACTTTTCAGATTTATGATAATAGTCATTCTCATTATGACTGCACGTTGCATTTTCTTAATGATTTGTACATTTAGTATGCCTTTCCTTACTTTTTTCCTTTGGATATCTTCTTTTATAAATGTTTATCTAGATCTATGATCTAGATTGCTTTGCTATTCCACTATTGATTTGTTTGAGTTCCTATGTTTGTTTTTGACCGCTTATCTGATATATGACAGCAATATTTCTTCTCATTCTGTAGATTGATTCTTAACACTGAAGTTGATTTGTTTATTTTTACTTGATAGAATGCCATTTTTCCACTTTTACTTTTATTGCCTGAATTTGTAGCATCTCATCTTTAAAACAGTAAACAATATAAAACAAGAAAAAAAAAACACACAAAACGAGTGTTATATAATTCCCTTTAGCAAAGTTTTCCTTCAGTAGTTTAACATGCCATGGTCTGATGTTTAAATCATTAACACACTGCTAAATTATTTTTGTAAATAGACTGGGTGAGCATTCTGTTTCATTTCTTTACAGGTTGATAGGAAATCTGCAAGCACTGATCATGAAAAGTTGGCTGCTAGTGATAAACAACACTTAAGAATATTAAGAAACCAGAATCTGAGATGGCCTTTGTTGGAAATACAATCGCACTGCAAAGCATAGCATTAAATGAGGTAGTTCATGATGAAAAAACAAATATGGTATGTTGTTTCTCATACACAGATCCTTGCCTAACTTGCTAAATATGTGCATGTAAGTGTGACTAAACATAGGAAACACAATAATCTAGAGTAGCATCTATGAGACAGTAAAATAAAAGTTTCATAGCAGTGGTATAGGATACAGTTGAATATAAATGATAAAAGGGTCAGGTAGGGAGCAGGGGAGAAGGACTGGAGGATATTTGCCAAAATGAAGTTTCATGAAAAATGGCATAAGGAAATTCTACTTTGTAAGCTAACTTAAAAAAATATATAATTATAATTGAGAAAATTAGGATGTTGGAGATGTAGTCTTCTCTAGAGAACTGCACATCAATTAGTTGTTTAGTGTCAAGTGGTCAGCCAAAAAACATACATACAAATAACATTATATGTATTTATGTGTATCTCTTAACTGTCATTAAAGAAGCATTATCTTTCAATAGACAAGAGTCCATCAGACAAATGGTCAAAACACAGAGAACTGACCAGTGGGAGGTCATGCCTATTTGATATAAACACTACATAATCTCTACTTCTAAGTCTCAGGGAACATCTCAGAAGGGGTAAGAGTTAAGAAGTTTGTACTATAAGTTTTATATATGATCAGGAATTGCACCCATGAAATATTAACAATATGGTCACCTAAGCAAGACCTGAAAAATTACAACAGCAGTGGACTTACAATGTGGATGGAATACATCTTACAAAGCCCTTCTCCTACATGAAGGTCTATAAGTTTAGGACTGTTAAGACAGGAGAATCAATCTTCATGGAAAAGTCCTGTTATGATTAGGCTGTCCAATCACAAATGGTCAGTCCAAAACATGAATGTGCAGCACTAAATGGACTCATTGCATGTGTGTGTGTGTGCGTGTGTGTGTGTGTGTGTGCATGTACATGTATATATGTGTCTGTGTCTATGAATACCAATGATCACAGAAGTTATAACTTTGCGAAGCAATGGGGAGAAGATAGAATGAGTTGGAAAATGGGGAATGTGGGATGGAAAAAGAAATGCTCATTTATGACATTTTCAAAAAGTTAAAATCAGAATCTCAGATAATAAACAAAAAAAGAAAACCATCGATTAAAATCTAACTGAATCATTTGAAACACGAAGGAAAAATCTCTTGCTTATTTTTTTTTTTAATTTGTGATATTTTAGAAATGTTAAAAGTTTGGTTAAAAAAAGAGAAAGGGAAAAATAAAGAAAGAAGAAAATGAAGAGAAGATACCCTGCAAGCTGTCAGGGCCTGTGATAACTGGAAAATTGCTCCTCCAAAACTCAATGTGTCTGACCTAAGAGCTGTAGTCATTTTCGCTGATGAGGTGGAGCAGAGATTGATTGTGAAATGGACAGTGATGGGGATGGAGCAGGAAGCCAGGACTCTCTGGATTGTGAAGGAAAGCTTTCACTCCTCCTCCCTCCTCTTCTGTGATTATGTGCAGAGAGGTTTAGATCCTCTCCAGATCCGCATCGATTATGTGAACTTCTCCTCCATTTAGAAGACAGAGACAATTGTCTCATCATTCCTTAGAATAATATAGACAGCCAGTCAAAATAATGGATGATATACAAGTTGGCATCTGATCCCAGTTCTGTAATTTGTCAGCTACAAAGCTCTGCAGTTTACACTCTCTGGTCTCAGCTTGCTTATCAGAAAATTGGGTCAACAATAGTAACTCTCTAGAGGAGAATTTATGTGGCCACAATACAATATAAAATTTAAAACATGGCAAATATTTTTAAAGTGGTTATAAATTAGAGCTTAGAATTTCAAAGTGATTTTTAAAATGATTTTATGTTTAACTGATTATGGTTTCTTTCATAAAAACTGAATTATGGAAATTAAGTTAGAATGGCCATCTCAGTCAAATTGCTTATTAAAATAAAAAATGTCATACTAAGTGCATGAAAATGCCTTTGGTGGCCAGGACTTATGCTGACTTAAGAAGCCATTTCCCTGGTATATGAGAAGATAAATCACTTGCACTAAGTTCATATCTTTGGAAACAGTGTAAATCCAGATGTGGAAGAATGTAATGCTGGCACACCTAAACATCAGGAAGTGGAGAAGAGAAGACTTGGGAGCTCTCCAGTCAGGTATCCTGAATTAAACAATGGCTAACAACAAAAAAAGTCCTGTCTCCAAAATATAGTGGAAGGTTGTCCTCTAATGTCAAGTTATAGGCTGCAACATGAGTGTAGATTCATGCCTCCTTCCAAGCAGATGTTAAAAATATCTATAAAATGTATATACAAAAGCGCACATGGAGAAAGACAGGAGACAATGAAGGGGGGAGAAATTTTAATTGGAAAAAAATAAAAGTTTATCACCTTAATATGGACAACAGCCTAGTCATCTCATAGACATGGTATTAGTGTAATCATTACCCGTTACCCCCTACGTGTGTGTGTGTGTGTGTGTGTGTGTGACTTTGTGTCAGGGTGTCTGGGTGTCTCTGTGTATATGTATTTCCCGTAGTGAACATATCAAGGTCAGAAGAATGCTTGCTGTTTCATTTTCCACAGTGTAAGTTCCAGCAAGGAGTTGAATTTAGGTCTCCTGGCTTGACAGAACCCTTTTTACCATGGAACCATCTCCTTGATCCATAATGTATTTTTTAAAATGTATTCTATCATTTGACCTAGAAAAATAACCAACTTTAAATCTACATTTACCTTTTTGATTACATTGATACGTTTGCATGTAAGTTCTCTGGCTTTATTCTACGAGAACAATTCACTGATATTAGTGAAGCCAGGTTTATTTGTACTGTTTCTACCCAGACCATGTAATAAAAACAAATTTAATGTTTACTTAAATGAATAACAAATAATGTTTACTTTAAGATAGCCAGTATATGATAATAACCTTTACAAGGGTGAGTGTGCTTCATCATGGATGGGAAGAAAGAAAGAAAGAAAGAAAGAAAGAAAGAAAGAAAGAAAGAAAGAAAGAAAGAAAGAAAGAAAGAAAGAAAGAAAGAAAGAAACAGCAAAAACCACAGCACATAAACTTACATCAATTTTGGAACCTCAGCTGTGAATCATTCTGTTACTAGCTTCATTGTAAGCCAGATGTGTGGGTTTTATTCTTATCAATGGGAGTTGATCTGAATCAGGAACCATGTCATGTCCTGCTGTTGATTATCCAAGTTTGAATTAAATCCCTTGAGCTTAGCAACTTTGAATAAACATCATATTATTTTGCAAGTATGCTGGTACAACTTGCTTTGTCTTGTAAGTAAAACCTTGGTTTTAAGAAAACAGACAAAACAGTTAACAGTTCTTTAATTACTTCTCTTCTACATTATGGAAGAGTGCTGTCTTCCTTTTCTGAACTTAGTTTTCTACAATACATAGCATCTTCTCCTGCCACCTTTTTTTTTTGTTGTTCACATAAATGAATAACATTTTTTAGTCCATATGTTTTTCTACTTTGGTATCATGGTGTACAGTGTTGATAAAGGTATCAGAAGATAAGGCTTGTGAGAATGTGAACTCTTGTGAATACTGATACACGTTTGCCTGAGAACCTGTCCAGGGATGAATCACAGGAGTCTCAGGATAACTATCCCAGATACAGTGGAAATAAATATTGTGAAACAAAGATAGAAATCCATTCCCACGTTAAACTATTAACCCTTCAGTCATATGCCCAAACAGTGATTCATTGTTTGTAAAAAATTTTGTGCCTGGAAATGCCAAAGCAACATTCTTAATATAGTAGTCCTCATGGAGAGAGACAGAGAGAGAAAGAGAGAGACAGGGAGAGAAAGAGAGAGAAAGAGAGAGACAAGAGATAGGCAGAGAGACACACAGAGAGACAGAGAGAGTACTTTCAAACATGATTCCAATACTAGATGGAAAAAAATTCTGCAAATGTTGGTTACTTAACATGGAGATTATAATTATCTTGGTTCTTGTATGTTCTCAACACATAAGATAAACTAAAGCCCAGGAGCTTGTCTTAAAGTAGATGTAAGCTAGAAACCTTTGTCTTGTTTTTCACTTTCTCCTTTCCTCCAGTCTCACTATACCCTCTGTCGCTACTTTCCCTCTATTTCTCTTTTCTGTTATTTCCCTAATGGGGACTAAAACCACGGCTTCTAATGAAACTATCACATATTCCACTGCTGTGCTGCACCATGTTCTTCTATTTTCTTATGTCATTATAGAGAAACGGATGCTGTTTACTAGATATAGAAACAGAAATTTACATGAACGATACATTTCATAATTGCTACTAAGACATATCAAATCATATCTTGAAATACCTATGGTTGTTCAAAGGTTGCCTTCTCAAAACCAAATAGTAGTATGCCAAATGAGATATGGGAGATCAAATTGGAAGAAATCTGTAAGAAAGCTCTCTTGTTCTAATAAAGCATGTATTGGTATGTGTATGTGTAGTGTATCTGTATCTGTATATGTACATGTAATGTCTATATAGGATACTTAAGTGATACTTTACTAGATATGAAAAGCTAATTGAAATGTTTATGTGTCTTTATTTCAGGAGGGAGTACATAGAGAATGTAGTCCACCATCTCAAATTATACATAAACTTTTATGATCACGGTAGTTTAGCACATAAGTGCTATGTGGAAAAAAGCAAATATAAAGCAATATTGCTCATCTATAGATATAAATATTACTCATTTTATTGGAATGTAGTAAAGAATAGACCATGGAAAGCAGAAAAAATAAACAGATGATACGTTGCTTTCAGGAGAGTCTTCTTTGTATGACATAGAAGCAATACTATAAAATGGATTAGAAATAAAAACTCTCATTAAAAAGTATAAATAATATTAGTTACAACGATATTGATGCACTTAGTAAAATCTCACCAAAATAAGAAATAAAGGATAATAAATTAAATAGGAGGGAAAAAGCCATAAAAATGAATAGTATATTTTAAAATAAGGAATGCATGAAGTTTCTTAAAAACTTCATTCTGCAGTATTTTATTGAACTGCTGTGTTATATTGAGGGGAAGCAAAAATTAATCAAAATGATATAATTATTCTCATAATGGTTAAATAGACATATTTAAAATTGTCATAAAATGATATTCTAATAATGAAAATTCTAGACACTTAAAACAAAATCTCAGAGGGTTATTTTAAATGTAGAGAAGTTTTAGACTTTTAATATTATTTTGAAGATATTTTATAGTAATATTTACAAATTAAGAGGTTATTAATTTAAAGCTACTAGAATATTCACTATGAAAAATTCATAGGAGGAAGAACATGTAGGTAAAACAGTTTTATAAAGTGAATTAATATGGGCATCAGAAAATTTACATAAATTTATTTCATATTTGAGCACATATTGCAGTAATTAAATATTTAAGTATTTACCTAGGTGTTTAATAATATTTGTAAAAGTGGAAAATTTTTTTACCACTTTAATAGAGTGCTGTAATGTACAGCATATTTCATATTCATTAAAGAGATGAATTAGAATTAACCATCATAGTTCAAATCCCAGTTTTGACATTTAGCTATTTGTGTAAGTTTCATCAGTTTACTTTTATTTCTTCATTTCAAATTGGTCAGTTGGAAAACAGGGCTTACGATGGGGCCTATTTTTTAGCATGGTTACAAGTAGTAAATAAAATGGATAATGTATTTTAAATGATATTTTCTGGTAGTTCTTAAAAAGTGGCAGTATTAATATCTTGTTAAATTTTATGCATGGGATGATGCAATATATTTAGATAATTCAGATATAACCAGAAGCAGAAATGTGAAATGTTGCTTATAAAATCATATAAGTCAATTCTATTCTGACACCAAGGGGAATATTTATATGATAACATATATTGTTTAGTGGGAAAATTCTCACTATAGTGTTTATTTTACTTCCACTAGCCTAAGCAACATTCTTCATTTTATTGTCTTGGTGAGCACTACATGAAGTAGAGTATTCATATTTTCAGATGTGCTTCTTCTCTTTAGAAAACATTGAACTAAAGTTTATCAGCAGATTTTCATGCAAATTATTTAGGGGTATAACATTTTTGTTTACTTAAATTGTGTGTGTGTGTGTGTGTGTGTGTGTGTGTGTGTGTGTGTGTGTTGTATGTTTATCTGTCCCATTCTGTTTTCAGGATGATTTAGGAAGATAATGGATGTCAGCCAGTGAGACCCTTGTGAAAAAGTGGAGTCAGCTTAAGAAAGGATCCAGAACTTGCTCTTAGCTGCATCTCCAATGGGGAATCTTCTATGAAGGTTTAACAATATTACAGGAGTGAACTTCAGATACTTAAGAATAACAACTACCTACAGGCAAGTCACCGAATTTCATTGTATAACTTGCCTCTTTATTGGAATACTAAGTTAATGTTCATGAATGTATTTAACAGTTTTAAAAAGTTGTATTAATTCTCGTGTTCATTCCTGTTTAATACTTGATGAAGGAATTTCTGCAGAAAAGAATGCTAAATATATTTACAAATTCCATTTAGAAAGTCACTGAGAATACTTGGATTAGGTTAAATAAACACACTTTTAAAAAAGTTTTAGATATTTATTAATTTTTATGTACATGAATTATGTGTATTTTTGTACACATTCTGGTGCTTGAGGAGGTGCTGAGCCTAGGTGCTGGGAATCGAACCCAAGTCTCTATAGCCTTTTTTTTTTTCTTTCTGTTTTTGGGGAGAAAGAGTCTTATCATAATCTTGTCTTACCTCTAGTTCATTGATACACCCCCCCGCCTTCTAAGTGCTAGAATCGAAGTTGTATCTCCACGATAACCTCAGGATACAATTTGGGGAAACCATAGAAACTCTGTTTTCTGAAAAACAATGATGTCTAGGCAGACTAAAATCTGTTACTATTATTTCAATTTGTAGATGTATGATGTTTGAGGTGCAATGTGTAATAAGGACACATGCTCCACTATGTTTATAGCAGCCATATTTATAATAGCCAGAAGCTAGAAACAATCCAGAAGTCCCTCAAAGGAGGAATGGATATAGAAAATGTGGTACACTTACACAAATGGAATACTACTCAGCTATTAAAAACAACGACTTCATGAAATTCATGAATTTGCGTAGGCAAATGAATGGAACTTGAAAATATCATCCTGAGTGAGGTAACTCAGACACAAAAGAATGAACATGGTATGTACTCACTAATAAGTGGATATTAGCTCAAAAGTTCGGAATACCCAAGATTCAATTTACAGCAACCGTTGGACTGAGTGAGGGGTCCCAGATGGAGATGTTGGAGAAGGGACTGAAGGAGTTGAGTGAGTTTGCAGCCCCATGGAGGGAGCAACAGTGTCAACTGGCCTGACTCCCCCCCACCCCCGTGCTCCCGGAGACTGGACCACCAACCAAAGAATACACATGGAGGGACCCATGACGCTGGCCATATATGTGGCAGAGGAGGGCCTTATTGACCATCAGTGGGAGGAGAAACCCTTGGGCCTGAGGATGTTAGATGCCCCAGAATAGGGGAATGCCAGGGAGGAAAGATGGAAGTGGGTGGATGGGTGGGTGGAATACCCTCATAGAGGCACGGGGAGGGGGGATAGGATAGGGGTTTTCCAAAGGGGAGACCTGGAAAAGGGAAAAAATTTGAAATGTAAATAAAGTATCAAAAAATGTATGATATTTAAGAGGACTGAGAGAGAAAGTGTTGTGACCAAAGATGAGCAATAGAACTGTTGGAAAAGACTAGCAAGGCCCTGGCATCATGAGTCTAGGAGTTTGGAGTAACTGTTCACAGAGAAAGAACAGGGAAATAATATTCAATGTATTGTGAATGTAATCTTGGATAAAGACTTTAAGAAAGTCAAAAGAACTTTTCAGGCCTATAATCCCACCTTCTACTTTATTTGAGACAAATTTTCCTTTTTGTTGTTAGCCATTTCCCTTGCTCTTATTTGTAAAACAAATTTAGTTTCTGGACTATTTAAGTCTTTGGCAATGACATTTTGAGTAACTGTACTTGACTAAATTTTAAACTCTGGAGTGCTTTGTAAGATTTGATCACTGACCTATCAACCTGAACAACTCTGTACATCACCTTCTCATAATTTCTGCTCCTGATTGCCACCCTTCCAAGTTGCTATGAGTTTCAGCAAGGTCTGCCCACTTTTCTGGATTCTGATTTAGCAAAAAGTAACTTCCTCTCACATCTGTCTTCTTTCAGTTGCAGAGCAGACCTGACTTATATCTTCTCTAGAATGTCAGGCATTTTACTCTGTAGCTCTCCTCCCACATGTGGCTGGCCTCCATCCAACAGAGTGCAACTCAAATGGCACAGCCTGTTCCTTTTTTTCTTCTCAGTCTCCTCCTCTGGGCAGCTACCAAGCCTTACAGCTTTTCTGACTGAGATTTATTTATTGTTTAATGTTAATAAAATTGTGCTTGGGCATATCAACACAAATATTTATAATGTAAAGAAAATAAATATTTGTTTAATTACTTAATTTCATTTAAACCAACTCTTCTGTCCTCATCTGTTGTTCTTGATTACAGAGAACAAAACAGATCTTTATGTAACATGAAGGTGGAGAAATAAGGACGAATCTTTCAGATCTCAGTCAAGAACGTGTGGTGTCAGTGGTTTTCCTGCCTAGTACTCATACTTTCAGTTAGCTAAATCACTTTAGAATAAAATTATTATATTTTATGGTGTTTTATGTGTTTACTAAAGTGTCCCAAACACCTTTACTAAAAGTCTGGGACTCAAAAAGTATATCATGATTTAATATCCACATTAAAATACAAATGAATTAAACTCCTAGCAACTACTGCATGTTATGTGCTGCAATGTGTTATAAAATATATAAAGTGTGAAATAAATAAAAAACATCTGGTTATGTCATTGTAATTTTGAAGACAAAATATTATGTGGTTATAGAATAATACTAAACATACTGGCCTTATTTACATGAATCTTATAATTTAGAAAGACATTAGAGAAAGATATTGTTAGACTATCCTGCTAACAGCTGTCTGTTTCCTCATGCTGATCCCCACCTCTACTCTGCTCTGCTAACACAGTTATGTTGTTCTATTATTATCATGTTGTAAAACAATCTAAGATATTTAGCTACATATGCTGTGGCTGGCAGAGTTAAAATAGTGACAGTTCAAAGATCCACATTGGGCATTTAGCTCCAAGAATAAAACTGACTTTCTCCATCTTAAAGAAACTGAGAGAGATAAGAGAGAGGGAAGGGGGGGGGAGAGGAAGAAGGAAGAGGAAGGGAGGAAGGGAAAAAGACAGACAGACAGACAGACATATGATATATGGAGAGGCTAAGATTAATTAAAGTTGACAGAGAAAATGAAAATCAATGCTTTGCAATATGGAGATGATAGAGATCTTCATCCCTTGTATGCATGCAGATTACTTTTACTTCATGCTGAGTTCCTTGACAAAACAAAATCTCAAGTACAGTTCAAGCAGTTGAAGGTTTATGAGACAATATCCACATACATTGGTACTTCTAAAAGCTGACCACTAAATTTGGTCATTGTGCATATTATGTTGTTTATTCTTATGCAGCTTTCACCGGCACAGGCATTAATCATTGAAGTTAAGCCTATTCATGTGAACATTTAACATTACGTTTTCTTGAATTTTCTTTTGACATGGGGTCCCATTTGCTTAAAACACTGCCCTCTGTGAACTCCTGAAGTGGGTGATTAAATGGTGCAGACAGTACTAGCTTTCACTCATAGGATGTGGTCCTTTACATACGGAACTTCAGGAGCCTCTGAGTTTCTTGGTGAATATACTTTGCTCAGGATGATAGCCTGTCTCTTCCCTCCCTCCTCTAAGTATTTTGGATTCTGACATTTAGTTTCATTTTAGAATCCTTTTAGAAGAATATGGACTCTATTTAGGGTTTTGTTTTCTGTGAGGAAAAAATGCCCACAAAAATCAAAGCTCTGCAATATTCTTTCTAGTCTACATTTTAGCAGATACTACAAGCTAGATAAGTGAGCTTCCCAGAAGTCTTGTACAGCATGGCTGGGGGGGGGGAGGGAAAGCTGGCTGCTCTGTAGTGAAACAGGTAAGATACACAGTTCATGCATTTCCCAAAGGAGACTCTTGCTTTTATTCTTATCTTCTATCTCCTTCTATTTCCCACTTTATCTTATTGTCTCATCTTCTCAATGAGAAAAAAAGCTCTCCTTCATACAAATTTTATGCAATAACAAAGACAGAATCTTAAGGCTATTCTGCAATTTGTGAAAATGCTTTGATATTATCAAACCAGGTGCAGCAAAAAAAGTTCTACTTTAACAGTATGTGTTAATAAACTTATTATTTATTTATTTATGCTGAGATACCATATCACTATGTAGACCTGACCATTCAGAAACTTACTGTGTCACACAATATAACCTGGAGTTAATAGATATCCCTCTACTTCTGCCTCCAGCATGCTGTGATTAAAGTGTATTCTGCCATTCTGGAATAAATTAGTTTATCAAATTATACCATATGCTTTTCTCAAATATAGTACAATTTTAAAATACTATTACTAAACTCAAAAATAATGAGACAAAACAAATATTTTCTCTTTTAAGTGTGTTTAACTCTAGTAATAATTTGCCACAGAAGTGAAAAGTTAACTACCATATTTTCAGGCAATATATACACTATTATATATATGTATATAGTGTGTATGTGTGTCTGTGCCTGTGTAACCTGTAATAGTGCAGGTCAAACTGAGCTCTTAGCATCTCTGATTGGCTTCATTTCTTTCCTTCTTGTTTGATTTAATTGAATTTCCATATATTTGACTGCTTACTAACCATCAATTTTCTTCCAATATTGACACACACATGGGATCATGAATCTTTCCCTTCTTCTCTTATGTTTTCTTTCACTGCCTAATTCAATAATTTCCTTTTATTGAGTTTTTACCACAGGTAAGACATTATCTTATTTACATCTACAAATATAAAGCTCAATAGGATATGTTGAGAGTTTCAAGGGAACGGAAGACTACAAGTTAGGTAAAGCAGAATGCAATAAGATATCAACGGAAAAGGTGGCTTCCAAAACCACATAAATGTTGTATTGATTAGATTAGTGGATAACAGGAAAACAAAAGCAGAGAAGGTAGAATATTTGAGCTAGTCTTAGAAGGATAAATCTGACTTAATTTTATATGGAAAGGAAACCTTGTCTTTTATGGTGAATTTCATAGTTAGTCTATAAAAGGAAAGAGACAAACTATTTGTTGGGGAAACCATTAATACTACGAAGAACGATGTATATAAAGTAATAATTATAGATAAGATCTAAAGGTATGCTGTTTCAATGTCTGGAAAGTTGGGTCAGGATATATTACTTAAGCATCAGTTCAATTACCATGAGAGTTAGCCTAGGTGTCCATTGGTGCCATGTTTAATTAAAATTCATTTTAGTGAAACAAATTCAGCAGACCACTGAAGATATGATTTGTAAAACTGGCAAATTAAGTCTAACTAAGTAATTAGGAGTCTACAATAATATTAGCAAAGAACTGACATTCAAATTAATGGTAATCAGAGAAATTAGTGAAATTGAGCTACAAAACCTGACTATCATGGAGAATTGAATATTAGGGAAGGCGTACAGGAGAGAAATGATGAGTCTGAGTTATTATTTTCATGTAAGCACAATGAATTTTACTAATAAACATGCATTAGTTGGATAAAAATTAGCTTAGAGATTAAGAGAGTGACTTGGGAAACATGGTATAGTGTAAGAAGCTGAAGGAGTCTGAGCGTAGGGAACAGGCTAAAAGTCATCATTCATAGTTTCTACTTTAGGTTCTGCTGCCAGACTTCTCTCTGTGGTGGACTGTAATACTGAAGTGAAATAAAGTCTTTCTCTCCCAAACTGATTTTAGTCACAACATTCTTCCCAGCAACAGAAAGTGTACTAAAACTCTGCCCTGTCAGAGGACTTTATTTCAGTTCCAACCTGCATGGTGGCTCACAAAGATCTGGTAATTTCAGTTATATAGGATCTAATGGCCTCCTCTGGCCTCCATGGATATCAGGTGCCTATAAGACAAACAGCATGCAGAAAAACACTTATGCACATCAGATGGAAGTATATGTTTTAAAGGGAAGGAATACAGGACTTTAATATTTCTTTTTATGAAGAATTAAGCTCTCTTCTATTTTTAATATTCACACCGGCAAATTTTGTTAAGGAACATATTTGCAATGGTTTTATGAGGTAGTTGTTTCTTTAGAATTTTATCTTATTTGGATAGTTAACAGCCAGAAGAAGCTCACAAATATTTGAAATGTACATAAATAAATAAAAATGTCTGTCTTATTCGGTGTTTTGTTGATGTGAAAAGATAACATGACCATGGTATTTTTTAAATATTTATACATAACTTATAAATGTATATATTTAATCGAGGCTTGCTTACACTATTAGAGGTTTAGATGATTTATGTGATTTATTTATGTATTTTAGCATATAGGAGACATGATGCTGCAGAAGTTTTGTATTCTATATTCTGGTCCACAGGCAGTAGGAAGAGAGAGACAGTACCTGGCTTGGTTCTTGAAATCTCAAAATCCACCCTCAGTGATATATTTGCTCCAACAAAACTGTGCCTACTCCAAAAAAGCCACACTTCCTAAGCCATGTCAAGTAGCTTCACTCTTTAATAACCAAACACTCAATTTTATGAGCCTCTTTGGCCAATTTTATTCAAGCCACCACATTCTACTAGCTGCCACCCTTTAGGCTTGTAGCTATATCATAATGCAAAACATAAAAGTCTAACTTAAAAAGACCTCATAGTCTATCATAGTCTCAACACTGTTTATAAGTCTGATGTTCAAAGTCTATTATAAAACTCATGACAGTCTCTTAACTATAACCCCTTAAAATCAAAAGCAAAAAACAAATTAGATACTTGCAATATACAGTAGCACAGATTATGTAGTAAAAGGGAAGAACTGGAGCATAGTGAGGAGTACTAGACCAAAGCAAGACCAAAATCCAGTTGGGCAACTCTAAAATACTAAATTAGAATTTCTCATGCCAAAGTACTCTTCAGATTTCCATTCTTTCCACCTTTGTTGACTGCAATGCATGTATCTTTCTAGGGCTGGTTTTACACCCTGGTAGCAGTTCTCCCTGGCACGTATTCAATTACTCTGGCATTTCCCACGTGTTGGAGTCTCTAGTGAAATCCGAGCTTCATTTTCACAACATCACACCATGGCAGCTCTGGACCTCGATGTAAGAACACCCCTATGCATATCAGGCCTCAGCAGCTTTCTTTAGCCATGGTAAGAAATTCCACTACCCCTTTCTTGTATCTAGACCCTGGTATCTGGGGCTAGATCATGTCCACCTCGTTCAAACTTTTCACTAGCCTTCTGTTTTCAATGTTCTTCTTCAGTACCTGAGCTTTGCTGTCCTGAAACCTACAATGTTGATCATGATGGCCTTGAAATCATAGATCTGTCTACCACTGCTATCTGAATGTTTGGATTAGAGGCTTGTGCCTCTCTTAACCAAGTCCTACTCTTAACTTTTCTTTAATTCCTTTTCAAAGGTTGAAACTTTAGCTGGAATTTTAGTTGTCTTCCTCTGAGGACACCACTTGCTTTTCTTTAAACTTTTTATCTTCTTGAGCACTAGACTTAGTTCCAGTACACTTCCTGGTGCCCTTCCTCCTCAAACTGTACATTTTGTATTTTTTTCTTTCTTAGCTTTCTCTTTTTCATTATAGAACTACAAAAAAGTTTAGTGACTAATAACCAAGCAACTCAATCAATACTAAGTTGTCTTGAAATCTCTTCTGTCAATTTGTTCATCTTAATATAAAACGCTTCAATTCAGATTGTTGGAGCAGCAAGCAGCCACACTCTTTCCAAAATATCATAAGTACAGTCTCTAAGGACTTACTAATATTCTTTTCCTTCAAAACCTCTTGAGCCAAGCTCTTATAATCTACATTCTCTCACTACCACTGTTTTTCATGTTTCCATGAGTATGACCATTAATCCCTGGTTAACACATTCAACTGCATCCCTATCTCTCAAAGTCTACATTCAGACAACAAGCAGCATAGTTTGGCCTGTCACAGTCACACCCCTCTCCTTGGACCAACTTCCATATTAATCAGTGTTCTGTTGCTGTAAAGAGACACCATGATCATGGCAATTCTTACAAACCAAAGCATTTAATTGGGACTTGCTTTCAGTTTCAGATATTTAGTTGATTATCATCATGGTGGGAACCATGATGACAATTAGACAGAAATAGTGCTTAAGGAGGTTAGAGTTTTATATCCAGATCTGTAGGCAAAAGAAAGGATAGAGACAGTGGCCTGGATAACATTTAGAACCCCAGTACCCACCTACAGTATCTCACTTCCTCAAAAAGACAATACCTCCTGATCCTTGCCTAATAGCTCCTCTCCCTTATAACCAAGTATTAATATATATGAGCCTAAGGAGCAATTCCTATTCAAACTAGCCAAATGTCAAAAAAAATCAAGAAATAGTTTATAACTAGTGTTTTAATCATATCATTCTAAAATCATTTAATAATATTGCAATGATTATGTAATTATTATACTAAAAGTCTGCTCATTGCTAAATTTAATGTTGAGGTTTTAGAATTTAATTTAGTGACAAAGCATTTGGCTACCTTACTGGAAAACCCGAATTGATCCTAGCTTGAAACCAAACCAAATGAAATCAAACAAGATAGCTTATATCATAAAAGACAAGGCAATTGTGCTCACGAACACAAAGTGCTACTAGGAGTCCAGCAGAGATGACTACACCAAGACAGTTTATAGCCAACTGAAACGTTTTGTTCTAGCTCGATGTATAGGGAGTGGTTCTGATACTCTGATCAGGAATCTGCTTCTGAACCCTGATGGTCATGGTCCCCCATTGGTTCTTGAGTGATCAATAAAGTTGCTAGCAGCTATTGGTTGAACTGAAGAGGCAGGACTTTCAGTTGCTCCCCACCCCTGCGGGCAAGATAGCAGATGCAGGAGAGTAGGAAAAGTTTCACCATGCTTAGGAGGAAGAAAAAGCCACTAGACATGTGAGATCTGGGGTAGAGTGGCCATTGTCTGCTTCCACTACTGTACCTGGGGTAGCAGGCAGGAGATTAGAGACCAACTGAGTTGAGGACAGATTTTGGGTGCTGATCTAAGATGTAGCACAGTCCACTAGAAACTTAAGGCAGGGCAGTAGGAACTACATGGTACTTGGAGGTGCTATACTAAGGTATTTGGGACTTCAGCATAGCTCTGAGTATCTAGAGCAAGAAGCCTTTAAAAACCCGTAAAAACAAATAATTAAAAAAAAAAAAAAAAAAAAAAAACCAACCAACCAACCAACCAACCAACCAAAATACATTGTGGTTTCTAGCTCTGCAGGTGCAAGGAGGGAAAGTTTTTTTTTTTCCCAATCAAGCAGTTTAAATGAAGAAAAGCAGTTAGCTTTTGGGGTGGGGCTTAGGGAGTCACATAAGCAGGCAGTTAAAACAGAAGCTCAATTATCTGAGGCACCATGACTGAAGTTCCTAGAATAGAATTGGGTAACTTACTATGGGATTCTCTACCAAAGAGAATAAAAAGAACAAATTCTACTGAAACCTAAATGGAAGATGGAGGAACCTCTGCAATGCCTGGCCTTGTTTACAACAGAGACTATATTTGTGCATACAGATGAGCACAAGATTTGAAACTCCAGCTTGGAGGAGAAGGGGCTCACAAGTTAAGGGCTATACATCAATGGTGGCCTCTGAAAAAACAAAAACAAAACATGGTAGTTCGAAAAAATATCTCCCACCCATAGGCTCATAGAGAGTGGCATTATTTGAAAAGATTAGGACATCTGGCCAAGTTGGAATAGGTGAGGTCTTATTGGAGGACATGTAACACTAGAAGTAGTCTTTGAAGTTTCAGAAGCTCAAGCCAGTCCCTGTGGATCACTCAGTCTACCTGATGCCTGTAGATCCAGATGTGGAATTCTCAGCTACCTCTCCATGCTCATGTCAGCCTGTGTGCTGCCGTTTTTCTTACTATGATGGCAATGGACTCTGATCTCCAAGCAAGTCCCAATGAAATAGTTTTTGTAAGGATTTCCATGCCTAATCACAGTAATAAAAACCTGAGACACACACACACACAAAAAAAAAAGATTTGGGAGGAGAATCTAGAAGGAGACAGAGGGGAGGAGAGGTGAGTGGATATGATCGAAATACATTGAATACATATATAAAATTCTCAAAGAATTAAGAATATTATATATAAGAAACAATTGGCTGTATATCTTTGTTCATCTAAGTGTAGCCTAGTATATGTATGTAGTCTTCAATTACCCTTTTCATTAATTCTTCTTATCTGTTAGGTCAACGTGGTGGTGGCAGATGCAACCTGTTAAATAGAAGAAAGTCATAAAGGCAGTTTATGTTCTCATTACTGCTGAAAGGCTGCCTTCCATTTTGACAGCAAAGCCTATCCATTTTTGCCTTTCCCTTCCTCTATTACAACCAATTGCAACTTTCCAGAAAGGCTCTGTTTTTCAATTTGTTTTTTAGTTTGTCCTCCAGCTAGGGAAACTATTTAGAAAATTGGTTTCTTTTAGTTTGGCCCCATGCAGTCTTGACCTATTTTGCCTTATTACAGTGATGAAGGGCTCCATTCCTACTGAAATTTAGCTTCAAAGAAATCTTTTAATGGCAGAGATACAGACACCTCCCCACCAGCACATCTAAACAAAACCTCTCTCTTTAAAACTTGTAATATTTACCAAACGAATGTTAAAATGTTTCCCAAATATAAAGAAGAAATGTAACTCAATACACTGTGCAGATATATGTCATAAATTGTATTTTTCTTACTAACATACTATTTTATATCAATAAAAAATCTGAAGTCTGTGCAATTTGAATGAGGTCAGATGCTAACAACAATAATTCAAAAATATACAACAGAATAATATTTTTCCTTACACTCTTTTAATATAAACAAGAGATTAGATTACAAAAATTTTATGGGGTAGAAGATCACAGCCAAAATGCATACTTCAGATAATTTTAATGATTCCATTAAAAATAAATACAGTTTAAAGCATGTCAAATGAGGTTGGTTTTGTTCTTGTTTTAAGGAAAGAGCAGTATTGGCAGTCACTGGAGGCCACATCTTACCTGAATCAGCTTCATTACTCTGTCAGCTATTCCTCCAATTCACAAGGCAGACAATGAGTGAATCAGCATTCCCATTGCTGCAGTTGGGAGCAAATACCAATTGCATATTCTATTGGAATCTTACCTTACAACTGGTGGCAGGTTCCCAATTATTTGAGTGTAATTACTACACTTCAGCCAAAGTGCTTATTTTGCTTTCTCAATATATTAGTGTTGCTTTGGCCTCAGTAACTCAGGGTAGCTGAGTTTGCAGTAAATGTTTCACAAAGTCTTCCAGGGGCACACTGTGTTATTAATTTTCTATTTTTAAATCTAATTTGTACATTTTAAACTCACTAATAATTACAAAATGAAGTTTGGAATTTCTTAAAATGAAGTTTGGAATTTTGTTTTTGACATAGACTATGATCTGATTCAGTGTTTCAAGGTCAGTTCAGATTTTAACTGATGATGATGGAATACCATCAAAAGTTGTTTCTACACCTTTGGCTAATTATGTTATTGTAATTACAATCATAACCATCTAGTACTGGACAAATGACAGTTAAAATTACATCGTTGTACTTGAACAAAAAGTTTGTAGGATACAGGAATTATCAATTATTGCTTAATTTTATTTTCTTTAATTTTTTTATATTTCATACATATATATAATGAAATATAATCATATCTTACTCTATGTCCTAACTCAACAATCCCTTCATGTCTCCCCAAACCTAAACCTTTCCCTACTTTAATACAACAGAAATAATAATTATAGATTAGTTTATGTTTTAATTTATTCTGAAAAGCAAAATAAAAAGAAGTAATATTTAATAGGAGTCTCAAATTTTTGTGTATTTCCACTGAAACCCACTTTTGGTAAACACATGTTTGAAACATCTGTTTAATGTCTTCAATTGTTTTTCTTTTCTGTAGGCTTGTCATTCAGAGAAATCATTCACAGAAAATACAACATAATTTCTTGTGTAAATATATTTGGAAAGGATTCAATAGATCTGGTTGAAAAGGCTTTGAAATAATAAAACATTTACACTTGAACATAAAACCTAACAGAACAAATGATGGTCGGATATTTTTCACAAGGCTTGATGTTTACAGTTGAAACATGAAAATACATTAAATTCAACTGTCTTGGTAGTCCAGTCTCAGAACATTTATCATGTTGACGAAATCTTGACAGAGAACTTTCTCTCTCTCATTTGTCTTAATCTTTGCAATTCTCCTGTCTGTCAGTTTTTTCCTGAACTTTCATATTCCAGTTTCGGACTTTCCCATTTCTTAAAGTTTCCTTAACATATCAATGATTGTTCCTTATGAAATTATAATCTCAGTTTTGGAAAGCTGAAGTAGACTAATTGTAACATACAGAGAGAACACAATCTCAACTTGCGTTTAAATTAATCTCAGACTATAATTATTAAAACCTCAACAATGGCTCCTACTTCATGAGCCTGAGTCCCTGAAGTTCAGTTCAATCTTTCCAGTTACACAGTTCATAATTTTTGTATTCATGTTACAATTAAGGAATCTGAGGTTCGGAAAGAAAAGTCAATTTTTAAAAGTAAAAAATAGGAGTCATATACAGATTTAAGTTTTACTCTAAGGCAATTCAAATTTGTGATTTTTCTACTAAGTTGTATGGATTCAGATTTTAGTATTGTTAGGAGGAACAGTAGACTCAAGAAATAGTTAGGGGACAGGATCAGCTGCATCTGGGATGCTTCCTTTGACCCGACCTTGCTTGTTTTGCAGTATGCTCTAGTGGTTTATTACAGTGGCTTATTTTGATACAGAAACTCTGAGTAGACTAGGAAACCAGTATACTTTATTGAGAGTAAGTTGTTAAATGTGAACTTCCTGTTTTTCTTTCTGTCTTTCCTTTCTTCCTCTGATTGATGAAAAACAATCCCAGCTCTCATCTAAAAAGTGAATAAGAGATAGTTTATTCTGGAGCCATTCAGAGTGACCATGCTCAGGGAAGAGAGACTTAGGTTACTTCAAATTCCATGTTCCAAAGTGAAAGCCATTTCATAATTTTTTAATTTTTATTTTTTGTACTTTTACAGAGCAGAGAAAGTTTTAAGCCTTTAAAAGGCATTGGAGGCAATACCAGAGAGGCAGATTTCCTATAGACTTAAGATACTAACTAATAGTATCCTCTGTTTGGGATTGATGGAAGCTAGTTACCTGCTAATTCTGTAGACTCTGAAAATATTTTTCTAATGTCAGAAAATGTTAACTTTGATGTGGTGTGTGTGTGTGTGTGTGTGTGTGTGTGTGTGTGTGTGTGTGTGTGTGTGTGTGTGTGTGTTAAGCAATGGCTATTCCATGGGGCCAGAACTTAGTCCAACATAAGATAATTAGCCTCTGGGTCTGTAACATTAGTCTCTCCATAGTACTGAAATTCGAATTAGTCAATCAGTCTCTGCAGACAAATTCCTTTCAGAAATTTTTATTCACACTTTTCTCTGTTTTCTCCTCTTCTGTTCTCTTCTGTCATCTTCTGTTCTCTTCCGTTCTCTCCCGTTCTCTTCTCTTCTCTTCTCTTCTCTTCTCTTCTCTTCTCTTCTCTTCTCTTCTCTTCTCTTCTCTTCTCTTCTCTTCTCTTCTCTTCTCTCCTCTCCTCTCCTCTCCTCTCCTCTCCTCTCCTCTCCTCTCCTCTCCTCTCCTCTCCTCTCCTCTCCTCTCCTCTCCTCTCCTCTCCTCTCCTCTCCTCTTCTCTCCCTGTCATCTGCCTTACCCCTCCTTTCTCTTCTACTTCTTTAAAGGAAATTTTCAGTGTGAAGGCCTAACTAGCCTGACATTTTCTAATTCTCTGTGTAGACTAACCTGACCTTAAATGAATAGAAATCTGCCTGTGTGCCCATTTCTGCCTCTTTAGTGTTGGGACTAAAGTTGTATACTACCATGATTCGCTCCTTCTGTCAATAAGACTATATTAAATATATAAGTTCAAACTATAGCTACAAAATATTTTACTTATTTGACAAACTGATTAGGTGAAACTTTTACAGCGAAATATAAATCATTTTGTTTATTATTTTATAATAATGAATACAGTTTGAAAATTGGTAAATTGAGTGACTAAAACAGATTTAATTTTATCAAACATAGGCTTGAATCAGGTAAATATATTTTTTAATATTCTGTATATTGATTCTTCACTTAATTGGTGGTGTCATTTACTGAACAGTACTATTTTAGTTTTCATTACTGAATGAAATGAATATAGAATACAAATGAGGACCCATTTATTAATTGTTGCTCTTAATATCTGTGCTACTGGGGAATTATTTATGAAGCTATTTTTTTTGTGCCTATGGTGAATTTCCTACCTTCTCTTCTAAGAGATTCAAGGTATCAGGTCATCATATGTTGAAGTCCTTGATCTTTTTAAGTTGAATTTTTTACCCAGTGAGAGATAATGTTCTGGGTTCATTCTACATGATAAACCCAGTTTGATCAGCACTATATGGGGAACAATAAAATATTGTGCACTCTTTACATTCCTGTGCAACACCAAGTTTTAAGTAGTGCAGTAATACAAGGAAAGGAGACAAAGGAATTTGAAATAGAAAAATAAGCCAAAATGTCATCATTTACAGGTGCTATGATTCTCTGATTCTCTGTATAAAAGATTCTGAAGCCCACAGAGTATACCTCTTGCACATGATCAACACATTCAGCAACTAACAGGACACAGAATTAGCATAAAGACTTAAGTGTTCCTACATATCTAAAAATTGACAACGGAAACACAAAAGAACTAGGATAGACAAAACAATCACTGAAAACACTGAAAGAGTATGCTCATCCTTTTCAATTGGGGCATTTGTTTCTATAGAATTGTTGAATGTTCCTATATACTCTTGGTACTTCTCCAAAGTAGCTTACATGTATTTTCTTCTAAATTTGGTGTTGTCTCTGTGCATGATGTTTGGTGTTGCTGTATAGAAGCTTCTTATTTTGAGATATATCTATATGTTTCCTTTGAGAACCATATTTAAAAACAACAATTACCAAATTCAATGCTATTGAATGCTTCTCCCATCTTTCTTTTTGTAGTTTTAGAGTTTCTAGTGTTACTTAAACTAAAAATTATAATTAACATATGACCTAGCACACATACCAGTGTGTGTATATATATGCAGAGGAAATGTTATGACTATAGGGAAGAGACACGTGAATTTTTATGTAAACAATGAAGACATGAAATAATCTAACTGTAGATAAATGTTTAAATGTGTAAATAAAATGTGTTATAAAGACATAATAGCCTACCTAAAAGACTAAATTCATTATCCTTTGTAGCAATATAGTTGAAATTAGAAAAAATATTGTAAGCTAGGCAGAGATAAATGTATCATTTTCTAATATATGAGGAATCCAAACTTCAGATCTTGTAAGAATGATAATGAAGGGAATTTATAGAAGCTAGAGAGACTTAGAAGTTGGGAGATGATGACCAACCGTTCCAAAATTTTCAGTGAGAGGAAGAAATGTTTGAGATATATTATACATTGTGGTAGATTTAGCTGATAATATGCTGTGCATTTCAAAGCTGTCATTAGAGGAAATTTCAAATGCTCTTATTACAAAACATTAAAGATTAGGAAATAAGTATCATATTAACTTGATTTTTGTTAAATAAATAATATTAAAAAATAGCAACAACATTTTATCTTAAAAATAAAATTAAAGAATTTTGATATGTAGTAAAATATAATTAAAACTGAATAAACATCTCAGTAATATGGGATAGTAATAGTAACATAGTAAAAATGACTACACTACCAAAAACAATCTACAGACTCAATGAACTACCTATTAACAAGATTTTTAATAGAACATGAATAACATATGTATATGTTCTATATACTGCTTAACTTGCATCCATGAAGAAAGTTATTAATATCTTTACTCATTTTAATTGGTATTGGTTCACATTTTTAGACAGACTACATTTTCTAATTCTTTAATTTCTGAGTCAAAAGAAAAATTTAAAAAGTATATTGGGTTTTAATGTACTTTTCATTTAGCCTAAAACTTTCACCTTTTAAATAAGTAATAAAGAACACTCTTCAATAAATCTGTAAAGGATATATGTATTATTTTTCATCAGTCCAAAGACAGGAATTAATCTCTCATTATAGTTCAGTGTCTTTTGAGAGTGGACATCCTTTTGTATTGTACAATTTTTTTTTTTTATCTCATCTGTGGATGTTCAAGCTACAAGGTTTGTTCATTTTCTTACCCAGTAATACATCATTTTATACTTTATTTCTAGGCAGTAAAATGAGTCATTATAATTATAAATGTAATTTTATCTGTTCTTGAATTTTTCTAAATTTTGATTATGGTCTCTATTGGAAGCAATATGTATCAGAAATTACTAGAGAAAACCCATTACATAAATTCATAGTTCTTTTTATCTTCTGACCCAAGAACCCCAGGCTTCTAGTTTGTAAATAAATTATCTGATTTGCTTATTGAATTTATCAATAATATGTATATTCTTGGCATATGCTTTTTCTATGTCTGCATAATGCGAGGATTGATTATTTGTTTCTTCCAAATGAAGAATTATGTTAAAAGCACTTACTAAATGACCTTTTCTTCAACAGCTAAATTACTACACTTTTAAACATTAAATATTCATGAAAACCAGGATTCTTTTGGGATCACTTTCTTAGTTCTGCTTGGTTTGTTTTTTTCCCTAGGTCCATACAGATATGTGCTTACTTCCAAGGCATTATTGACTTAATTGTAAAACTCTAATTATACTTATTATTAGATGTCTTTTAGAGCTATCATTATGATTGTATTGACTCTCATCACACTCATCAATCAAATAAATGAAAATAATGTTAAAAAAATAACATATATTACAATTGTGCTTTAATTTTATAATACATATATATATATATATATATATATATATATATATATATATATTATATAATTTAAAGGCTTTCCTGAAAATTCATTATTGTTTTTAATTTGGGTTTTGTTCTACATTCTATAAAAGATTATATAAATGTGCACTTTTCCTTTCTTAGAACAACTTTCTACTTAAAATTGATCTCTTCATTGTTTTTAAATATTCACAACTAGATTTTAAAAATGAAAGTATGAATCTTAGTATAGTATCTTAAAACTAATAATAGTATATCAAATTAATTATTTTAGAAAGATTTTAAAATCTAGAAATCATAATTCTAGAATTCTACAAATTATCATAACTTATAGAATTATTTCTCATTTTAAAACATTTCTATTTATAGAGTGAGACGTATTGATTTATCAAGTTTTCTAAATCAGAACCATATAGTTTTAGTTCTACAAAGTCAACATAATACTTACAAGGGAAAGTGGTACAACGGTTTAGAATGCATGCTTCTCTTGCAATAGATCGGAGTTCAGTTCCTAGTACTAATATCAGTTAATTCAATGTTACCTGCAATTTTAGTTCCAGAGGATGTGATAAAGCTTTTAGACCTGTGTGGCCATCTCAACACATGTACACAAACAGCAATGCATGCACATGCATCCTGTAAATTAATATACACATATGTGGCTTAGTACATATTACATTAAAATAGAATGCATAACTTTGGAAATTTATGCTTTAAAATAAGTTTAGTTCTTTAAAACAAATATTAATATCACTAAATAGAGTTTGACTTGTATGTGTTTACTTGAAAATAAGAGGTTATTACTTTAAAGTCTAAATAACAATGATTGAATGATCATTTCTACCATACATAGATGCTATAAACTCATTGAACATGTTGCAATATTTACTATTTTATCTTAACTTACAACCCTTATTTATTTTGCTTCTCCTATATTTTTGATCAAATATACTTACTTGACATTTAAAAACTCAGTAATGTTGATTTTGTTCACCAGACATAATTGTCATCTCAGAGGGTTACTACTGAATAAGCTCATCCTCTCTAGCTCTTTCTGAACTCTGGATGGCTGTTTCAACTTAGCTGTTCTGGATCAGATTCCTCTCCAAACTGACTGATTCAATCTGGCTTCTTCTAGTTTCTTACTGAATTGCTCTGCTTGTCCTCTAACTAACTCTAGCAATTGAATCTTTTTTTGCTCCTTCTTTCTCTCTGGCTTCAACTGCCTCTGCAGACCTGCACTGAACTGTATGAACTCATGAGTAAACTCAACTGCACTGCATTGCACTCACTAAACTGAACTCTACTGTTATGAACTCCACTCAACTCAACTGAACACAACCTGTGCTACTCTTAAATATCTTCTCTTTCCTGACTTGGTTTCATGAGAGTTGGGTATATCCTAACTCTGACTCACTCTGTTAAATCTTTCTCTGATTCATCACTTTGCTTGCCTGTCAATGACACATCGTTTTTGGGATTACAGCTGTGTGCTAAGGGCCTATCTGCTTTTCAGCCAGAGGATTTAAAGGTGTATGGTATGTGTGCATTCTAACTGGATCTTATAGACCTAGAAGGTTTTGAGATGTGACCAGAGAAGCTGTGTTGCTGGATTAAAATCCGCCATATGTTAAACAGAAATATCACTATTAAATTTGATTAGGAAAATGCATTTAGTAATTGTTTTATTCATCCATAAACATTTACCCACAGATATACAATGAGATAAGGAAACAATTATAAAATATATTATGTTCAGGCCTGAAGAGGTGACCTTACTGGTTAAGCACATATTGTGTTCTTCCAGCGGACCAGGTTTGATTTATAGCATCAATGTGGCAGCTCACTGAGTCAGCTACGGGGATCCAATGCCTTTTTCTGTCTTGTTTGGACACAAGGCATGCCTGTGGTTCCCATATATATATATATATATATATATATATAAAACTTATATATATAAACTAAAATCATAATTTTTTAGAAAGAAGCTGAGGTGATAAAGATCCTTATTTAAGATTTAAAATAGTATTGTTATGTATATTTTACCATAATTTTTGGTCTGAATATATGACATTCATCATGTATGTATGTTTGTGTATGTGTGTGTGTTTGTGCACATTAAATGTATACAACAACTTCTTTACAGTTTATAGTGACCAACCCAACTTAATAAAAAGCACAAAAAGAACTTAGCAAGCAATAATATGATATGATAATATTATTCATAAATTAAGAAGAATCAGTGCTTAAAGTGTTGAGCTGGACAGATGTCATACACTTAATGGGCATATATCTAGCTGAAAGTGAAAATATAGCTGTCAATATTCTGTCCTTTATTATCAGTTTTACTGTACATACTTACCTAAATACATTTTCCACTAATCTCAGAATTAGGAGTAAAATAAGGATGCTTGAATGAGAAACAAACTAATGACACAGTTCAATCTATGCATGCTTAGTGTCAAAACCTTCAGCGAGGCCGTTGAAATACTGTCACTTTAATGTGCCAATATAAAATAATAAAGAATATACCATAAAGCTAGTACTGAGAATATGATTTCATATGAATTCACCATACAAGTTTTTAAAGAGATGTTCTGCATCAAGCAAAACACTCTGCTTATCATTAGTGTAGTAATTGCCACTGACCAAGATAGCCAAATGCAGAGATGAAAATTAACCAACCATGAAATAATTTGGCCGGCAGGATACAAGTCTACTTTGCTGACAAATGATAATGCCAATATTCAGCTTCGAAATGGAGAATGTTGATTAAATTTCAATTCAAGAAATTACATTTGCAATGCCCTTATGGAAAATGGTGTCCTAGAGTAGAAGGCAAAGTATTGTAGACTTCCTGGAAGTCTCGATGTTTCCATACTCTAGTACAGAATTACTATTTTTGGAAAACTTTGGATGTGCAAATGAAGAAGTGATTCATTTACATGTGCATTTGTGTGTAGACAGAATCTTTGCAGAAACAAGGGCAGAAAATTTCAACCAAAAGACAAATAAACAAAGAAAAAAAAAAGAACAAAACAGCACCAAGAGTAAAAAAACAAAAACAAACAAGTAACAAATTTCAACCAAATGAAGAATTGAAATTAGTTGTTGTCTAAATGACCCCAATTTCCCTTGGAATACAGGGAAGATGACATTGAGGTATTGTGAGAACTTCATTGGCATGAGAGCAGTAGTTCCAACACCTAACACCCACTAAATGCTAGGTTTATGAGCATGATTTAATCTAAACCCTAGGGAGATAGAAAACGGAGGGTTACTGAAGTTCTCTTGTTCTAGAGAGCTGGTCAACTCTTGGTTCAGTGAAAGAGCCTATCACAATATATATATATATATATATATATATATATATATATATATATATATATATATATATATATATATACACAAATAAAACAAACAATTGCCATCAACAAAATAATATCTTTAATTAAAACATTGCAGGTTTTTTAATGTTTTGTTATTGTATGATGATTATATGTCTTTGGACTTCTTAATGAGATGTTGATTGGTGAACCCTAAATCCTTTTTTTAGAAACATTACATTTTAAAAAGTTTCTTAAATAGGCCATGGGAAAACAAGAGTCTTGAAAAGTCCCCATTTCCAAGGAAAAGGCAGTATAGATTTTAACAGCCACTTTATGGTCTTTTCATTTCAAATAATTAAGAAATACTAAATTTAATATGATAGTCATATATTTAGCTTAATATTTTGTTTTAAGTTAAAATTTATCACTATTATTTATGCTGCCATTATATTTTATTCATAATTATAATTTTACAGATTTTTCTTTTTTTTAATCAAATTTGTGGATTATATACTTTAACATTCTAATGTAACCGCATTTCCCTAATATCTTTAAAATTAAACTTTTCCTTTAAATTATATGAATTTTAAAATCAATTGCAACTAATTCTCATTTTATGTTCATCTTAGTCTATGCCTACTTGTACGACATGTACCAACACATGTACACATGAGATATAATTTTACATGATTCAGTACGGTACAATTTAACATAAATTACTTTAACTTACTGCACAATAACGTTGCTATATAAATGCATATGCAAATGGATGACACTGAATAAACATCTTTACGCTTTAGTCAACTTTCTTTAACATTAGTAACATGTAATAGTGAACTTAGAGATACATTTTGCAGGTTTGAATATCACTTATTGGAAAGCATTGTAAAATTTAAGTTATTATTTTAGATATTTATGTGTATTTGAACAGGAGAAACTTGATTCCTTAACAAGTAAAACGTCCCCAAATCCTACATGAAATATTTCATCATCTATTGAAGTTAAGTATTGGTGATTTTCTAGAAACTTGGCATGTAAGTTGCTTTAAGGCAGAGCCCATGGAACTCAATACTTCATGATCGACTAAGACTTAAGTCACTCTATTTATCCTTCCTGATAGAACTTTATTTACTTAAACCTTATTTCCAGTGAAATATTTATCATATTGTATCAGAAAATCTTGTCTCCTCAATAAATCCTTAGTACAGAGGTCTTAGCATGCTTAGTAGGTTAGCAAGAATGAATAGTGAGGGTTATATTGGGGGTCCTGAGCTTTCTTTCTTAAACTATTTTAATATGCTGGAGATTATTCCATGATAATTTACTTTATTTTATTTTATTTATTCTTTAATTATTTTACAATCCATACTTTATCCCTATCTACCCTCCGACTGTTCCATATCCCACATCTCCTCTCCCTTGTCTTCCAGAGGATGCTCCCCACAACTGCCCCACCCTCAGAGCTCCCCACTCCCTGGGGCCCCAAGTCTCTAGACGGGTAGGTCCATCTTCTCTCACTCAGTCCAGATCCGGCAGTCCTCTGCTGTATATGTGTTGGGGGCCTCATATCAGCTGGTGTAAATTGCGTGGCTCTGTGTTTGAGAGATTCCGAAGACCAGGTTAGTTGAGACTGCTGGTGTTCCTCTAGGGTCACCGTCTTCCCCAGCTTCATTAAGCTTTTCTCTAATTCAACCACAAGGGTCAGCAGCTTCAGGCCATTGGTTGCGTGTAAATATCTGCGTCTGATTCCCTCAGCTGCTTGTTGGGCAGTCATGATAGGCCCCTGTTTGTAAGCACACTATAGCATCAGAAATAGTGTCAGGCCTTAGGGCTTCCCCTGAGATGGATCCCAGTTTGGGCCTGTCACTAAAACTCCTTTTCCTCAGACTCTTCTCCATTTTTGATCCTGCAGTTCTTTCAGACAGTAACAATTCTGGGATAGAGTTTTTGACTATGGTATGGCAATGCCATCCCTCCTCTGGATAGGCCCTGTCTTTCTACTGGAGGTGGACTCTACAAGTTCTTTCTCTACACTGTTGGGTACTTCATCTAACGTCCCTACCTTTGAGTCCTGAGAGTCTCTCACCTCTGAGATCTCTGGAACAGTCTAGAGCGTCCCCCTCCCCATACCTGATCATGTCCCCTCTTGATGATTTTCTAATCAATAAATTTTAATATGAAGAAGAAAATATTTGAATTATGGATGTTCATAGATAAAGGTAGGGTTATACTTTGAGAAACTGACACCAAGATTGGATGGAAATTTGTTAAAAGTTTTTAATCAAGATATGAAGATAAGAAGCTAGAGCAACACTTAGCAGTTTAGTGGTTTGTTGCTTTTGTACAGAACCTAGCTCCAATCAGGCACCTGATGGATCACCGTAACTCCAGGTCTGGGGAATATGTTGTCCTCCTCTGGCTTCCACGGACAACAGACATGCATATAATACATGTACATACATGCAGACAAAATACACATACTTATACAATAAAATAAATATATTTTTTAAAAGATAGAAACAATATGTATGTAGCTTTCTTACTTGCATGTCCAGAATAGGTTTCAACAAAAAAAGAAAAAGTATGAAGAAATTTAAGTTCTGTGTTTGGTAGAATTGTACTTGTTATTGGTATGATGCTTTTCCAAGAGAAGACTGTTTGAAATCTCAAATCCTTCCAGCATCAACTAAGGACAGTGTTGATCAGTGCTAGAACATTTCAATTTTATTTTATTGTTTTATACAAATAATAAATTTTACTAGGCGGGTTGTGTAAAAGTGCAGAGTTTTTTATTCCTATGGCTAATGTCCACACACAAGCTTCTTCCAGTATAATATATATATATAATAATAATATATATTTCTCATGTGTATGATTGGCATTCATTGATGTATTGATGATGTTCCCTTTATCTATACTTGGTACTCATATACATTCTTGGAATTGTGAACTCTCTGGGATTCAATAAGCATGCTATAAATATATGCACAATTGTGGTATCATACATAATTGCCTCAATATCTCCAAAATGTCTGTGAACTTCCAATTCATTTGTTCCTTTTCTGCTATTTTCTAATAGCCACCAATCTCTCCTTTAATACCTCCATAATTTGAATCAAGCGGGTTATAGACATTTTTGCATTGCTTGATTTCAGTATTATTACATTGACCTTTTCCCTTGTTTCCGTCTGTATTTATCTAAATGGAAAGTGACATATATCTTTATTCTGGTATGCTGGGTGATACGTAATTATCTCCAGTTATCAGGTTACGTACCATTTGATTTACTGAAGGCCATCTTCATTGGCTCCAATCTTCAAAGCGTTCTCACTGTACAAGGATAATGGTCTTTTATAGCATATCTGTTGCAAATGTATTCCTCCAGCCTGCAGCATGCACCGTTATCATTGCGTTATTATACTTCTCAGGGCAGAACTTCTTAATTCACGACAGCTTTCCAAATATTATTTTATAAATTATGGCTCTGATTTATCTAAACTAAAAATCCTTGTCAAACTCAAGGTCATCTGGGCTCCCTTCCCTTACTTCTAGCAGCTTTTATAGATTTGTGGTTGGTATTTAAGGCTTTGATTCATTCAGGGTTAACTTCTGGAATAATTTATATATATATATATATATATATATATATATATATATATACATCAATTCAGTACATTTATGTTTCATGGCTCACTATTTTGTCTAACTATTCAATTTTACCTGCACTGAGTACATTGGGTTTATAAAAAGTATTGTAGTCAGGTAATATGACTCCTCAAACTTTTTATTCTTTGATAATGTGTTGATTATGTAATCATTTACCCCTCTTTATATACCTTACAATGAGTTTGATAATACTGACAAAACAGATTTTGTAAATTTGCTTAATATTGCAATAATTGTGTATACCAACTTGAAAAGAGTTTTCTCCTGATATATCTATATGGAATTTTCATTTATTTATTAATTTTGATATCATTTTAATTTTTTTCGCTTTTAAATATAACTTGCTCATTTCTATCTATACTTCTAACAAAGCACTTCAAATTTTAGAGATATTATATATTGTGAATTACATTTTGCTTCAAATTTCATTTATGAATAGATAGGACAGTGGTTTAGTTTGTTTATTAATATTAGGTACTGCATAGAGGATACTTCTGTAGTCTAAGGAGGATGTCTATGCTTAAGAGTGAACAGTATGGGTTTAGTTTTCTTCCCCAAAATATCATTGGCTAGTTTTTGTTTCAGAATAACATTCTCTTCATAGAAAGAATTAGGAGTTATTTTTGAAGATATAGAAAATGTGATTGAAGATTGATCTGGGTTCTTATTAATATTTAGGGAAAACTCACCAGTGTGCCAGTACTGGTGTAGCATTTGGAAGTTGGAAAGTTACTATGTACAAAACTTTTAAAACTTATGTAAACATGTTTTACATATATGTTTATTTAATTATATACACAGTCAATTCCACTGTGATGCCTACAAACCATAATGACTGCTATGGTAAGGTATTCTGAAATTTGCGTATCACAACTACAATGCGGTCTTTTTACTTAGTATGGAGGTTTACAAAGTGCCCTCTATACATACAGTATACTGCCCTAGCAAAATAGCAAACAATGTCTGGAACAAAGGAAAAAAATAACAAAACTCTATTTATTGTTTCTTCCAGTAATTTTTATTCTAGATTGCATATTTTAAAACACTAGTTCATTGCCTCAAGATTGTCAAATCTGTGTCATACACATACTAGTTTTACACAATTCTTGCATTTCTACAGAATTTATAATATTCTCCATTTCTGATATTAGTGATTTGTGTTCCCCTCTTAATAATCTGGTTAGCCTTTAAGGATTTGTTGATTTAATTGATCCATCTAAACACACAACTTTCCGTTTCATTTATTTGTTAAATTCCTGTTTTCAATTAAATTGATTTCTGCTCAGATTTTTATTATTTACTTCTTCCTACTCTAGGCTTAATTTGCTTTCCCACCTATCTTTTAAGGTTAAAGCCTTTAGATTATTGACTATAGATCAATCAGTTTTATGAATATCTCCTGTTTGCCTGCATCCAACATATTTTTAATTTACATCTTTATTTATATTTAGTTCTAAAATTTTAAATTATATATATCATATATACATACACATATATTATATATATATTTCAATTCATATATACTTGTATATATTCATATTCATATATCTAGTTATGAGCTAATGGAAATGAACCAAAGTATATCAGATTAAAAATTCTGAGTCATTATATCAGGGACCTTGGGCTTGGGTGGAAAAACCTGCACATACAATGAGATTTGAGAATCATGGCATTTCTGGCATAATAAAACAAACTGGGCAATGTTCCTTCTGTTTTGATTTTGTGGATACTTTGAGGAGTATTGACATTAACTCTTCATTGAAAGTTTGGTACAATTTTGACCATGAACCATCTGTCCCAATAGGTTTTTTTGTTTGTTTGTTTTGGCTTTTTATTTTTTATTGTTTTGCTTTGTTTTATTTGGGAGACTTTTAATGACTACATCTTCTATGTCACTGGGGTCTGTTTTCTTCCATTTGTTTCAGTGCTTACAGGAGTGCTGTTAAGATACTAGTATGAGATCTCTCTGATTTTATTCTTTTTTTATTTTTTATTTTTTTTTATTTACATTTCCGATGATTCCCCTTTTCTTTGGAAACCCCGTGTCCCCTCCCCCTCCCCGCCTCTGTGAGGGAATTCCTCCTCCCACCCACCCACCCACCCATTCCCATATTCCCACCTTGACATTCCCTTTTACTGGGGCCACTAGCACCCTCAGGCCCAGAGTCCTCTCCTTTCTCCCTGGTGGCCAT
>CM052708.1:35823207-35867376 GCA_028551405.1 Uromys caudimaculatus | reverse complement strand
TTTAAGTAGGCATTTAGCGTTATGAATTTACCTCTTACAGCATCTTTTATTATGTAACATAAGTTTTGGTATGCTGCTTAAGTTGCTTATCTGACTTTGATTTAACTTTGGTAAATGATATGTATTAAGAAAATTATCCATTTCTTTAGTTTTTCCAAGTTGGTGAAGTATACGCTTTTAAAGTATGTCCTTATGATTCTCTAGATTTCCACAGTGTCTATTGTTATATCTCCCTCTTCATTTCTAAATTTGTTAATTTGAATACTCTCTCTCTACCTTTATTAGTTAATTGGGATAAATGTTGGCCAATCTTATTGATTTTCTAAAAGAGCCACTGTTTTCTTCATTGCTTCTTTAACTTGGTTTTCCTTTTTCTTTTTCTTTTTCTATTTTATTTGTTTAGTTTGATTATTTCTTGGACACTTCTCCTTTTGGTGTGTTTTCTTCCTTTTGCTCCAGTGCTTCCAGGAGTGCTGGTAAGATACCAGTATTAGTTCTCTCTCTCTCTCTCTCTCTCTCTCTCTCTCTCTCTCTCTCTCTCCTCTCTCTCATCACTTTGTTACAAATTTATTTTTTGGAGCCTTCTTTATTGTGTTAAGTTTTGGTATACTTTGTATTAATTTTTATTCAATATTAGTAAGTCTTTGATTTCTTAATTTCTCTTGACCTATATTTTCATTCAGTAGTGATTTGTTCAGTTTCCATGAACATGAAATAGCTTTCTGTTGCTATTGATATCCAGCAGGATTCTAGGTATGTTTTTATTTTTTTATATCTATTGAGACTTGCTTTGTGTACAAGTATGTGGTCAATTTTGGAAAAAGTTCTACAAGGTGCTGAGAAGAAGAAATAGTCTTTTGTTTTTAATTGAAATGTCTGTAAATAACTGTTAGGTCTATCTGGTTTGTGACATCAGTCGGCACCAGCATGTCTATGTTAAGTTTTTGTCTGAATGATCTGTATATTGCAGAGAATTTGAAGTATTGAAATCTCCCTCATTCAGTATGTAAGGATATATGTGATTTAAGTTGCAGTAGTATTTCTTTTCTGCATCTTGGTACTCTTTTGTTTGGTGCTTATATGCTAAAAAATGAAATGTCCTCTGGATGGATTTTGCTTTGATAAGTATGTAGTGTCCTTCCCTATCTCTTCAGATTAGTTTTGGTTTGAGGTCTATTTTGCCAGATATTAAAATGGCTGTATTAGCTTGCTTCTTAGGTTCATTTTCTTGGAATATCTTTTTCCATCCTATTACTGTGAGGTGGTGTTTATCTTTAATTGCCAAGTGTGTTTCTTGGATATAGAAGAAGGTATTATACTGTTTATACATCTGTTGTTAGCCTGTGTCCTTTTATTTGGGAATTGAGAGCACTAATATTGACAGATATAAATGAACAGTGATTGTTGATTCCTGTTATTCCATGGTTGTTACTGGTGGTGGTGGTGGTGGTGGCAGTAGTGGTGTGTGTGTATGTGTGTGTGTGTGTGTGTGTGTGTGTGTGTGTGTGTGTCTGTGTCTGTGTGTGTCTGTATCTGTGTGTGTCTGTGTGTGTCTGTGTTTGTATGTAGATGTCTGTGTTCATGTTTCCTGTCTTTTGATTTGCTGCTCTGAGAGTATTCCTAGTTTTTTGTTGTTGTAGTTAATCTCTTTAGGTTGGAGGATTTTCTTCCATTGCCTTCTGTAGGGTTGAACTGGTTGATAGATATTGGTTAAATTTAGTTTTATAATAAAATATCTTATTTTCTCCAACTATGTCAATTAAAATTCGCTGGCTTTAATAATCTAGGATGGCATCAGTGATCTCTTAGTCTACAGCATATTTGTCCTGTCCTTCTAGCATTTAGAGTCATTGTGGAGAAGTTGGTTGTATAATCTAATAGCTCCATGTTTATATGTTACTTTGCTTTTTTCTCTTGCATTTTTAAATATTGTTTGTCTTGTACATTTACTGTGGGACATTTTTTTCTGGTTGTCTATTTGGTGTTCTGTTTGTTTGCCTTTTTTAAAAATCCTTGAAAGGCTTCTTTATGTTAGGGAAATTTTCTTTTATAATTTTGTTGAGAATATTTTCTGGGTCTTTTACCTGTATATTTTTCTTTCTTGTATCCCTACTATTTTTAGATTTGGTCTTTTCACAGTGTCCCAGATTTCATGGATGTTTTGTACCGGAGCTTTTTACAGTTAACAATTTCTATAACTGATGTATCCATGTATTCTAACTTGTTTTCAATGTTTCAGATCGTCTCTTCCACATCTTGTATTCTATTGCTGAAGTTTGTCCCTGTGGTTCATTCCTGTTCCAGTGCCTAAATTTTCTTTTTCAGATCTCTCTCATTTGAAATATTCTTTACTGCTTTTATTTCTACATTCATGTCTTGAGCTGTTTTATTCATGACATTCCATTGTGTACATTTTCATAGATATCTTTAAGAGATTTTTTTCAGTTCATCTTTAAGGACATCAATCACATTCATAAAGTTTGTTTTAAGAAGTTTTTTTTTTTCTTGTGCATTTGTTTTGTTGCAATATGCAGTGCCTATTGTAATTGGGTTGCTGGCCTTTTATGAAGACATATTTTCCTGGCTGTTATTGATTGTGTTTTACATTGGTGTCTAGGCTTCTGGAATTGGAAGATTACAATTATAGGTGCTGATATCTGGTCTTACCTCTGTTGTGTAGGTATTTTGTTCTTTAAATTTTGTTTCCTCTCTGTTTCTTAAGAGTATGTTGTCTGTGAATTACCTGGTAAATTTGTTTTCTGGGGTCCTGAGAGGTGAGGCCACTGGAGTTTCCAGATAAAATGTCTTTATGGGTATTGAGAGCTGACACTTAAGGATGGGCATGAGTTGTAAAAAGTCTACAGAAGAGTGGGAAGGAAGCTGTCCCACCAGGATATGCTTAGTCTCCTGGAAATGGGGTTAGAAAGTGAAAAGAAGCCACAGAAGAAAGCCTGCTCCAGATGTGGGTATAAGACTCAGATATTAAATTACAGGAATGGGAAGAGATTTGAAGATCTTCAGTTATCCAACTTGCTTCCCTTGTCAGAGTGTCCTGTGTAATCCCAGATATTGCCTGTTAGGGACTGGGATAAATGTTGGATTGGAGATATGGAAGTTTGGAGGGAAAGATCTTTGTGATCCACTGGAGATGAGACATGCAGGAAGAAGACTGCAGCAAGTGTTTTGCTGCAGAGCTGAAGTGACTGGGGAATTGGACTTCAAGAAGTACAGCTAGAGATCCATAGTTAGCCTACCTGCTTCCCTGGATAAAATAAATCCCTACAATTTTAAATTCTGAATTGCTCTAATTGAGATGGAAGCAATTTATTCAAGCACAGTGTATGCTACTATTTCCAAATACTGGTTCCAATGCATGTTACTACTACTATGTTTCTATTCGCAAGAATTGAGATTCTAAATCAGATGTGGTAGAAGAGTCAGATGGAAAAACATCTTCCAGACTCAGGACAGAAGCACTTATGAGCTCACAAGAGACTGAGATAGCATGCAAAGACCTGCATAATTCATGCCAGACAGAATCTCAGCAAGGACAAGGGGAATTACACAAAAAGTTTCGTCACTAAACAACAACAACAACAAAAAAAACCAACAAATTTGCAAGTGACAGGTGCTGGGGAGAAAATTTGTTTTTCTTTAATGAAGAGAAACTGGACATATCAACAATATTCCAGGGCAGACCCCATTGTCAGGAGTATTTGTCCAACACAAAGTGGATTTCACTTTTTAAGGGGGTTGTGGTTTATTTAAATTTAATTTATTGTTGATGGGCATCAGTTTGGTGGGTGGGAAGTTGGAGGAGATTGTGATGAATTGAAGAAAGGGGAATATTTTATAAAAATTAAAAAGGAAATTTATTTTATAAAATTGATATTCAGTAGTTTGTCTCATGTACTCCTCTCACAGATCTAAGAATTGTTTATTTGGTGAAGGACCACTGGTGAATATTTTGTGTTTTGAATAGTAAATGTTAAGCCCCTTATTATACATAGATTATGTGTTCATGATGAAACACTAAGGGATATAGAGGTCAGGATATACTGTATCTCCTTAGGACAAAAGTTTGGTTTCCATCAACCGTATCTGGTAACTCACAACCTCCTGTAACTCAGGTCTATAGAATGAAACACACTCATCTCACCTACACAGGCACCTGCACTCAGAGCCATATATGAATATGGATGCACAGACATACATATTGTCTTAATTACGTTTTGACCACAGCAACACGTATAAACGAAAATAGCTAATTGGGGCTGGCTTATACTTTCAGAGGTTTAGTCCATTATTGTCATGGCAAAAAGCATTGTATCATGCAAGCAGACATGATGCTGGAGTAGGAACTGAGAGTTCTACATCTTGATTAGCAAGGTACAGATGGAGAGTGTGAGCTATGCTGAGCATACCTTGAGTGTATAAGATCTTAAAGATTGTACCCACAGTGATACAGTTCCTCTGACAAGGCCACACCTCATAATAATGCCACTCCCTATGGGTCTATTGAGGAGCATTTTCTTTCAAACCACCACATGTATAATTAAAATAAAACTTTTTTTCCTTTTCTTTTCTTTTGTTTTTCTTTTTTTAGAATAGTGACAAGAAGTTTGGGAATCTCTATGGGTGGAGTGGCAAATCAAAAAGGCATCCTGAGCCTGGCCTAGAAATGGAGATAGACTTGGAATGCACTGATCTTTTTATCTGACCTATAATCATGTCAATACAAAAGTAGAATCTCAGACAGTAGTTGGCAGAATTTGAGACAACTTTCCAAAAGACATCCTAATGACTAATTATGTTTAAGAGTCATTCTTTTATGGTCTCAAATAGCAATGTTTTCGAAAGAATTCTGAAATATCTGCAGTGAAATTTTCCAGACTTATGGTCCATTTTCTCTGCATGTGCTATAGAGAGCACAGTAGCACAGTAGCAGGGACAAAGCCTACCACCTAACAGCATTTCTCATATACAAAAAGCATTCTTTTGCCAGAGTCCATATTGATCCACTTCAACTGGGTTACTTCTATAGAGCATTTCACATTTTTTGTCACTGAGTTGCTGCAGGACTGAAGGATTGTTCTCAATATATTGCAATGGAGCTTGTAAAGTAAATACAGAATGCAGCAGAGTTGACAAGAGGAGCTCATGATTCTGAACACATTGACAGTAAGCACATAAGATGATTATCTAAAATGTATATTTAGTCTGAAATCAGTGTGAACATTTCTCAACTACCGTCTGAGCCACACTGCATTGTATGACACTTCAGGATATGTTTTCTGTAATAGAAATGTGTTGTATTACTTTTCCTGTTATGTTTAATAAAATTTGATTTTTTCCAGGTGATATTCTCTTCCTTTACTAGATGGGTATAGATTTTTCTCTCTACTGAGTCTTTGAATGCTGTAGCTTTGTCAGCTTTGTTTGAATGCTGTTATCAAGCACATTACTTCCAGTTTGATTTTCAGTGTCAAATAATTTTTCATTCAAGTATATATTTGTACCTTTGGATATAGTGAGCAGAAATGGCTGACAACTGCCCAAAATATATCTATTTTTCTGTGGGAGAGATGATTCACTGAGTAAAAGTGCTGTGTTGGGGTTGGTCAGGTACTGCTATATATTCAAATGCTAATTCTGTACCCAAAGGTCTGGTTGCCCTAAGATAAGCACATTCTCTATGAACACAGGGACCCCAATGGAGGAATTAGAGAAAGGACTGAAGAAGCTGAAGAGGATTGCAACCCCATAGGAAGAACAACAATATCATGCAACCAGATCCCCCAGAGCTCATCAACCAACGAGTACACATGGAGGGACCCATGGCTCCAGCAGCATATGTAGCAGAGGATGGTCTTGTTGGAGGAGAGGCTCTTGATCCTGTTAAGGATCCTATGTCCCAATTTAAGGGAATGCCATAGCCGGAAGGAAAGAGTGGGTGGGTGGGTCGAGGAACACCCTCATAGAAGCAGGGGGAGGGAGGATTGGATAGGGGATTTCCAGACGGGAAAACAGGAAAGGGGATAGCATTTGAAATGTAAATAAATAAAATATCCAATAAAAAATAATGAAAAAATATATAAGTGAATTCTCACATAAACCAGCTTTTCTTGTGCAAACCTTGCTCTCCAAGTTATTGGTCAGTAAGTAAGTAAGAGATGAAGGAGAGAGTTGCCAGAGTCTGTCCAGCTAAGGCCTAAGCTTTGCAATATTAAAAGGGCTCTATGCAATTATTTGTAGATGCTAGGTGCTTAAGGAATAGCTGCCACCATATTAATTTCCAGCATTAATTAGTATATACAGAATATTAATAATAATTTTTCACAGTGTTGACCACTAAACATGATTATCTGAGTTTGTTCCAAGAGACTCACATGATAGCAAGGCACACAACAATTCTGAGAGGTTATCTTTTGATTATGTACCATGTACACACAGAGATGAATAAAGCTAATACATTTTTTAATTTAAAATATTCTCCCTTCAAGCATTTTATTCTATTGATTAAATATATTTATGAATATATTTCATTTAAAAACATTAGCCCATTAGAGAATGACTTTTGTTCATATAATTTAGAGTATTATAAATCACCAGAACTTATTATTATCTATACTATAGAGACTTCCAGGTGTATGTTCCAGGAACAGCATGCCATATTGCTAAATGTGCTAGACATTTTTCACTAGTATGAGAAGCACATAAAATAAGATAAAAGGAGTAAAGATTTATTTTGGCTTAAACTTTGGGAGATTTGGGTAACTATTTGATCAGGTCCCATTGCTTTTGGACATGTGGGAAAAAGTATACTGATCTAGAAGAAGCTACACACTTAGGGCCGCCAGAAGACAAGGAGGTAAAGGAGTGGGTAGTGTCCTCTGCAAGTAAAATTGATTCTCCTGGGCTTACCACAGAAAGGATTGGATTACTCTCTAGAGAATGAATCAAAAGTTAATAGATCACATGTACATGCCTTTAAGACTGAATTTATCCATTGAGGAACTTAGCAGTCAAGTGTGTTGGAAGGCAGCAGTCATCATCATCCTGAAGACTGTGGCTCCCTAGCAGTTCCTTGCTACTGGTACTTATCATTACACTGTACATGTTACGGTTAACCAAGAAAAATATCAAATATCATTTTATCATGTTATTTTGAACTATTCCATGCTTATTGGTGCAGTGTCAGCTCATATCACGTCTAAGTGAGTATTTTCTTTCAAATCATTATTCACTATAGTATCAGATTTCTCCAAATTGCTTTATACCTAGAGGATGTTATTTTTTCTTTCTAATGAAACATTTCCCCCTTATAACTGGCTACTCATATTGAAATGTCCATAAAAGTTACAGTACAGCTTCCTTGTAGGTAGAAAGGCATGCTTTGTGGTATTTATTGTCCCTAAAGTTGATTATTTGTACAGAATTCTAACAGTGTGAGGATTCACAGACATTTAGTCTTTCTGATGCTCCAAAAAGCCTCCTTCAGACAATAGACTGAGAGGTAAGAAGCTGGTTGAAAGTGCTCGAAAGAAGGATGGGGGCAGAAACCACTATGAAAGTATTGTTTCAGTCTTTGATTTTACACAGTTTTCTTTTCTATCTGCTAGCTACTATTTCTAAACTCTCAGTTAAGGGGAAAAAACAAAGCTGACAAAGCTAGAGCATTCAAAGACTCAGTAGAGAGAAAAATCTATACCCATCTAGTAAATGAAGAGAATATCACCTGGAAAAAATCAAATTTTATTAAACATAACAGGAAAAGTAATACAACACATTTATTACAGAAACCATATCCTGAAATGTCATACAATGGCGTGTGGCTCAGACAGTAGTTGAGAAATGCTAGGATTACAGTCTGATCTGACTGGAAAACAGACATGCCTTTAGTATACATCTTTAATCCCTAACAATGAAGGTAAGGTTAGTTTGTATAAGGAAGCAACCATGATAGAAAGTGATGTATAACTGAGAGGCAGACAAAGAAATGAATTGAGAGAGATTTGACAAAAAGGAGTTATATATAGGATATACCCAACTTCCCCTACAGCAGCACAAGAAAGAGAGACAACTTAAGAGCAGTGCAGGAAGACAGAACAGGCTTGACACAGTGGTGGCTAGGAGTGGATATGGCAAGTTTTTGAGGACAGATTTTTACAAAGACAGGTTACAAAGAGAGCTAGCTAGATGCAGGTGAAGACAGAATGAGCCAGAAAATTATCAAAGTTAATATGAGTCCAGGCAGAGCAATTCAGTAAGATGTTGATAGACGCCAGATTGAATCAGTCAGTTTGGAGGATTAGAGTGAAGACTAGAAGCTTCCAGGCTAAGGCCTAGGAATATTTAGAGCATAAGAGGAAATGCTCTGAGCTCAGCCCAAGCTGTGATTTTGCACAGTTTGTGTATGGCTCTTATCCCTCCATCTGAGCAATAAAAGGGACATTTTCATTTTTTAAAGATGTTTCTTTAATGAAACTAAATTTATCAAAGTGTAAAACAACTTCAATTGCAAGAAAGACAAATATCTTTTTCAACTTACTGTGTTTATTAAAAAGTTTTCTAATGATTTTCTTTCATATTTGGGTTTTGATTCATCTATGTATGTTAAATAGTCTTTTTCTACATAGAAAATTCAATGAATGATATAAACACATAACTTCTTAAATAAAATAAAACATTTAGTTAGAATTATGGTTCCAGAGTGTAAGAGTCCATGATGGCAGAGCAAAGGCATAATAACAGGAATTACTAAGAGTTCTCATCTTCAACCACCAGCAGGATGCACAGAGACATTAGGAATAGTTTTTTGAAACAGAAATACTTCCTTCAGTGACACACCTCCTCCAACATTGCCACACCACCTAATTACTCCCCCAAATTCCCATCAACTAGGGATCAAATGTTCAAATATATGTCTCTGGGACAATTCTCATTAAGATGCCCGAGACCATTTCATTCTGCATGTTGACAGTGATGACCATCTGCTTTCTATGCAGAACCTTTGGATATAATTCCAGGGGTCAATTTTGTTGCTGCTTTTGATCTCTTATCTAGGAAACCTATTTGTCCATATACCCTTAGATCTTTTCTCTATGTCTTACTTTGGCTCCAATACTGTTTTGAATAGGTTTCCATGGCTACTTGATTTTATTTTTCTGTGCTCTCACATGAATTTTGGAATACTTTCTCCATTAGTCTTACTACTAAAATTCACTATCACATTGTGGCCTAGTGGTTTGTTTTATAAATCCAGGTATGATATCAACACATAGCATACATATATATATATGTGTATATATATATATGTATATATATATACATATATATACATATATATGTATATATATGTATATATATATATGTAAGACCATTTTTATTTTCAAGTAACTTTGAATGTAATTTGCTTATTTTCTCCTATTTATCTTAATATTTTAATAGTTTATTATATTTCTTATTCCTCATTATTATATCTCGTTTTTCCTAGTGGGACTTTAAAAATACACATTATATACATGTTCTTAATGATGGCGTTTATAAAATTCTTTCTCTTCTGGTAATAGGGCTCTATTAAAAATCTTTTTAATTCTGCTCTAGTAGCCATGAATTTCCTTAGTGTACCCATACCATGGAATTTCTTTGCTTCTCTTTCACCTATAAGGTACAAGCTTGATTCGTACAATAATCTTGGTTATTAGTTTGTCTCTTTTAGATTACAATATTCTCTGCACTTTCAAAACATAATTTTAATATTTCAGGGTAGAATGCGTCTATGTTCATGCATGGTTAAGGTTCTACATGCTTCTTTTACATGGATATTTCTGTCTTTCCTAAGATTTAAGAACTTTTCTGTTATTATTTCACTAGACAGCTATCTAGGCTTGTGTGTAGCTCTTGTATCTCAGGTACGTCAATGATTTGAATATTTGTTATTTTTCATGGTATCTCAGAGTTATTCTAATTTCCCTTTATTCCTCCTTAAAATTTGACTTTCATTCATTCCGATTGACCCTAAGAATTTGAAAGGTATATCTTCAAACTCTGTTATTTTTCTTTTTCTTAATCTAATACATTACCTTGGCTAACAACTAATTTCTTTGACCATTAGAATTTCTCATTTCCTCCAGAATTCTGTCCAGTTCTCTTTCAGATCCTTCGTTACTTTCCTCAATTCATTTCACTGATTTTTGTCTGTTCCTTTACTTTTTTCTTGGTTTCTATGTTGAGTCCTGATCATTTCTTGGGACAGGAATATTTTATTATATTAAATAATGACATCTTTAGTGACTTTCTCTTGGTACTGTGTCTTAGGAGGTATCATTCCTGGGTTTGACTAAACAATATGAGATCTTTCAATCCTGACATAATCTCCAATGCAAATATTTCATCAGGAGCTAAAATTAGAATCTTCACACTTTGCTCCTATGCACACAGCTGAGCAGGATGGGGTTCATTTCAGAAATTATTATAAGTGAGGTATTTGACTTTGACTTTGACCCTAATAATTTGTACTTCTTTGAGCTGTGTAACTTTTCTTTGATGCTTAGAATTTTTAAAAGTTAAGAATATAGAAAAGAAGTAAAGCCAATTATTACAACCCAAATTAATCATGGTTTACATGTATCCAGAAATAGATAGTATTAAATTTTCAAATAAAACTTTTTAAGCTAATGGAGTATTAGGAGATTAAAATACATGTAGTTAGCACTTTCAACTGAAATGTTCAATAGAGTCATTTTCAGCTGTTACTAAGCAAAGCAATTTATCATAATCATCTTAAGTATGTATTATCTTCTCTCACTGATCTATCAACAGGAATATATATCAATATAATATGTATAACATATATTGCAAATACAATTTCAGAATTTTTAAAAATTAATTTTTGAAGACTATTTTTTTTCTGTAGCTTCCTCTTTCTTTATTGGACACTTGGTAGATGGCGCATAGATCTACACTGTTAAATAATTATTAAAATACTGACCATGACTAGGACCTGGCCCAGAGCTCCAAACCAGAAGCAATAAGGCACAGGAGTACTATCAATTATTACAGCTTATTGACAGGTAATTTTCATTATATTGATTATTTATAATATTTAATAATATTTATAATATTTTCATTTATAATTTGCATACTCTCTTGAAATTCTTTATACTAAAGCCTGTAAACCAATATATTTTGTTCTTTATCACTTATCACTAAATAGTCACCTCTGTGCATAAAAAACAGTATAAAAATAAATAACAAGAAAAGTAGATATTGAAATTTACCATTGTTTCTCATTTGGGAAAAAAGTATAAGAAACAATTGAAGATATAACTGGTTTTATTGTAGTCGGCAGGCTCACTGCTTCTGTTCAGTATTAACATTAAAAACTGGATAATACTTTCAAGAATAGAGGTTGAAGAAAATTGGAAATATTTCAGGTATGACGCTTTGCAATTTCAGCATTTCACCATACATGGATTTACACTGAGAGTGCATCGTTGACTTGACTAGGAAGTTCCATATATGATTTCTTGTAGAACACAGTGAATGTCCCTTCAAAGAACCCGATGTCAGAAGAGCTGGGGTTAAATTAGCTATGTGAAACATTAGGCCATGTATTCAAGTGAAACCAGTATGTGACTCAAGATTACACACTACCATGAATAAAGCTGAATAACGAAATAATGCCTGTTTCTCTTCTGTTGTTGCTGCATCTGCTCTTCCTTGTCCTCCCCAGTCTCTTCTTCTCCTCCTCCTCTTCCTCCTTCTTTATATCCTGAAAGCTTTCATCAATAAAGCTGGATAGCTTGAGATTCAAAAATTAATCAGTCCATACAAAAGAGATGCAAATTATTTTATTATCCATTCCTTTAGAAAATGGACTATAGCCCTGTAAGACAACACTTCTATAACACCATTTACATGAATCTCTGACATTCACAACAGTACCCATCACATCTGTTCCTATACAGAGACATAGCAGAGCATTTGGCATACATGAGCAGAGCAGCTTGTAGAAGGAGCATGTTTATATTCCTGGTGTTCTTTTCTTGTTCTCCTGGTCATTAAGACAAACATAGCCATTGTCTATCTTGGTACCTTACTATAAAGTATGCTTCAAATGCTGAAGTCATATATAAGTATTAATTTGCCAACATGAATAAATATTAAGCAGCTATGTTGCACACATTCTATATGTCATATTTTCCTTAAAGCTAAAAATATAAAATTAAAAGGGGGTTTAGCCATCTAGAGCTAGTATGTGAAATTTCATTAATTCTTTGAAAGTAATTTCACACATGGGATAAGTCAAAAGTGAAAGGTTGAGATTTTAAAGAAATTTTCTGTTTGCAACTGTATTATCTTGTATTTTTTCTTTTTTCCTGGTGAATAAAATGCTTCATATTGCCTCTACTTCTCTTCCTGTAAATTTTATACTGTTTCCTTCAAGAAGGATGTCCTTATCATTTCTTATATTACTCCACGTCTCTGTTTCTCTTTGTCTATTTCTCATTGTCTCTATCTTTCCATATTATACATCTCTTTATTTCCATTTATATGTTTGGATATATATATATATACACATACACACACACACACATGTATGTATGTACGTATGTATGTATATATGTATGTATGTATGTATGACTGAAATATCTAAACTTTTATTTCTGGCCTTGATTTTTCTCCTGTCTCTGCTATTGATGTTTATGCAGAATAAAAATATACATTTATCAGGCAGCTCACTGGTATAGATCACAATGCTAGTAGCTTGGAGTTATTAATGATTACCTTTGTACTCCAGTAGTATCTTCCAATATAGTATCATGAATGCTAGTCAGTGTGGGTAAGCTTTTTGTTAAGCACCATATTGATTTTTCCAAGTTCAATTAAACATCTATACGTTGTATCCAGCAACAGGGCCTTACCATCAAATTGTAGATAGCAATCAATGGCATTGGCAGTATCAAGTGATGTTTGTAGTTTCTGTGGAACCCACTGGCAAACAAGTCAACAATATGAAACTCATTTCTGGTACTAAAGGTTTCACATGGTGGCATAGGATATCATGCTGGGGCATTGTATCCCACAATATTTGGTGATCCAACAGAAATACTTTATGTGTGTGTGCATATATATATATATATATGTATATGTATATATATACATATATATATATATATATATATATGAGATACATTCATATTTATCTTAATGGGTCTATGTTATCTCACTTGGAATTAAATTTTATAGTCCCATCCATCTACTTATGAGTTTTATACTACAATTTTTCTCCAAACCTGAGAAATATACCATTGTCTAATGTAGTACATGTTCATTATCCACTCATCAATTGATGGGCATTTAGGCCACTTCCCATTTCTGGCATCAGTGAACATGAATGCACAAGTGTATCTGTAATAGAATGTAGAGTCCCTTTACTATATGCTTGAGATTCTATAGCTAGATCTTGAGGTAGATATATTCCCAATTTCAGAAGATGTCTCAAATTTCAATACTGGTTGTATAAGTTTGCACTCTTAGAAGCAATATGTGTCCCCCATTACCCAATCCTCCCCAGCATATGCTATGCCTTCCAAAATATCTTGAAGAGTTCTCTTCTTTTGATTTCTTTCAGTCCCTGTAGTTGATCATCATGAGCCAGCAGCAGCAGCATCATTTCTTACTAATAATCTTAAAACTATTATACAGGTTTCTGAGGCTTCATTTTCTCTTCCTTTCCAGGCACATACCAGATTGCTGTGAAAATACTTTTGAAACAGACAAGATACTGTCACTTTCAGCTTTATCTTTCATATCGTATCTTTCTAAAAGAGTAACCTAAATTGTTTATACTTAATTTCATTGTCTTCTCATCATAACTTCTAATCACACTGAGTCAAGAGCAGTTTTTCTCACATGTGTTAATACTTGCCCCCTCCAAATTATATCTATTAGATATATTTATTTAAATTTCCCAAACCAAATTGATATATTGTATCTGATAAGCATCTACTACACACTAAAGTGCAGATCTCCTTGGCCAGACTAACCATTCCCAAGTCTCAGAGCTGACGGTAATTGCATCTTATATTGCAGGAAACGCGACTTGACAGTGAGCAGCTGCAGAACAAGATCCATTTAAAATCACAGTGCATGTCCTGTGTGCCCACTGTTGGCTCTTAATACATATTAGTCATTTGAAAAACTCTGCTTATGACTTTCCATTTGAAATGGAAAAAATAAAACCAAAAATCATTCTAGAAATGGGAAAGAGTATCCTTGGGGTCCTACGAATGTTCTACCCATCAACACAATGGACCTTAATGTCCCAAGGCAAATTCTACTGGAGCACTCACCTAAGAGCTTTGAATTACCCAAGCTGATATTTGCTTCCATTATGGGGCACTTTGGGGGGTCCTGTAGCAGGAAATATACACTATAAAACCAAATTCCCATCCATTCAGTGTGAGTAACTCTGTGATAACTGGGCTGTTAGCAACAGAACATTTTGTGTGTGTGTGTGTGTGTGTGTGTGTGTGTGTGTGTGTGTGTGTGTGTGTGTGTTTGGTTTGGTTTATAAGGAAGTTCTCAGAGTAGGTTTGTGCTGTTTCAAAGTAATTTAACTCTGTGGAGGAGCGACAATCATTTCGCTAGGCTCAAAATTAATGGTTCTGCATTGATTAGTCTTAGCTTTTAACATAGAGTTCTTGCCACAGTCAAATGTAACATTGCTCACTTCTTCCTTTCATAGTATTATAGCCCATCATTGAAAGATGTGTGAGTACAGAACGTTACTTACCTCATTCCGCCCATCAAAAAGGGCACAGCAGTATGTGAGATCACTGAAAACACAATGGTATGCTTCTATTTTGTTTCTAATTTGTAACAAAAAACTTAGAGAATTTGAAGAATAAAAGGTAAATCAATGAAACAGAAAAGGATGAAAATGTGGTCAACTTTCTATACATTATACAACAGTTTTTATTAATTATTATAATTGTGATATAAAAATATAGTATAAAAGCAATAAGTGATATTTTAGTTATAAATCTACAATGTTTATAACTAGTGTTTTTAAGATTATTACATCATCTATTTTCTTATCAATTACCAAAAATATATAATATTGTTTTATATATTTGTGGACAAGCATATTGTATATTTGACTTTGAAACTGCTTTTTATTCAATATCATTTTTATTTGTATGTCCAGTGCTCAAAAGAAGCAAGAAGACAATGTACATGTCAGTGGCTCTTACATTTCTCTCCTGAGCTTTGACTATTCACTTTAAATTTTTGAACAATAATTCACTTTCAATACTAGGTTTAAATTAATAATCTCAATTCAAATCCAAGTAGTTTTACGTAATGTAGATCCATGATAAGCAAAGGTGAAATACATGAATGGAAGCAAATAAATGTAAAATAAATAGCTCTCTGTGGGGTTGAAAGGTAGAAATTTCATTCAAGACTCAGTTTACATTATAAGATTGTAAAATCAATATGATTTTATTCCTAGATGCATGTAAGAAATACAATGTGATAGAAGGGAATATTAACTTATAATATGTAAACTCACTATGATTTCATATATTATAATATATGTTTTTTACATAACATACATAACAAAATAGAACTTTATTACATGTGCAATAAATTATAAAAATATCCACATGCTTACTTGGAAAAATTAGTTTATATGCTAAGTACATTCACCTCTCTATGCCTCCTATGGAGGCAAAATAATATCTATATTCACTTGGAAGAAGTAAAACTTTCTGTATTTCAGGTACTCAATATATGTACATTGCTCTTTAGAAATGTTAGCAAGTGCAGTGAGGACAGGAAGGAAAATAAATCTATTTGGAGAATGATAACTTAGAAGAGTTTGCTTGTGGTACTTTAGAAAAGATACAAGTGGTTTAACTCGAGAAACATTTTTAAAGTACTGATATACGAAGAGAGAGTGACCCATGGTTGAATGGATTTGATGGATGAAGGACTTGTTATCTAATAAAACATCACTTAAATTCCTGTTTACTGGGAAAAACTGTAGCTCAAATCTGCTGGAAAATTGTGATGTTTCTCACGTGCAAAGCATGTATACCAGTGTGATCTGAACTGGAAGAGAAGGAAGCTGGAATATTTATAGATTACAGAGCTACAGTATTTATAGAAGAACAGTTCTCCCTGGAGATGCTGGTTCCTTTCCACTTCTGGCTTGTATGCAGGTGATAAACTATATTTGAAGCACTGGAGAAAGCCTTGCTTTGGAAGTTGAATGGGACCCTCAGCGAACCAAAGGGAAAGGGAAAGGGGATACTTGTGAGCCAATGACAGTGTATATCAAAAAAGAAATGAAAAAAGCAAAACAGTAAATTGAAGTTTAGAAGAGTAAATATTTAGAAAAAATAAAAGGATAAATTCAAAGAAACTGAAATTTTAGTACAGAATTCTTAGACCAGGGGGAAAAAACAGACTCAAAATATGCTGGTAACTTATGGCAAAATTTGTTTTCCATCACTGTGCATGAAAAATGTCTGAGTTATAGCACAGAATTCTAATTTTATTTCCCACTTATAGATTATTAGTTCAACCATGTACTTATTTTCAAGTGATGCCCTATTCATTAGTACAGCTAAAGAAGATCCAATTTGCGTCTATTTTTGAACACATGAGAAGATTGTGTTTCCCTATTCCTTAAATTGTTTCTGAGGGATTTAGAGGGCCAGATAAACATCAAGAAAAGAGGAGACACAGGGAAGCATTTGTTTGTCACTGTTTCTCATTTTGAACATCAGACATTCTCTGACATTGGAACTCAGAATCAACGCCCTGAAATCAAATTAGCATTTTCCATACAAGCATCTCAATGTTAAAACACACTCCTCTAGTGATGCACCTTTGTTCTTCTCCATTTTCATATTATAAAATACTTTTTCTAGGGTTTTTTTCTGTTTCTGGTTATTTTAATGCTTGTTTATTAAAGCTTTATTACCTTTTAAAACTCTTATTCTGGTGTTATATTTTAATAGCCCCTTACCTAAAAGTAAAATTATTTATTTGAAAATATGCTTACTTTGCTCCTGGATGTTGAGGTTCCAGATCATATTTGGATGTCCTACTGCTTTGACCTTCTGGTTTGGGTCTGGGGACAATGCAGAGCAATGGGAGGGAAAATTGTTTGCAGAAATAACAAGACAAAAGCAACTGGGATAATGCAATATGTTACTGTCACTGCCATGCACGACTTGATGTAAAGAAGTGTCATAAAGTCAGGTCTTTTTTATTCATTCATCCATTCATTCAGTTACCTATTTAGTATGTACATGCATATGAGTGTGTGTGTGTGTGTGTGTGTGTGTGTGTGTGAGAGAGAGAGAGAGAGAGAGAGAGAGAGAGAGAGAGAGAGAGAGAAACAGAGACAGAGACAGAGAGATTGTGTGTATGTGTGCAGTGTACGTGGTTTATAGGATATTATGATTCAGACAATTCCTTTACTGTGGTTTTCCTTACTGGCAACCCTTGGTGTTTTTTAATTAGTTAATTTATTTTTATTAATCATTCCATTAATTTAAATCTCAAATGATACAAATGATATTCCAGTTCCCGGTTATCCCTCCACAAGCCCCCCATCCCAAAACCTCACTCTCCTCCAACTCCATTGCCTCTATGAGGGTGCTACCCCACCCACCCATCCACTTCTGCCCTACTCCTATGCTGGGGCATCAAACCTCCACAGGATCAAGGGCCTCCACTCTCATTGACATCACACAAGGCCATCCTCTGCTACCTATCTATCAGGAACTTTTGTTGTTTCAATTTGTCTAAAACTAGAAAATACCCTTACTAATAAACTTTTCTTTAATCATATAAAAGAAAGAGTAGCAATTAGATTTTCCTCTAAATTCCACTTTGGGAAAAGCATATGCAGAAAAAGTCATGGAGTTCATTATCCATATAAACTTCCTACTTGTTGAGTTTCAGGCCAGTGACAGACTCTGTCACAAAGCAAAATGCAACAAAACAAAGCAGAAGCAAAAACTGTACAGTATGTGTTAGGAATGACACCCAGGTTCTACTCTGGCCATGTATACACACATATATACAGAAATGCTTGTGTATCTTTTACACACACACACACACACAAACATGGGGGGGAGAGAGAGAGAGAGAGAGAGAGAGAGAGAGAGAGAGAGAGAGAGAACAATAATAATGAATGTAGACATATCAGATATCAACTTTAACAACATGTAGAATATTTAAGTTTTTCTATGCTAATGTTTTCATGTATTTGTTCCATCAAATTCCACTAATAGTTCTATAAAAATAATAAACTTGTGTGCCTACTTAATTGGAATGGTTAATAGAATATGTATAAAATTCCTGGATTCTCATGTTTGAAAATTTAATTGGTATCTAATTTAAAAATTATTCTCTAATATATCAATTGTATTATATTTATAAATACTTTTGCATTTATTAAATTGTTACAAAACAAATTTTATATACAGTAATTTCAGAAGAGAAATCAAAAAACAAATCATTATCTATCACACACAAATTATATATATATATACATATATATATATGTATATATATATATATAATCAATACCAATGACTACTTTGTAGTAAAGTAAAAGAGTGGAAATAAGACATTATATTTCATAATGTATTTAATTATTGTTTTTCAAAACTTTTAGTTTAGAGAGAAGAATGAAAGAGAAAATACAAATGCAAGGTACACAGTGATAAAGATCTTCAGCACGAGCAAGCATTAGTCAGGGCTCTTACCACCTTTGTTCTGTGTATTGGCGAATTCTGTATAAATTTTTGTACAAGGAACCCTATAAATTAGTAAATTCAGAAACCCTCATTGAGTCAATGTGAACTTCATCAATTCCATTCTGGGTTACTTATCATCTTTCTCCTTCGGTGAAGGCTAGTTTCACTGTATATGTTCTGCAAACGTCCATCTTAGTTAGATTAAGCAGAATTCCCCTTTCCTTTGATAGTCCCTCTCAGTACTCGTTCATCCATTCACGCTGATACTCATTTTTGACTACGTACTCTCCCTTGCACGTGCATTTACAGAGTTGAGCACGCTTTCCTTCCTCTAGTACAAGAGTCCTTGGCAGTCACCCCTGTTCCAGTCACTAATATCCTTTCCTGTGCTTTAGCTCATCGCAGTGATCAGTGACCACTGTTTCTTCAGCAGTTCTACGATACTGATTCACATAGGATCAGATCCATCACTGAATGTCAGTTCCTGGACATTATTATGGAAACAAAGTTCTCTGAATAAAGACCTGTTGTCTTATACCACACAGGGGAAATCTTGTACTACCAGTTTCAACTGTAGTTCAGAGGTTCCTTAATTAATAAATGGGAACCAAACAAGAAATTTCTCTTGTTTTATTCAAAGGCACAAAGCGTACATCCTGTTCTGTAGAACAAGGTGAAATGCTGAGTCATTTTAAGAAGCTGGTATTGTAGTGGACACCTGGGAATCGACAAAGAGTTAAAGTCAATTGACTTGTATAAAAATGAAGCAATTTAAGTGTTGTCGTAAATGAGAAGTTACAATGAAGTGACATACTCAGTCCATGAGGACCGGGGGGGCCACAGACTGAAGCACTGGCCCCTAAGCCCACTGTTACACATATCAATAAATACCAACGCTGGTGATTATTCAGTTGATCTGAAAAGCAAATCAGCATTTTTACATGTCCTTTGTCAAAAATAAGTATCTAATCACCTCAAGAGATCAGCAGCAGCTCTGGAGGCAACATTTGCTACTAATTAATAGCACACATCAAATAACTTTTTCTGATTATACAGATGTTAAACATATTACCCATTCTACAGTAAAACATGAAATACTCCTGCCCAAGGGTGAACTGAGACTTGCTGCTGAGGCTGAGGTATTTGCCAAGCTATTTGTAGGGAACTAGTCTAACAGCATCTCTCTGCCTTTTGATTGATTTAAGGTTATAAGAACATTCTATTTACCTAATATATGAGAAAAACATGGGAAAGAAAACCTATTATAAATTGAAAAAACTCTGTATAAGCTGAAGTCTCAGCCAAGGTGCAGCTGTCAATTATAATAAGTCTGTGAGTGTTATATGACCTTACCTTGCAGGAATGCACATGTTTACAGTGATTTCAGAAGAGAGACGGAAAAACAAATCATTATCTATCACAGATATCAGCTCACGGTATTAGTGCAGATCAAGATTTATGAATAGTGCAGGGTGAAGTTGAATTTTAATAAATACTTCACTGCAATGACCTTTGTAGGCATCAGTTTTGATGGACAACTAAATTGCAAGTGTATCTTTTGTTGCTTTACTTATCATTGGTGTAAAATATAGAAATATGGTATTAATTTTGTATATAAATGGGAAGAGTAAAGGGAGGAAAATCATTTAAACAGGCATTGCTCACAAAGTGAAATCCATATTTGCTTACACCCTATTATGTCTCTTTTTTGTCTAGATTCCCACCAAAAGGCCATGTAAGCCTTATAGGTCTAGCATAATTTGTTCTGTGTTTTATCATAACACAAAATGATGGATTCCAAATATGCCATTCAGTGAGGCTTGTAAGAAATAGAATGTAGCGTTCGTCGATCTAAAATTAAGGTGTTGTACTGAGAGTTGGGAACTCATTAAGTAATTTCTGATAAAAGACAAGGAACTTAATATTATGTGTACAATTTTTCTTCTGAACAGATTGACACATCTAAATAGGCTCCTTACCAAATAGGAAAAAAGTTGATTTGTTGAATTTGAATAGTATCATACTTTTTATATAAAAGTTTAGTATATGGTTTAAAGTATTTGTACCAACAGATAATTATGTTTTTTAACTGTTAAGAAAAGACAAAGCCAATGTGTGTGTGTATTAACAAAGATTTCAACATGTTTGCAAGTCATGATCTTAAAAAAAATCTATTGAATTTGTGAATCACGCTGAAAATGTATAAATTTGATATTGTCTAATGATTCAACATTCCAAAATATAAGAGATAATTTAAATGTATTGTGTTTTTTTTTTTTATTTTTAGAAATTTTACAAAACATTTTTCTAACACTTCTTAGAAACAGCAGGAATATGATCCCATACACAGAATGTTGTTCAAGGGATGGACACCGTTGAGTGCAATATAAAACACCATCCCGCGCTAGTCTGTCTCCATCGCGGTAGACAGGCCGAGACTGCATTCTTTCCTTTTGGCCAGGGCCGTCTCACCTAAGCTGGCTCTTTTCACCCAGCTCGCTAAGTTCCCATAGCTGGTGGCTACCATGCCAGCCATGTTCTTCCAAATTCCCACAGCTGGCTGGGGTGCACTGTGGGACTCCCATTCTCTGCCTCCATACCTGTCTCTGGAACTCAGTTGAGTCACAACATGAAGGAAAATACCACACAATCTTAGTTTAGAATCAACAGGTAACACCATTGCTGAGAACAGGACCTAGCATGCTAATTTTGTAAACTAATCTATGTTTAAAATCCTCGGGTGGCAGATCCAGTAGATGTGCCACTTAAAACAACAGCTTCCAGGTACTTAGGTTGTGCCTCCACTGTCCAAAAAGTAGTTCCTGTTTACTGCCTCCCCTCTTCCTCTTTCTGACCCTGAAGTCCCGCCTCCTTCTCGCCCAGTGATTGGTCCCTTGAAATCTATGTTCATTAGGGGAAGGTTCTGCCACAGGACACAGTATCTTATTATAAAATATTTAAAATATTATGTAATTTATTTAATCTGACCATAGGCACTTAGGGATACATATTTAAAATCATTCATTTTTGTTGGCTAATTTAAATATAAACAAAGAGTAGAAAGCAACTATAAGTAATGAATTAAATTTATTTTTAATTCTCATCTGGAAACTGGTTAATTGAAAAGATCTCATTTTAAAGCAAGCAATGTGATATTTTCAAATTTACATCTCAAGTTACATTTCATATTCCTATAAATCTCAGATGAACTCATGAAGGCAAAAGAATTGAAATGATATAAATAACTTTGAATTGAAAAATATACACTTCTGAAGCATTTTCACAGTAACCTGCAAAGAATATTTAAAACATAAGTTAAATATAATAAAATTATCACTTGAAACACAATCTTCATGTCTTCATGGTTGTAAGTTTTAAATTTTAAATAGTAGTAAATAAAATTATTTATTGATGTATTTTTGTATTGAAATTCTTTGATGAATATTAGTTGAATGAAGTCTCTGACAGTAATTACATATTTGTTGCAGAAAATAGACTATCTCTTCACATTTTCACCTCGTGTTTCTTGAAATGTCTTTGAGATTATGTTGTTTTAATTTTCATGAAAAAGAAAACAAAATATATCTCAGTCATAGTTATAGAAATAGTACACTAATTTATATAGAAAATAATAGTACACAATTCTTCAAAAACAGGTATAGAATACTGGTGATATATTTTCTCTACTGTTGAAGTCATTTTAATTCAGAAATATTTTCTAAAGACAATGTCTCCCAGAAATGGTTGCCTGAACAAAAAACGAACATTGGCCATGTCAATAGACATGCTAAGGTGGAAGGGGTAATTCTCAGTGGGTCCCAATGTTAGACAAAAAAACTATAAGAAAATGATTGCTAAGAGAGAAAGAAATAGTTTCTCCCAGGAAGTCAGCCCCTAATTCTTTATCCAGTACATAGTAGTTAGTTCAGAAATCTGATATTAGACAATAAAAGCAGATTCAACAGTTTATATTTACATATTTGTATACACATTCACACACACACACATATAATCAAAGGGAAAGAGGTTGACAATTTGAGTGGAAGTGAGGAGTGCAAGAAGGGTTTACAGGAAAGCAATATCGGAGAGGTTAGAAGGCAAACAGGAAAGGACATAAGTTATGTCCCTATATTTTAATTTTAAAATGTATTTAAATAAAGAACCATAGGCAACTAAAGGAATGAAGTCTCAGAGTTGTAGTCTTCTACAGGGGTGAATCCACTGATTACTATCCAATAACAAGTACTCAGTCCTAAAATCATACATATAAAAGTATACTAAATAGACTGAATAATATAATTATGTGTGCGTGTATATGTTTATATATGTATATATTCATCACATTTTACTCTTTGTTATTCTTACATATATATTTAAAATTACATATTTAGTATTTACATGCTTATATATTTAATATTACATATATATTCAAGAATAACATAGAGGAAAAGGTTATGAATTCGATAGGTAAAAAGGAGAAAGGGCATAGGGAAGGATAGAGAGAGCAAAGGAAAGGTGAAAAAACGTAATCATATTTTAACTTCTAAAACACCTTAAATATTTATGAACACATCACAGGTTTCTAAAAACTCCACATTTTAAATTAAATATTTTTAAATATAACTTTTTTCTAGTCATGCTGCTTACATTAATACGGAATGGATCTCTTACTGCTATCTTTTGTTTTAACGTTTCATATAATAATTATATCATTTCCCTTCTTTTTTTATATATCCAACTTCCCTATATACTCCTCCTTGGTCCTTCGTAAGTTCTTGGCCTCATTTAGAAAAAAATATTGCTGCAGGCATATATGTATATACATATACCTATATGTTCATAAATAGAGCCTGCCCAGTTTGTATGTTACTCATGTGTCTGCTTTTAGGACTGACCATTTTGAAATATCTCTTAACAGAAAAAAAGAACCCCTATATTTTCTTCCTCCTTGACACATTACATTGTCTCTGACACATTACATTGGATGACATACATGAAGAAAGCATCCCTCCATACAGGTGTTTACCTAAATAGCATATGTACTAATACCATTTTAGTAAATCCAAACAGGATTTGTAAATAAAATGAGAAATAAAAGAAAAAGAAAAAATGTCAGAAAGAAGAAATTCATATCAAGCAGAACAACCATTTTTTAAAAAAATAACATTTTAAAATTTGAATTTTTTTTATATTTATATTTTTTATTACTTTTTTTAAAATTTACATTCTAAATGTTGCCCCCTTCCTGGTTGCTCCCTCCCAAATTTCTTCACTTCATGTCCCTCACCTTTGCCTCTGAGAGGGTGATTCCTCACCCATATACCCCCCATCCCTACCACCCACCCTGCATCTGCCTTCCATGGGGCATCAAGTCTCTACAGGATTGGCCTTTCCCAATGCAGTCCTCTGCTATATACATACTGGGGACATGGACTAGCCCCTGTATGCTTTTTGGTTGGTGTCTTAGTTTCTGGGAGCTCTCAGGGGTCCAGGTTAGTTAACACTGTTGATCATTTTATGGGATTGCCATTCACTTCAGCCCTTTCAACCATTTCCCTAACTCTTCCCAACCTCATTTCAATGGTTGACTAAAAATATTTGTATCCATATCAGTCAGATGCTGGTAGACCTTCTCAGACGACAGTCATGTTTCAAAGGTGCCTCTTACCTGTCCTGTATAGAATACATTAACTTGAAGTAGAAATCCTGGTCCTCAGTGATATAATCTGTGTCCTTTTCTATGATTTTTCTCCAGCCTTAGATATAGAGGCTGGATTGTCAGTGTGTCCATTGTTCTTCAATCACTTATTCTGTGCATTTTTGAAAACTTATATATCTTTGTTTTTCTAAAGATTCTTTGATGAAGGATGAAAGTTATACTTGTTTCTGGACATAATGATTGCTTTGAATACAGTTAGAAATTGTACTGGCATAAGATAATTGTAATGTAGGAGATCCTCTTGTGGGGCAGTGATCTGTGATGCCCGGTTGAGGACGGGCTGGAAGCTCTGGGAGACCCGGCGGTACACCAGAGAGGTGGTACATACACCAGGGACCAGAATTTATGCTTCTAGCCAACGCTCCTGGGAAATTCTTCATATCACAAGCCCTGTATGAAAGAGGCCTGGCGTGTGAAACTTGTGTATAGGCAAATGAGGCAACGATTAGGGCTCCCAAGCTGGCCAATGGAAAGTATCAACTACCAAGCCCCGCCCCCTCTCTCAGAACTATAAGTAGAATACCTTGACCCAGCTCTCTCTCTCCCCTCCTTCTCCACCCGCCTGCCCGGGTAACGCTGCTGCCCGCCATCTTGAACAAATAAAGATAGAAACTGCTTTGGCATCTGAGAACTTTGTCTAAGGGAGCTGTGACTCTTGGGGTGCAGGACGGCGAGTGCTCTGAGCACAACGGAGCCGGTGGATGCCCACGGCTGATCTCGGTCCACTCCCTTCCTACACCTCGGCCAAGCCACTGGCCGAGACCGGCAGCGCTAGGCAGTGCGCAGCGGCTTGGGCACCAAGTCGGTGGACTCCATTAGCGCCAGGGGTGCTCGACCCTGGCATCTCACTCCGGCGGCGTCAGGCCCCGAGGCATTTGCAATGAAGAGGGCTGCGGTGGTGATCCTTGAAGCCCAGGGCGTACTCTGCGGACCCGACCCCTGGCGGTCCCTGGACCCGGAGACTCCACCCTCACTGCGCTTCCCCCAACGGGAGAGAGTGCGACATCCTCTGTGCTCTATAACTTCTTTAGCCTAGGGTAACTGACTAGGTTTACATCACTAGGAGTAAATTTTTTTCTATTGAGCAGCCGTTAGGATCAAGTATACAGTTGCTGGTTACTCCCAAATTAAAATGTCACTATTCTATCATTGATTGGCTGGTCATTGTTGTGGTTTTTACACTTTTCAGCTGGGTAGAATATTTGATCAACTTTCTGCCTTGGCATCTTGCATAACGACTTCCAGGACTATGAGAGCTATTTCTTGAGATGCTTCAAGGTGAGTTCCAGCTCCACTCCTCAAAGTACTCATCCCTTTGGATGAGTGAGGTTTTTCTCTCCTTTCAGCATAAGTGTTCACTTTCAAGTTTCAGAACGCTTAAAAGGGAAACAGGAATAGCTTAGTATTTAGGGAGTCTTTTGGACCCTTATGAGCAATAACTCAAATGGAAGTTTCCATGCATGTCACTGTGTACTTTCTTAAATATTCTATAGCTAACACATGTTATAGATATGTAGCTATGAATATGCATACATTCATAGAAATGCAAAATGGCATATAATAAGATGAAACCCACTTCTTAATGTTCAACTTTGTCTGAAGTGATATTCCAGAACAGTGAACTATCATAAGAAAACGAAACTACAAAACTAGATGCATTCAACAAAATAATAGACCAATAAATAAATAAATATAACTTTCTGTGGAGGAGTTGTAGTTCAGCAACATGACGCTCTGGCAATGGATCACATCCAAAGATATGATCCAGCTGGAGTACAGATGTGTCTTGGATTACAGTATATTCTGACTGGGGTACACACACACCTTTACTTCTTTACTTTGTTTACTACTAATTTTATTCCCTAACATTGAAGGTAAGGCTAGTTTGTAGAAGAAAGTAGCCATGTGAGAAAGTGACTTCTAATTGAGAGATAGACAAAATGATGAATCAGAGAAAGTTTTGACAGAATGAGTTAGAGTATCTGCCCAACTCTCAGGAGAAGAGACAGGAAAGAGAGACTATTTAAGAGCAGAGCAGAGTGAGGCAGGAATGTATGGTAGCTCAGTGAGCTTAGTTCAGTTGAGTTCAGGCAATGCAGTGGGGTTCAGTTCAGTTCAGTTCAATTAAGAGTTAAGTTCAGTGGAAACCGTGCAGTTCCATTCAGTTCTGTTTATTTCTGTATGTGGAACTCAGAGGAAGTTTTTTTTTTTTTAAGCAGAGAAATTCAGTGAGAAGTCAAGAGAAGCCAGTTTGAATCATTAAGCTTGGTGAGGTATTTTGAGACAGTACAGCTGAGTTGATCTGGCCAGCCAGAATTAAAAAAGAACTAGAAATGGTAAGCTTATTCACCAGTAAGCCTCTGAGATGACAATTATAGCTGTATTTAATTACTGAATTAAATACAACTAAGTGAATTAAAGTTGTATTTGCAACTTTTTCTCATATTTGTTATATGTTTTGTGTTACATCAAATATAATTTGAATTATATACATATATATGTATTTATATAATTTTCATTTTTCTTGACAGTTGTTCAAGTAACCATGAAGGAAGAAGAGATAAATATTAAATATGGTATATATATATATATATATATATAATCTATTATATCCAAATAATATTTTCATAACCATGAACACATAAATCTCCCTTAATATACTCATAATATAGTTATATTTTTCCCATAAAATGTACCACCTTAGGTTTCTTTGCTTTTTGCTTTGCGATTTTCCTGTTTTTTTAAAATAATAGCAAACTCCAGAAGAGTTCTCCTTTTAATACTCATTCACTCAATCCTTCCTTTTGTGGACAGCACAATTATTGTCATTTCCAATAACTTATTTCTGCTCCCAGAACTACCAAGTCTGAATCTTTGTGTGATGTGTTCAGTTCTTCATTTTAAAGAAACATAGGTGGCTTTGACTCAGGACCTCTTAGGATTATAATATAAAATGTCTGTAATAGATGCTAATGATACCATAATCCAAACTTTATATTGATATTATAAAAATCATTGGTAAGATATTTTATTCATTCACTCCAGGCCATCTCAAAATATTTAAAGAGGGTATATTATATTATAACATTATAACCTAAATATATTGTAGATTTTCTGAAGCAGCTGTTAACAACACTGATATATTGTTGAACTTAGAACCCCAAACTTCATGGTTCATTGGCCCTGTTATTCTTCTTGTGTTCAGACACTTGCCACTCATTTTTCTTTTCTTTTCTTTTCTTTTCTTTTCTTTTCTTTTCTTTTCTTTTCTTTTCTTTTCTTTTCTTTTCTTTCTTTTCTTTTCTTTTCTTTTCCTTTCCTTTCTTTTTAGTTCTTTTTCTTTTCTTTGTTTCTTTTTTTTTTGACTTTTTGTTATTTTTTATGTTATGAGTTTTGGTTTTTTGTTTTCTTTGAAGCAGTGTATCTTGTACAGCTCTGGCTATCATGAAACTTGTTATGTAGGCAAGCTGGGGTCTAACTCACAGATATCAGCTTGCCCCTACTTGTTCTGGGATTAAGGTAGCCAGCTATTTTTCACTGATTTAGATACTAGCTTATTCTTGAGTCAGTCCCAATATATGAATGACATTGATGTTACCTTACGTAAGAAGATAGGTTCAACACTGTAAATCTAAAATCAGTACATGTTTTACTTGAGATCAGTTAAATAGTCTGATCTCACTGTCTTTCTTCTCCTTGGAGAAATAACATTCAAGCTCTTTCCCCAACATAGTATCTTTTAAAAAATATTTTAGATAATTTCATACATTAAGACAAAATGTTTTGAACACATACACCCTTCATCCCTTCTGTAACACCCCCTTGCACTATCCTCATCCCTAAAACCTCTCATAAAATCATGTTTACCTGTGGTCAATTGCTATTGTCCATATGTTCCTGTGTCTATGACTCACCCCTGGAGCATGAACAACCAAACAGTGCCATGTTCTAAAAAGACAAAAAACAAAAATCAAAATTTACTCTACATTGACTGTGTTTGGATTGTCAAAAGGGAGTGGAGTGATTTAAACTCTTCAGATGCCATGGTAGAAGGCTCACTGTTTTGGTTTTGTACAGTTCTTTTTTAGGCAACCACAGTTGTTGAAAAATTAATGTTGTAACATTTCTGACATGGCCAGAAGATAATATTTGGCAGCAATCGTTAAGGTCTTCTTACTTTTATAATTTCCACTCTTCTTCCAAGATGTCCTCTGAGCCTTTTGAGTAGAGTTTATCCAGTAGATGTCCCATTCGGGGCTTGACATTGCATGGTTACTTGTTTTCCACTTTGATCAGTTGCAGTTCTCTATAATGACCTGCATCTGCTTCATTTAATTCACTGCATTTTTTTTAAAAAAATTGGATATTTTATTTATTTACATTTCAAATGTTATCCCCCTATCTGATTTCCTCTCCACAAAATCCCTCCCACTTCCTCCTTTCTATGAGGGTACTCCCCAACCCACCCACCCACTCCCACCTCACCAGCCTAGCATTCACATATGCTGGGGCACCAAGCCTTTACAGGACCAAGGGCCTCTCCTCCCATTGATGCCAGATAAGGCCATCCTCTGCTACACATGCAGCTGGAGCCATGGGTCCTTCCATGTGTACTCCTTGGTTGGCGGCTTAGTCCATGGGGGCTCTGGGAGGTCTTGTTGGTTAATATTGATGTTCTTCCTATGTGGTTGCAAACCCTTTCAGCTCCTTCAGTCCTTCTCCTAACTCCTCCATTGGGGACTCATGCTCAGTCTGATGGTCGGCTACAAGCATCTACTTCTGTATTGGTCAGGATCTGGCAGAGCCTCCAGGAGACAGCTATATTAGCCTCCTGTCAGCAAGCATTTGATGGCATCAGAAATATTGTCTGGGTTTGTTGGCTGCGTATGGGATGGATCCCCAGCTGGAGCAGTCTCTGGATGGCCTTTCCTTCAGTATCTGCTCCACACTTTGTACCTGTATTTCCTTTAGACAGGAGTAATTCTGGGTTAATATTTTTAAGAAAGGTGGGTGGTCCCATCCCTCAACTGGGGGCCTTGCCTAACCTCTGGATATGGTCTCTAAAGATTCTCCCTTCCCTTTGTTAGGCATTTCAATTAATTTCATCCTCATTGGGTCCTGGGAGCCTCTTGCTTTCCTGACATATTGGACTTTCTGGTGGCTACCTCCAGTTCCCCACCCCCCACTGCTACACACTTCTGATCAATTTTCTGACACTCTGTACATCCTCCGACTCCTACCCCCTGATCCTGCCCTCTCTTTTTCGCCCTCTCTTTTTCTCCCCTCCGTGCTCTCTTCTTCACAAGTCCTTTCCTCCCTCTACTTCCTGTGATTATTTTGTTCCCCCTTCTAAGTAGGACTGAAGCATCCATACTTTGACTTCTCAGTGATATCTACTCCATAGTAAAAAGATCATAGTTATTAATATCATATGAATCTATTAAAAACAAAGTAATGTTACTTAAATTCTTTTGTATATTAAACAGGCAAAAGTTTTCAAAACTATAAGTTAGATGTTGTGCATCCCAATTTGTCCTCAACTATCCTGCCTTTACAAATTCATATAGCTACTAGTAGATTTAGTAATAGGTTGTAGGGGATAAAGCTTTTGTTCTCCTAGGCGGTGAATATTTGAACATATATAAGTGAAGGCAACATATAAGATATAAGACATTTGAAGGAGCTGAGAGGGGTTGCAGCCCCATTGAGGGAGCAATAGTATCAACTGGCCAGAACCCCTGGAGCTCCGGAGACTGGACCACCAACCAAAGAATACACATGGAGGGACCCATGGTGCATGTGGCAGAGGAGGGCCTTGTTGGCCCTCATGGGGAGGAGAGGCCCTTGGGCCTGAGGGTGTTGGATGTCCCAGTGTAGGGGAATGTGAGGGAGGGAAGGCAGGAGTAAGTGGATGGATGGGGGAGCACCCTCATAGAAGCAGGGGGAGGGGGAAATGGATAGGGGTTTCCAAAGGGGGAAACATTTGAAATGTTAATAAAGTAAATATCCAAAAATAATAATAATAAAAAAGATTCTTTCCACATCTATATTAATAATATAGAAATCAAGCTCACTGCTCTTACCAGCCTCTAGAATGAATTGCAAAATCAAATGAAAGGATAGGTGTGGAAATACTGGACAATTATAGAACATTAAGCAATGCTTTGCATGTTACTGTTTTGGCACATTTTATTTTAAAGTTCACTTTAATTTTTATCAAAATAATTTTTAAAACGTGGCTTCTACTCAACTAAAATTTTAAGAATGATCTTTAGGAATTATGCACTGTATGCTTCCAAAACAATAAACTCAGTGACAAGTAAAACAGCAGCTTGATATATAAAATTACAGAGTGTCTGTGTTTGTAGTAATCCTCTTTATGGCAACAAAGAAAAAATGTTAAAGTCAAGGTCTTGGGTGTCTCTAGGACATTGATTGCCACAAGAAACCATTCTTCCAAATATTAGTAAATTGTGCACATCAGATTGCTGGAAGTTATTTTTTGAGCCAAACGGATTAGATTTGTCTCTTTGATGGGTCTGACATGTGATAAAGATTTCCAATGGGGTGAGGTTTTTCCAGTCACAGGGTGACTTTCTAAACATTGCTGCTTTCTGAGGGTGGAGAATGGACTCCACAGGGGGTTGCACTTCAATATATTGCATAGAAGTTCTGTCTTCTATCAGGAATTGAACTCCCTCTCTGACAGCCTCTCAGGCATTGAACTAAGTTTAATTTGGAGAACATTTCCATTTCCCCTTGCTGCTTCAAGATTCTTGCTAATAATGATTGAAAATGTTTCAATAGCAGTTGCTACATTCTTAGTCTTGGTCTAAACATTGTATGTATATTTAATGTTTCACTTTATCACATCAACCATATAAAATAAAAAGTAGAATTATCACCTAAAGCATGATACAAGAGAAGAAGAATTGTTAGGTAATTTGTCCACATTCTTAGACCTCGTGGTTGAGTTGCGGCAGTAGCTTGGATTCAAACTTATGCAAGCTAGTTTTCAAATTCTAAAACATCCTCTTGAATTCACTGTGCTAGACAGGAATCAACAAGATTAAACAGGAAGAAAACAGTGTAAGTTAAACATTCTCTCTCACTCTCTATGCTTTTTATTCTTTTGTTTTGTTTTGTTTTTTTTAAAAAAAAATACATAGGGACAAATTGAATAAATTGTTTTGTATTCTCGCGCAAATGTTCTTTTGAGGTGGATATAATCTAGAAAGACATAATGAAAATTAATTCACCATTTAATGCTGTGAATGCTTAGAGCTATCATCAACGATCCTACGCAGAGTCCAGGCGCATACCCAACAGCTACTCTCTCCGTTTTATAATCACAGAAAATGATGTGAGATTGTTTTCCATTGCATGCTTTATCCTTCAAGTTCTGTAAAAAGAAAATGAGGAAAAACCACAGAATTAAATAAACTGATAAAATAGACTTGTCCAATTCAGATTTAAAATTGAATTTCAACTTGTTTCTTTAAAGATATCAGCATTATTTATATAAACAAATACAAAAATGCATCTGCTACTTAGCATTGAGTAACATTTCCCATATCGCTGAGGTTTTGGGAATACCACTTAGTGGAAAAAAAGCAATTTTAAGGTTATCATATAACTGACAAAGACATTAATCTGACAAGATATACTCAAGAGACCCACGGTACAGCTGCAGAAATCCTTTCGGCACTCTCACCCATAATTTCACAGAGCTTTGTGTAATTAACACACTTCATGGGATTTAAGTAACATTTGTTGCTTCTCTATAAGAATGCAAATTTGAGAATGATATGGATCTGCACAGTTGACAGGAGCAACTGTTCTCCAGGTAATAGCTGGCACACTACTTCCCAATGCAGACTGAGGTGACAGATACAGCATATCTCGGGTCTTATTGTGAAGTTACCGTATGTTTTATTACAGCCACAAAGGCTACGGCAGATATATCATAAAATTAACTGAACTTAAAAGGTTTATTGTCATCTTGGAATTTTTAATCTTTACTTTCCCCAAGGTTTTATTAAATAATGAATCCCACTGCTGTCTGATGAGTCCATATATGGGGATAAATAAAAATACAAACATTTAAATGGTATTTAATCGAGTCATGACTTTCTTCTAAGACAAGAAGCAGTCACCCAGCAAGAGGAGGTTTTAATAATTATTAATATAGGAAAGGAGAGAGAGAGAGAGAGAGAGAGAGAGAGAGAGAGAGAGAGAGAGAAAGAGAGAATGAATATTCATATTTATTAGTGACACCATAACCATATCTTCTTACTTTTGAATCCATGGTTTTTAGTAATACTGGATCAGTCACTCATTTAAAGATATGGTTACTGTAGTCCTCTCCATCCTTCTACAACTCTATGTGTGCCTCCTCTTTGATAGTCATGTACGGTGACCCTGGTCAGTTACTTCTATAAGAACCATTTGAGGTCGACTCAACCAAGCCTATGACATGCATGAAGAAAGTTATCATGAGGTTCCACTGCTAGCTTAGGACGGAGCAACAGTTGATGGCAGTGAAGTAGTTTTACTCAGGGAAGTAGTCCCTAGTAGTTTCCCCATGCTTCAGTAGAAGGCCTCACGTCAAAAAACAAACAAACAAAATCCAACAAACAAACAGACAAACAAACAAATGAAACCTAATGAAAAGCATGAAATGCAGCTATTAAACTCTGTGAGTTGATAGAAGAGGGTATGAAGTTGGGTTGGGGACCTAGGGAGGGATGGAAGAAGTTAAAAGTGAAGAGTGGGGATAGGAAACATAAACAAAACACATTAGAGAAGATTCTCAAGCAATAAATAAAACATAAGAGCTGGAGAGATGACTCAGTTATTAGAAGCACTGCTACTTTTTCAGAGGACCCTGGTTCAGGTCCCACATGGCAGCTCGTAAGCATCTGAAACTCAGTTCCAGGGAATCCAACACTCTCACACAGATACATGCAGACAAAACACCAATACACATAAAATAATACAAATAAAAATTATTTTAAAAAGAGTTCGGTCCACCAACCAAAGAATACACATCTATTGACCCATGGTTTGGACTACATATGTGGCAGAGGATGACCTCGATGGCCATCAGGAAGAAAGGAGAGGCCCTTGGGCCTGAGGGTGCTGGAGGCCCCAGTAAAGGGGAATGTCAAGATGGGAATATGGGGGGGGGCAGGTAGGTGGGAGGAGGAATTCCCTCACAGAGGCGGGGAGGAGGAGGGGATAGGGGGTTTCCAAAGAGGAGACCCAGAAAAGGGGAAACATTGGAAATGTAAATAAAGTATCAAAAATAAATAAAAAAAAATAAAAAATAAAAAAAATAAAAAAATAAAAAGAGACATATATATATGTGTGTGTGTGTGTGTGTGTGTGTATGTGTGTGTGTGTGTATATAGGGGTTGTCTCTCTCTCTTTCTCTCTTTCTCTCTTTCTCTATCTATCTCTCTATCTATCTCTCTATATCTATATCTATATATATATAGATATAGATAGATATATCACAAAAGAAGATAGCTAGATGGGTCTTTCAGAATAATATTCAATGTTGACTTCTGGTCTATACATGCACACACATACACATTCAGGTCTGTAAGACAGGAAAAAAATCCACTGTATTTTAGATGTTTTGAAATGAGTCTTGGATATGAGAACATAATTCTGTATTCTATACTCCTTCATATAACACAAGCAAGATCAAAGCAATTAACCTACAAAAGATCAAAGCAATTAACCTACAAGTGTATGTTCTTCCATATGTGCATTGCATTTTTGTACTTATACACATATGTACACAAGGAAGGAGATCTGTGTTTATCGTCTAGGGCCTCAGGTTTTGCTCCTTTTATTTTTTTTTAAACTCACTGCACACACATAGTCTACAGAAAGTCTTCTAATCTGGTTTGGGGATATCTGTTACTCTCCTTTCTAGGAGAAGAATAAATAAACATATAAATGAAGACACATCATACAAATCTAGTTCCCTTTAGTATAGTCAGTTCTGGCAGACTCCTGATCCAAGAGAGTAATCCTATGCTTTTACGCACATAAAACTGTATTGAAGACTCATTTATCGCATATGTCTCTTATTTTTATTTAACCACAGACAAATTATTTTAAGCTTTCGAGATCATTTTAGGCTACTACAGCACTACTTCTTTATATCAATAGTAGGTTTCAAAAATAAATTATGAGAAATGTAGTGGCTAAGATAGTATGAGCTGCATACTGAATAAAATCAAAGTCTCATTATCATAGCACATGAAAGACGCTATGAGCCCCTAAGTAGAAATGGTGCTTTTGAATTCTAAACTTTACTCTATAGACCATATATCAAAGCACATTGAAAAGGAGAAATCTAGTAGAAAGAATAAGAAATGAAGTCTATGTCGAAGTTAAGCTTTCTTGCAAGTTGTCAAAGGGAAGTACAGCAGTACTGAAGTCAGTGGAGTGGGGAGAAGGAACACGCACAGTTCTACTTTGAGTACAGAACTTGTGCAGGCTTGAGAAACTTGAACTTCACGTCAATCAATGCATTGCTCCCTTCCTGGAGAATATCGTGTCAAACGAAATGAATGGAATGTCTCCTAGACCAACAACAAATTGGTAAACTAGGATAATTTGATGTTGTACAACTTGCTATAAACTCTTAACAATTCAGCAACTGGTCATACAGGCAGCAATCCATGACGTATTTAGAGATTTCTTACACTTGGTGTTTCAAATTTCAAATGATTAAATTAATAGCATAAAAATCATTTCTTGAAGTTAATGAGGTTCAAAATAGAATATTGGAATTTTAAGATGTTCTTGAAATTTATTTGCTAAGTTTTACGTTTTATCAGAAATTTGAGTTCATGAATATATTTGATTCATATTTCTTTTCCTTTTAGACAAATGGTCATCTTATTGAATCTTGAAATGTATTATGATAAATTTGTGAGCCTATACATTAATGGAATAGGCTGATATCAGGACCACTTTTCCTAATATAATATGAAATGTCTTCCTTTTGTCACTTTTAAGCCAACATTTGCTTTATGTGCATATTTTAGCTATTAATATGAGGTCATACAAAATGAAATTATATAGTGTCAAGCACTTAGTGATAATAATTCTGAGGAAATGTATTTTAATTGTTACACATTGCTTAAAACACATTCCTAAAACACTTAATAGTAACTTCCCATTCATACAGTTTTGAGGTTGCCAGACATTTGCATTCAAATCAAGTTTCATCAGCAGTCTCAGATTTGTTCCGTAAAACAAAGCCAGGATTTTCTCTAAAAATGTTATTTGAAAAATCAAAAAAGAGAATTTTTTTGTGTTTTTTTAATCAATTCATATACAACCTCCATGTTTAACGATACATAAACTAAATTAATTTAATAAGTTACGATTCTTTACAAAGTTTATTTTATTTTTGCATATGTGCTACATATATGTGACTGTGGCTATAAACTCATGAATACAGGTTTTCTCAGAGGTCAAAGTCTTGAATACTGTGAATCTGGAATTGTATGCATTTGTTACCTCCATGATGTGGGTGATGGAACCCAAACTTAGGTCCTCGGAAAGATCGGTACCAGCTTTTAACCACTGAGTATGCTTGATGATATAACTTAAATATTGAATATGTTACATACCATGTTTATGTATTCTGTAATTATTAAGGAGGCAAAAAATTACTCTTTTTTATTAGATATTTTCTTTATTTACATTTCAAATGTCATCCGCTTTCCTGGTCACACCCCCGAAACACCCTATCCTATCCTCTCTATCCCTGCTCCTATGAAGGTGCCCCCCCCTTCTGCCTCCCTGCCCTGGCATTCCCCTACACTGGGGCATCTAGCCTTCACAGGACCAAGGGCCTCTCCTCCCATTGATAACCAACAATACCATCCTCTGCTACATATGCATGTGGAGCCATGGATCCCTCCATGTGTACTCCTTGGTTGCTGGTTTAGTCCCTGGGAGCTCTGGAAGGTTCTGGTTGGATATTGTTGTTGTTCTTCCTATGGGGTTGCAAACCCCTTCAACTCCTTCAGTCCTTTCTCTAACTCCTCCATTGGGGACCCAGTCTCAGTTCAATGGTTGGCTGTAAGCATCCGCTTCTGTATTTGTCAGGCTCTGGCAGAGCCTCTCATGAGACAGCTATATCAGGCTCCTTTCAGCAAGCACGACTTGGCGTCCACAATAGTGTCTAGGTTTGTTGATTGTATACTGGATGGATCCCCAGGTGGGGCAGTCCCATTACTCTTAACTGACACACTTTTATTCTTTCCTATTTTACAAGTGAAAAATGTATTTTTCCAGCTCCAATCTAATGCTAATAACATGTTGCATCAAATCTTAAAAGTTTCAATTAACATGAAATTAAGGTAAAATTTATATATCTAGTTGTATCTTGGTGCTTCCGAATTAAGCTCAGATTTTATGAAAAGTCAAGAATAGTGCATTAACAATGGGCCCTTCTAACTCCAGTGTTATGGTTTCTGTGGTATACAAGCTCACCTCATCTATTTAATAACTATTTTAAAAAAAATTGGGATTTGAAGGCTAAAATCTGGAACTTATGCTAATGTTTTTTGAAACAGTTTAAATAGAGGCTAGAGTAATGGCTGAGAGGTTTGGAGCACCTATTTCTTTTGTAGAAGAATGGAGTACAGTTTCTAAGATCTTCATGTTGCTCACAACCTTATATAACTGTTATTCCAGGAAATCTAATGCTGTCTTCTGTCTTCCCTGCAGCCCAAGCATACAGTTGGTAGACATACACAGTAGCAATTAAAACAGTAACAAACATTTTATATCTTAAATGCTGAATGTTTAAAATGTAGAATAAAAGTATGACATATTGAAACTGTCTCAGTGTGAAATGAATATGCATTTTGCCAGTGTTCCTGTGTGTTTGAGAACAAGGATATCAGTCTAGATGTTTCTGCACTACTCTTAAACTCATTATTTTTACATGAGGGGATAAACTGCCGCTTGGGAATTCTATGTCTTGGGAAACAGCCCAAGTGCAGACATGTATTTAACAGTATCTGAGCTTAAAAGGAAGGGCTCTTATTCTCTTGAATTTTTCAATCAGTGTTGTATAAAGACACCTGGAAAAGTGACAAACACGCCAAATAATTTAAAAAAATCCCTCAAAACACCCTTAAGTAATGGAAAATTACATTTGTATCTTTTTGTGATATTTTATGATGCTTTGAAAGAACAACATGATTTCTTATAAATTTGGGGACAGAGTGTTATTACTTGCAGCTTTAACATCAGTGAATACCACAGGCTTAATATTAATTCCTTTGACACCATTCAACACTGTTTGTCACAACAGTTGTCCCCGTTAACACTATTGAGGAGTTTGTTGGATACCTGCTAGACTGGTGATGCTTCTGACATTGTCATTAATAGGCATCCAGAAGAGGGGGACATGGAATGATTGAGAAGTTTCCAAATTGAAACCAGGTAGAGCAAATACAGACAAATTGTTGATCTCCATTGTGTATTAATCTTATACATCCCAAGGTCTCACACCTTCATCTTCCCAAGGTGGTGGCAGTGTTCATAAAAGAACATTTGTATAAAAGCAAAAGAAACAGTATTCTGGTTTTATATTGTGATTCAGCATGCATTTTTCCTAAGTCAAATCAAATATAGTTTTACTCTAAAACATGCATCATATAGAAGTTATAATTTATAGTTCCTTTTTACTCCAGTGGAAATAAGTAAAGATATTGTGAGTGTTTAGCATCTGGTATGTAACTATCAGGAGCGATTTTATATGGTATATATTTAAAAAATATTCAGGTTGTGTATTCTGAAAAATGCCTAAATATTCAATAAATATTTATAAGCCAATACCAGCAGAAACCCAAGGAAATATTAAATGAAATTAACTATTTTATTTTAATCTATGTACAAACCTGGATCTCTAACCACAATGCATATTTGAGTGGATCAGAGATAATTCATAGAATCATCAAATGTTTACTTGTCAGGTTGCTTGGCTTATGTAGAAATGAACAAGAAATCGATCCTGACTCAGAGATCAGTTGAGAACCGAAACGTAAGATTGGCCTCTAATCCCACATGTGTACAAAAGCAGTAACATGTGTACACACAATCACACACATGCGCAAAAGGACACACACAACACACACACACACACACACACACACACACACACACACACACACAACTGATTCAATTCCACAGCAAGCTAATTTCATTCCTGACTATTTCGAGGCTATCAGAAACCACAGTGATATCCTCTTTGTGGAAAGCGTGATCACTTCCTGGCTAGGATAAACCATAATCCCGATTTTCATCTTTTATTTATTTCTACCAAGAATACTTGAGGCTGGAGATACAGTGACAAAAGGCTTGCCTATTTTGCAGGAGATCCTGGACTAAGGAGCAAATATTCTTCCTCTGCAATCTCAATAACTTTCTTGGATGTTGTCATATAAAACAGAAATGTTATACATGTAAAGGTAGGGCAATTAGTGTAGGTTCCTTCTCTGTATGTCTCCTTCTTCATAACATTTAGATTTCTTATATTCATAATTGTTTTAATATTAGAAATTTTCTCCTTTCGAACTCAGAAATTAAAGAACAATTAATTTTTAAATATAAAAGATATATGTTCTATATAATATATTCCACACATACATATTTATATATGTATCATTTCTACAGATTATACACTACACTCTACAATTCTTGATCTGCATTTCTGACTTCAGAATAGATACGTTAATTTAGCAACTAATTAATGATGAAAACATATTTTCTACTAAGAAAGGCAAACTTTAAATGCAATTTATAAATAGAACATAAAGGCTCAACTGACATTGATAAAGCTTCAAAGCTAGGAAGAAAAATATTCAATAATTGCTTGCCAGCTACTCAGAGAGCTACACTTTCTTCTCTGTTTACTTTTTGTTATATCAATTCAACATATTTTAAATTTTCTATCATATTTGGAATGATTGATGAGCTAGCCCTGTTAATCATGTGGCTTTTCAGAAATAAAAACAAAGAAAACTATTGCATTGATATTTTAATCTTTCATTTAACCACCTATATGTTACTCACTTAGATGAGTTTTGCTTTTGAAGCCTATGATCAAAAAACAAATTACATTACCCTTTAAGCTTTCTTTTTGATTCATGTTTCCCACTAGGCTTTCTACATATTTTGATGATAAATTTTTTCAAAGCACAATCCTTGGATGTGAGCTCACTAACAATATAATTATGAGAGCTATATATCACAACAATTGATAATTGTTTAAATAAGCATAACAGTGGATGATGCCATTAATTTCTTCTATGCATGTATAATGATCTACTATAAACAGTTTTTTCATCTTTCATATTATTTTTATTTCCCCCCAATTATACCTTTTGTTCTTCCATGTTTCAGATGTTGTAGTGTGTTCAAAACTCTGTCAATGGATACCCGGTTTAATCACAGGGATCTAATAAGTTTACCAGCGGAGTCTTTGATTGATATGCTAGTAGCTCAGGAAGTGAGAACTCTTGGGGTATGTCAGTATTATAGTTCTTATCATTAGAATCCTTGCTAAAGTGCTTATGTGTACTCAGTACTTAATAAGATAATCTTTAATTTAATTAATACTTAAGGAATTGCTCATATTAATAATTATTTATAAGGTATATTTAAGACAACCCATTTCATAAAAGCTCCATATGGAGGCTTTTAAGAAAGTTAAAATTTGGAGGTGGCTTGAAAAGTGACAAGCAGTTATTTCTATTTGTGGCTTTTGCTGAGGATCTGATTTTGGCTCCCAACATCCATACTTGGTTTCTCACAACCATCTTTATCTCAAGGTTCAGGGGCTTCCACACATTCTTCAGGCCTTTGCACTTACCCCTACACATGAGACATACACACATTTAACAGAAAAATACACAAATACACATTAATAAAGTAATAAATCTGAAAAAATCATACTTTTTGACTAGTCGTTATTTACAGCAGTATCATATTATGGGATATTTTCACATGATATATGTTCCAGAGAAGGTCCAGTAGGTTTTTTTTTTCAGAATATTTTATAAAGTTCCACTGCCTTGAAGGCATCTCTTCCTGATTATATTGCTATGTTTTTCTATTTGTGTGGCTGCTTCCAGACATTAGCGTCACTTAGTGGAAAATTGGCATTCATATTATTTCACTCAAACAACATGAATATCTAAGTATACAGGCAATATTAGGGATCTCAAGCTTCATGTATTTGTTAAAGATGATAACTCTAACAAAATAAAGTTGCCCATTTTGGAAAAGAAAAATATTTACAAATAATAAATTATAAGATAGGAACTTTGAAATCTCCCTTAGATATTACTTTCTAAAATGCAACTGACTGAATGCTTATATATAACATAAATGAGTCTAAAAATTAGGACCAAGGAAATAAACAGTCTAACTAATAAAATGAACAAATATTTGATCAGATATTTTGCTAAGAACAGATGGAGAATTGGAAATAAATGCAGAAGAAGTGTTTTAATGTTAATTTCTAGGGAAAGTTTAATTGAAACCTAAGAAGAGATACTAGCACACACCCATGCAATGGCTAACATTTTAAAAGACAAATGAAAAACAAACAAACAAAAAAAATCAATTAGAGCATTTGTTATGTTGAAAATTGCTGCATATTTTGACAATGACAAAGTTTAACAAATAGGTTCGGAATTCTAAACCAAGAACAACCAAAATGTAATTTTTATTCAAAATACAAAAAATTTCAACACCACTATTTGTCAGTTCTACCAACTAAATCCCAATTAAATGTCACTCACTGGTAAATAGATAAGCTCTGGTAAGGAAATCGTTCTGCACTGAGGTATGGAATGGCATAGTGACAAGTATATCGCTGAATAATAAAAATGAATTAAAAATGTTATATTAATCAGAGAAGCCAATGTTACATTGCAAAATAATGTTCTGTATGGTTTCATTTTACTTTACTCTTGACAAGGTAATATTAAAGAAACAAAACACAGATTTTCTGTGGGCTTATATTTTTCAAAACTGACTTTAATAAGTGTACTTAAATGCTTTAACATCCCTTCTAGCCCACTACCCACCAGAGGTAGTGGAAAGAAAATGTAATAGGGCAAAGGAGGATGTGGACCTGTTTAGAAGTACTTCTTTGGGGCTAATATAATCTGCCTTGTCAGGATATCAGCAGTCGAGTTAGAATTAGCATTGCTAGCTTTATCCACTCATAAACACCATTCATGAATCAGCAATGGCAGTTTAATCCAGAGAAATCATGGAAGGCTCTGCCATAACAACTCCAGGAGATGTTCTCTGGCGCAGTTTTCTCTCTGAAGTCACAACAAACAATAATCAGCAAAGAGTGGCAAGGCTAACCAATACTATACAGCATCTTCAGCTAGGACTCGGATCAGCAAAGACCAGTGATGACCAGCAAAGATTGGCAAAGTAACTAATACAACATAGTGTCACCCACTGTCTGTTGGATTATGTTTATTCCCTTTGCAAACATCACCTGTTCTCTCAAGCATCTGCTCTAGTAACACATCACATGCCCTTTCTCCAGAACCACCTGTCTGTTCTCAACAAAACATCCACCTACGTGTCTGCTTCAGGAAAAACATCTTCTATAAGAAAGTTTCCAGAAAAACATTACATGGCACAACTGAGCCTCCAACGAAACTAGAAATCTTCACTTTGTCTTTCTAATAGAGGAGCCCAGAAGCAAGCTTGAGCATGACAGTGGTGTTGCATGAAGGGGGGATTTTTTTTTTTTTTTACATGATAATGTTGGCAATGTAACACAATTTCCTGCGTCAAATCTTATAACATTTAACACAAAAAGAATAAGGTTTTTTTCATGCATAAAGAAAATGAAAATCAAAAGATTTTTATCCTCAGTAGGATGGTAGTTCTGACATTTAGCAAAGGGCCCTATTAAAGGTGAGTAGACTGAACTACTGAAGAAAAGTGCAAATTAAGGGTACAGTTGGTATTTGCTTCTCAGAGTGCACTTTCATGTTAGAATCCTGTCTGAATGAACTTTCTAAACATACTCCACCATGTTCCTGGTTGCAATAATTATGTTATTATCTACTTTTAATAATTAGTTCTCATTCTTTCTGAGGTGAATGGCATACTAAAATCTTTCTTGGGGACTCTGAAGCAGTCACTATAATGTATCAAACGGTAACTACTGACCAGGTCATAACATCTATGTGAGTAGCCATGCTTTCCTGGGAGAAGGGTGGAGAAAGTGGGTGATGGCTTTACTGAAAAACATCAGTCTGCAGAACCATCACTGAATTCCAAAACAGTATGAACAATGACCAGTGTAATTTTGAACGAGGGGTCTCTTGATTCACAAGGGGAATATCCTATGCCTTTTCAAGAAACTCAAAGTAAACCATTAACTTTAGGGATTCCCATTAAGAAAAACAATGAGGTTGTTCTGGCCATCAACTGTTTCATTAAAATAAGTAGAAGGTATGCCACAGAGGCAACTATGAAGTGAATGGTTTCTAGGAAGCTAAGGCACATGATTTTTTGATCTCCTGTTCTGTGATTTTGCCAAGCTGTACTTCCTTTCCAGTGAGATCTGTCATATAATGAGAGTTGGAACCTAACTCCTAGTGTGGGAATACTATACCCCGGAGCCTAAAATATTGTACAAAAGTGGAAATATTATGAAGTTCTAGATCACTTTAATCAAAGATATTTCTTTGGTCCTGTAGGGACCTGGAATAAAGTAATTAGACAAATTACTTAACTACATGCCAACTCACAAGCCATGATTGTGTGGAGCAATAAGGTCACTATGAAAGGGACAGCAAGTTGATCCTGCAAAAACAGGGAACAACATATATCACGGTTTCCTTCTATTTCCCCATAGACCAGATCACAAAAAGGCAAGAATAACTTGGAAAATAGACAAACCCATAAATCCCATCTTTTATTAAGATTGAAGACTTAGCTAAAATATGTTAAGCTATTTTTAAATGAATAGAAGTTAGCCTTTAGCTCCACTGGCGGCCGGGGACCTAGCTTGGGACACAGGGCTCCATAGCCGATTAGCACTCGGAAAGGGACACCCTCCCAGGAGCTTGGAAAAGCTGGGAGTGGGCCCAAGACAAGCTCCACAGCTCACCAGGAACTGCCCCAAACCTGCGAGACACAGGGACTGAGGTAGGCGGGCATAGAAACCACCTGGATCCCAACAGCGGCGGCTGAGGCAGGAGACGTTTGCCTGGGCCACCAGGGTTCCATAGTCAAGTAGCGCTCGCAGGGAGAAAGTTACTCTCTCAGGAGCTTGGAAAAAACACCTCTTAGAGAGGGCTGGTCTTCAAGGAGTATTGATTCAGAGGCCTGCAGGTGAGAAAAGCCATAGCCAGAAAGTAAGATAAGCAAACATCAGAGTTAACAAGATGGCAAAAGGCAAGGGCAAGAACCTAAGGAACAGAAACCAAGGCCACTTGGCATCATCAGAACCCAGCTCTCCCACCACAGCAAGCCCTGGAGTCCCCAATACGCCAGAAAAGCAAGACTCAGATTTAAAATCATTTCTCATGATGATGATAGAAGACTTTAAGAAAGAAATGAATAACA
>CM052708.1:35778432-35822707 GCA_028551405.1 Uromys caudimaculatus | reverse complement strand
AGAGAAATGTACATAATACTATCTGAGGACTCAGCTATACCTCTCCTGGGCATATACCCAGAAGATGCTCCAACATGTAATAAAGACACATGCTCCACTATGTTCATAGCAGCCATATTTATAATAGCCAGAAGCTGGAAACAACCCAGATGTTCCTCATCAGAGGAATGGATACAGAAAATGTGGTACATTTACACAGTGGAGTACTCCTCAGCTATTAAAAACAATGACTTTATGACATTTGCAGACAAATGGATGGAACTTGAAAATATCATCCTGAGCTAGGTAACTCAGTCACAATAGAAGGAACATGGTATGTACTCACTGATAAGCCCAAAAGTTCAGAATGCCCAAGTTTCATTTAACAGTAACCGCTGGACTGAGAGTGAGGTCCCAGATGGAAGAGTTGGAGAAAGGACTGAAGGAGTTGAGGGAGTTCGCAGCCCCATGGAGCGAGCAACAGTGCCAATGTGCCTGACTCCCCCTCCCCCGGTCATCCTGAAGTTTGGACCACCAACCAAAGAATACACATCTTTGGACCCATGGTTCGGACCACATATGAGCCATCAGGGAGAGGCCCTTTGGCCTGAGGGTGTTAGAGGCCCCAGTAAAGGGGAATGTCAAGGTGGGAACAGGGGGATGGGTGGGCGGGTGGGTGGGAGGTGGAATTCCCCCATAGAGGTAGGGATGGGGAGGGGATAGGGGGCTTCCAAAGAGGAGACCCAGAAAAGGGGAAACATTGGAAATGTAAATAAAGTATCAAAAATTAAAAAAAAAAGAAGTTAGCCTTTAAAAGAAAATATTTATATATAGAAAACAAACCAACAAAAACCAAAAAGTCAGCGAAGTTACACAGTTGAAGTCAGTTGTTAATTATGAACAAATGCTTTCTGATGGAACAATGGCAGTTACCTTCAATTACTGAAAATGTAACTATTTTATTTTCTACACAGTGAATTTTGATGGTTTCAAATGGTTATACAAATAGCCCCATAGTAAGTTCATACAAATGATTAAGTGATTCATGGATTAATGTAGGTAAAATTGTTGTGTTTTAGAAGACTAAAATTTATGAAGATTTTGAAGATTGTGACAAAAACTCCTAACAATTATGGAGAATCAAAGGTATCATGTTTATGTCATCGATTCTAGAATCATTTTCTTCAGATGGTTTCACCTATATTATTTGGTAAAGAACAAAAACATTAAAATCACTAAAAATGTTAAAATAGAAAGAACATCCAAGTAGTTAAGATCAATGTCAAAACTGTAAAGATTTTTGTAGCTTACCCATATCTAAGAGACAATGGGGTAGAGAATACACAATTCTAAGTATGTGTGATGTCAAATAAATTTATTGTAACCCATAGTATAATTACAGAGTAAAACTTTTTCAATGCAGACAAGGTCAAAGTCTGCATTTCAGTGTACTCTCAATGTGATCATTTTGACCAAATGAAACAAGTAGATTTATTTATGCTGTTTGTATGTTTTGGCTTTCATTTGTGAATGTGTACCACATGTATGCCTAGTACTAACAGAGGGTCAAAACAGGACATCACATCCTCTGGAAATGGAGCTATGCATGCCTGTGAATCATCCGCATGTTGGGAATTGAACCTCTGCACGTGCAAAGTGTGCTCTAAATGACTGATCCACCTCTCCAACTCATGAACAAAATTCAACAAATAATTTCTCTTTAACTTTAGGTTTTTGAGCCAATAAATAAGTATCTAGTATTAAACTTTTTAAATATTATTGTCTACAGATAATATACAAGGGGATCTAAATTGTGTTACATTTGACAGCAAAACAATTTTAAGCCTCTCCAACCCATGAACAAAATTCAACAAATAATTTCTCATTAACTTTAGGTTTTTGAGCCAATAAATGAGTACCTAGTATTAAACTTTTTAAATATTATTGTCTACAGATAATATACAAGGGGATCTAAATTGTGGTACATTTGACAGTAAAACAATTTTAAGAAATTTATATTTTTATACAATTTTTTGGATCAAAGAGTAAAAATTTTCTAATTTTTGGGAATTCTGTTTTGATTATTAACCTTGAAATATATTTTGAAGATTTAAAATGTAATGTAAAATTTTGCTTTACTGGATAATGAATTCAATTAATCAAAAATATAATGACAAATTTCTATATTATGAGTTGTATATTTAGGGAATATACTGTGAACAAGATATATTAATTTAAAGAGATAGTAAAGCAATTTGGTGGTATCTCTCTCAAAAACTAATGAAGGGCCTTCTTTTTCATAGGCTTCTCTCCATTTCCATCCCTGCAGTTCTTTCAGACAGAAACAATCATGGGTCAGTTTTGACTATGGGATGGCAACTCCATCCCTCACTTGATGCCCTAACTTTCTGCTGGAGGTGGGCTGTATAAGTTCCCTCTTCCCACTTAGGGCAATTCATCGAAGGTCCCTCCCTTTGAGTCCTGAGAGTCTCTCACCTCCCAGATCTCTGGTACATTTTGGAGGACCTGCCCAACATCCTACCTCCTGAAGTTGCATGTTTTCTTCTTTCTGCTAGCTCTCAGGGATTTCTGTCCTTTTTCCCCCACATAATACCTGATCATATTCACCTCTCTGCACCCCCTGTCCCCTTTCCCTTCCAGGTCCCTCCCTCCCCCCTGTGGTTGGTTTCTTCTCCCTCCCAAGTTGGACTGAGGCATGCTCACGTTGATCCTTCAGTTTGTTGAGCTTTTTGAGTTCTGTGGAATGTATCTTGGGTATTTGGCTCTTTGTGTGTGTGTGTGTGTGTGTGTGTGTGTGTGTGTGTGTGTGTGTGTGTGTGTGTGTGTGTCTAATATCCACTTACTAATGAGTACATACCATATCTTTTGGGTCTGAGTTACCTCACTCAGGATGATATTTTCTAGTTCCATCCATTTGTCTGCAAAACTCAGGATGTGTCCTTAGCTGAATAGTATTCCACTGTGTAAATGATCAACAGGGAAAGCTGGAAGAGGTTGATGTGGAGGGTGGCCCTGAAGGAGAAAAAACAGTCTCAATTAACCTGGGCCCTGGAGGTCTCTCAGATAATGGAATGCTGACCAGGCAGCATACACCAGCTGATATGGGGCCCTCAGGATATATGCAGCAGAGGACAGCTGTGTCTTGATTTTGTCTAAGAGGATGCACCTAACTCTCAAGAGACTGGAGATTCCAGGGAGTTTAGAGGTCTGGTGGGGTGGTGGGACATCCTCGTGGAGACAGGGGGCGGGGAGGAGGTATGGGATATGGAACAGTCAGAGGGTGGACCGAGAGGGGAATAAAATATGGAGTTAAAAACAAACAAACAAACAAAAACCAAACAAACAAATGAGGGATTGGCAAGATTTCCCAACAGGAAGATACCTACTAGCAAATCTAGCACACTGGATTCACTTCTGAGAATGCAGTGTGGACAGAGAAAGCCAACTAGCCACAGTTTCTTTGGACATCCACCTGCATTCCACAAATCATGCTCTCATGTCTACACACATACACACACACACACACACACACACACACACACACACACACGTACACGGTATAGAAAATTTAAAATGAATAGGTAGCAGAAGCTGTGGAATTTTTGGATTAACTAAATCAGGTCATAAAAAGAGTATTTGATATTTTTTAAAAATGTAAAGTAATATAAAACTTGTTTCTTTATTTACAAATGTGTTTTGTGTTTTCTGTTGGGCACTATCACTGTTCACTGATATAATATTTGGTATTTAATACTTGTTATTTCATAAGATACTTCATGAGGCTCAAATGTGTTACTATTTTCATGATTCTCAAATCTGTGCTCTTGATTTCAGAAATGTTCTAGAAGGAATCGGTAGAACTTCCTTTTTTCTTCAGATTTTTGTTCAAGATATTTGTCATGATAATAGCTTCAACTATATTCAGGTTTAAATACCATTTCATCCTAGATGTGAGAGATTGGATCATTTAATAACCACAAATCTAATGTAAAGTATAAAAGAATCTGAATTACAAGTGTGATATTTTAACAAAGGTACTAAATTAAACTTTAAGCATGATTCAGAACCACTGTGATATTCACTGTGGCAGCCCTGTCCCAGACTGCAAATCTGATTAGTGTTGTGCTCTGTTCCTAGTAAATAGGAGTACCCATTCACACCTCTTACAGGGTCCACTTCATCCTAGGGAGAATTCTCCTCATTTCTTGGTGTTTCAGACTAAATATATAGCATGTCGAATATAATTCAGAACAATTGTTTCACTTGAAAGTGATTTTGCTTTGTTGAAATCTTCCTTTTTCTTTGTTCCATCATAAGAGTTATTAAAACAAATTTAATTTGGAAGCTAGGATCCCAAGTCTATTTTTATAGAATTAGTTAAATTTATATGACCTATTTGACAAGCTTGTTTTCCATTTTGGTTTCCTAGGTAGACATGTGAAAGACATTGGGAGTGTTTGTTTAATCTCAAATCTGTCATCTGATTTCCTGAAATCATCACACCAACTGTTTTAGGATCTTGCAGAAAATGGGAAAATTTACCATTATTTGAGAGGCAATAGTTAAAAACCCTCAGAGTTCATCTAATTCCTTTTGTGCTAGGAAAATTTTTGTTATTTAGACATATAAGCACAAGAGATTAGCAAAGCACTTGCTTTGGATGACACAATTCCTAGGGTCAATTACCCTTACTTCAGCAAGGACTACAGAAAGTATAGTATTAGGTGCTAAGAATATGCTGACTAAGGCAGAAAAGCCTTATAGGGAGTTTATTATATAGAATGCATAAATGTTGCATTGTGAAAACTGATCCTGGCTCACATGACTGGAATAATTTTCTTGGTAAATGATATAACTAGAGCAAATACATTTTTGTCTAAAATAAAAAAAAAGAAAGAACAGAATAAAGACCTCCACATCCTCAACATTTAAGAAGCATACAGCATAGGAGATATATATTTTTTACTTTAGGATTTTCTTTCTTTCCTTCCTTCCTTCCTTCCTTCCTTCCTTCCTTCCTTCCTTCCTTCCTTCCTTCCTTCTTAATTTCTTTCTCTCTCTCTCTTTCCTTCCTTCTCTCTTTTTTTTTTTGCATTTTAGAACTAGTTTTTAGCATTTAGTTATGATTGAAATAAGAAATTAAATTATAGAAAATAGAAGGTATTCATTATAGTATCACTTAGTCAATATTATTATAACTCCTCAAACTACTAACACTAAAATCTTACCTGCTCATACTCCAACTGACTTGTAAACTAAAAAGAATTTCCACATGAAGGAGCCTGATGCACTTTAAAGAGTAAATTACACTCATGGAAAATGGGAAAAGTTATTCCAAGTTCATTAGAAATTTTCTCTTAAATTTGTGTACAAATTTTTTTTAAAAGGCAAAAGAAATTGAACCTACGATTTCTGGCTTGTGAAAACCATCTTTTTTTCTCAATGATTATGACTTGTTTGATCTATAGTTTTATGTTTATTTATATGAAGAGCAAAATACTCATTTAGTATTCAGAAATGATAAGCTCTTGAGTATTTTTCTGAATTTCTACTTGAATCTTTGGCTAGGTCATTATGAGATTAAGTGTAAACACTTAACACTTGAAATAGAAAGTTCACTACTTTATAGATGATCTAGAATCCTGATCATAATTCCCATTTTCAGAACTGAACATTTTTATTAATAATTTTGCATGCATGAGATCACATGTTTTCATCTGTGCCACCGGAGTCATTTGAAGATCAGAGGACAAGTTGCAAAAATTAGTTCTTTCCTGGGATCAAACTCAAGTAATGTGTAGTCTAGTAATAAGCACCTCTCTCTGCTGAGCAGTCTAGCCAGTCTTGTTTTCCCAATGAAATAAATCAATTAATGATACATTTCTACTTGTGTCCTTATCAATGCTTTGCACAGGTATTTATATCACTGGCCAGGGCTTGCTTTATAGCTTCTTTAACCTGTAGTTTAGGATACCGCTTTTGGGAATTTATAAATGTAAGGAACTATTGTTTAGGCCCACTTTTTATCTTTTTGCTCTTATCTTAAAATATAGGTTTTCAAATGAAAAGATGATATAAAGATGCTGTTTGGAAGCACTGAATTTTACAGATACTTAAGCCCTTGATTGGTTCAATAGCTGCCTAAGCGACCTACAGCACACAAAACCAGAGCTAGTCTAAGGACAAAGGTGTTAGGCCATCTCCTACTACAATCTTTTATCTCCCCATGTTGTTACTAGTTTCCCTCCTTGTCTTTCAGTCAGAAGTACTAGGCTCAAAATGGTGTGGAAAATGTTGCTCGCTCATGCCAAGCTTTATAAAAAATGTTCAATACATGGGAACCCATGCATAATCTAAGATTTTAGGGACCCATCTGTGAACAAAGACACTTGGCAACATTTTTGCTGTCATTTTTGTTGAAAAAAAGAACTAGAATGTATATGTCCTCAGATATGGGAAAGCCAAATCTCCCAATTTGAGTAGGTAGAAACGATCAGTTTTTCATACAGACCCTTCAGGGATAACTTTTTATACTTACAGACATTTTTTTTTTTTTAAACAAAGGGGTTAGAATAGTCAACAAATGTTTGGTGAGCACTTACTATGCATGAGTTGTGTCAAAGGACAAAGGAGGAAAAGGAGGCAGTCTGACACTGAAAATCATACTATACCGAGGTCCAGGACAATAATACTGATTTCAGTTATGAATGTTCTGAATTCTGAAGGAGGTAGAACCGTTATAAGGATATATTGATATGGATATTATTCACGGATGGAGTATTGATTTATTTTATTCTTTGTGTATATGAAATACTAATCAGATAAAAATAACTTTACCATATCTAAGAACATTACCTCCTTTCAGTTAAACACATGGAAATCTGTAGAGATTCAGAGAATAGAGAACAATAATACATATTCACTACTATTTTCACTTAACCAGCAATGTCTTTGGATCTAACAGAACTTGAATGTCTGGGCTCATTCCTAAACTTTGCTCTTGGCATTGCTGTATTCAAGCACATCTTCACCTTCCCACTGCTTTGTGCTCTATTCCATTATATTCCATTATATTTCCAATTACCAGGAAGTAGACAATGCTTCATGTGGCCTACAATTCTTAAGACACGCTGACTCCCAATGTTAGACCTCCTTGTTCATCCTGCAATATATAAGTATTCATAATTGTAATGTTATATTAACAAATTTGTTGACAAAATATTGCTTTACCCACAGATCAATGTCTCATTCAGCCCTTATCAGAGAAGCTTTTTCATGCAGTTTATGAAAAATAACACACACCCCTAACTGTACAATATGCAGAGAGTGGGGGACTTTGGAACACTCACTACTAAATGAAACAACTTCATCAAAGCCCTTTCCTCAAAGCTCAGGGATATGTTTCTACCACTTCCTGTCTTCAAGCTCCTTCTCAGCCTCTCATTGCCTTGTGTTCCATAGCAGTATAATGGCTATGTGAGGAGGTGAAAGGATTGCAAGAGCTAGAGGTATTAGTTAGCTTCAAGGAAACTGTATGTTCCATAAATAAGAGGACTGAAGAATGTATGAACTCACAGAGACTACGACAGCACACACAGGTTCTGTACAGGTTCAATCCAGATAGAGTCCCAGGACTGAGAGGGTGAAGTGGACACAGATACCCACTTCTAACCAAGAAGCTATCTGCAATTTGATATACACTGGGAGGTAAAAAATCTATTTTCTCCAATGGAGTCTTACTGGGTATACTAACTATGCTTCAGTGTAAGTCCTTGTTCAGCAGTGATTGACCAACATAAAATGACAAAATGAACTCAATAGTGTATTTGTAGACTCAGTCTCATTATTTTTTCCTGTTTGAACATTTTTTAAATTTTATTTATCTCTTTCTTGTTTCTTTTTAATTACCTTTTGTGAGTGTGTGTGTGTGTGTGTGTGTGTGAGAGAGAGAGAGAGAGAGAGAGAGAGAGAGAGAGAGAGAGAGAGAGAGAGAGATCTGGTTTGTTTTTATTTTGAATTTGTTTGCTTCAAAAAAAAGACACAAAGTTGGCTAGGTATGGAGATGAGCATCTGAGAAAAACCGAGGAAGAAAAATATGACTAAAATATATTGTGTGAAAAAATTATCAACAAGAGTTTTTAAAAATAACATAAAAGTTGTTGATAAAATCCTATTTTGTTTACTGTATGATGGTGATAATAAACTATCACATTTATTAATGATCAATTATAATGCCTATTCCCAATTTAATTTTTTGTTGTATGTATACACACACGCTGATATTTTCTTAATACCATTTTTTAACAAAAAGAAAGTAAACACGAAGAATAAGATTAAAATGCACTCTTGAATTCCTTTGTTTATATTTTGTTCATTTATTTTGACAAGTAAAGTTTAACAACTAACTTAATCAGCTTTAATGCGACCTCATTCCGGGAAACAAGGAAGGAAACTTAAGGGGAGGAAAAAGATAGACTATTTACTGTGTCTGTTTACTGGAAGACAGATTGTTTTATTTTAGACAAGCAATCAAAATAGTTGCTGAGAATATTATTGTGGAACTCTGAGAAGTGACATTGGAAACACATTTAAGAGTTTTTGCTTCCCATTTTCTAAATTAGATTTCAGATAACTATGAAAAAAAAATGACCACCTTCATGTCTTGTTCCTAAGTTTGAATATGTCCCTAGTCCATTCCTGAAATTTACCCTGCTATTCTGGGTTTGATTATGATTCGATGTCCTCATTGATTCACAGATATTTGCACACTGTCTGCTTTGAGTGACAGGAATGCGTACAAGGCAGTACTGAAGGGAGAGTCCATCCTCTTAATGAGAAACAAATTGGCCTAGTTTCCTCAAAATACAAATTGTACACAATACAAAATATTAACCACATCAAACAGCACTACATGTCTACATGTCACATTCCTGCTTCTGAGAGTGAGGTCTGTCCCTAGGAAGATGTACAGACAGAGGCAGATGGAAGCATATGTGTAAATAAATAAAAGTAAAAGCTTATACGTTTTTCAAAAGTTCGTGGTAGGAAATACCCAGGTGTAGTTTTCCCAATAAGCATAAAATATCAGCAAGTTAGACTAATGCTTAAACTTAAGGGATCCAATTATATACACTTTCTTTAGAGTCCCAGTGTAAATAGTAATAAGGGGACATCTATTTATCTTTTCTTGTAGCTGTTGTAAAATTTGCAATTTTAGTTAAGTCTTCTGTATTATCACTCTTCAGTATAACCTCCATCATTCTTTGTCTTGTAGAATGGCTCTGTCTTGGCAGTGGACATTATTGTGATCTGTAAATAGGTTGAACTGTAAATGCAGTTAATGTGGCCTTAAAGACATTATTATGTCGCTCATATCTCCTTTCGAACAATGTCTTTTTCTTAATGTCTCTTTCTAATTTTCCAGACACCTTTACTGCTTCCTGTTTTGAGGTTTGTTTGTTTTTCTAATCAAGATTCCCCTCCCTCAACTTCCCCCAGATCTTCCCAACCTCTCTACCTCACCCACCCACCTAAATCCATACCTTTTCTTTTTCTCATTTTGAAACCAACAGACCATCTAAAATATAAGCAAATAAAACAGAATAAAAACAAACATACAGACAGAGTAGGACAGAACAAACGAAATGAGCCAAAGAAAAGTCACATGAAGCACATACAGACTCACAGATGCATTTTTATTCACATAAATCCCACAAAAATATGACATCAGAAACATAAAATACCTGTTAGCTTTAAAAAAAAATTAACATTTCCCCAAAATACCACTGAGTTCATTTTATGTATTTTGTGTTAGTCATCTACTGCTGGCAGTACTGTCAATTATATGTACAGTGAGACTTGATTAGAGACAATTTTCCTTTGTGTGTCATTATTGATTGGAGACGGCTTCATTGTTAGGGATGTAGGCTTGTCTCTACTTCCCTCATCACTGGACTCCATCTGGCTTAGATCTGTGCAGACCCGAATCATGTTTCAGGTCTCTAACTCAGAAGAACTGGCAAAAAGAGTTAAGTAGGGACATTTTATATGTCCTTATGGAGAATGCTCTAGAAATTGCAATTTGGATGTAAACAAGAGGCATTAAGTGTAGAATTCTTCCCATAATCAGACAAACAAAATACAAGCAAATTTTCTTCTTCTGCAGTGAAAATGTAAATTCTGTTCTGCTTTCTACACATTCAGTAAAGTGACCTGTGCAGTTATAAGAATAGCATTCAACAATATTACTTTATCAAGTATGAAATTGATTGAACCTATTCTGACTTTGCCAAGGCATATAAGAAAGATAAACAAAATCAAGACAAAATAAAATTCAAATATTTGGATAGAAATAAAAGGTAGAATCTTGAAATATTTGACAATAAACCAATAAAATGAGAACAAGGTCCAGAGACAAGCTAGGCAGAAACTCGGATATTAAACAACACTGTGTACTGACCTCTGAGTGTTATTAATTTGATTGATTTTGAATTGAATACTGGGCCTTAAAACAAACAAAGCCTGCATAGAAATGATGGGTGCAGTGGTATGAGCTTGGGAAGATGGAAATGGGAGAAACCCAAGGGTTCACTGTCCAGCAGTCTAGCTTAATTGTTAAGCTTGAGACAAACGGCTGATTCTGAATCAAAGAGATGGATGATGGTTTTAAGAATGCCACTGAGGAATGTCTTTCAGCTCCATACACACAATCACATGTGCAGTTATACTTACAAAAACAGATGAATGTGTGTCTATGCACACACTTATGTATAAGATAGAATTGTCTCTGTTTTTAAAATATTTCTTGGAAATAATATAAATATTGGGTTAAGAAATAAACTTAATCTTCTAAAGCGTTATTATTCCCATGTTATATGATTGGGGCTAGATCGCTACATTGCTTAAATTTGCCCTGACAGTCTAGTCATTCAATACCCAAAGAACAAGACTGAGTCAAGAGTTACAGCTGGCCACCAGACATCAGCTTTAAATTACTATAAACTCCTAGTATTGGAACACATTAGGCATGTTCCAAGCATTATCCATCCTGATCCTTGCTCTGCAAGGAAGCATGAATGGAAGAAAAAGAACAGGGCTCAGGAAACAGGATTCCACACTAAACCAAATGAAAGTATACTTCCCACAGAATTGTTAATACAATGCTTGAATAAGAAACATTGATTATTTGAATGATTATAATTTTATTCCTGTAATGATTCATCGGTTTAATAAATAAATCACTGCTTTATGATTTCCTTTTATTTCTATACCTTTTGGATTTAAATATTAGAAAAATTTCTACTTTTTTTCAAATTTTGGTACTTTATTGCTAAAAGCATACAGGAATTCTTATTATTTTATTATTTATTTATTTTGTTTTGTTGTTAATTTTTCTTTTACTTTCTTGATATATAATTGTTTGCAAGTATGACTAACAAAATATCATAAAAATTTAGTATAAATGTATAGTTAAAGACAACTCAGGAATCAGGGTATCAGGAAGTTTTCATAACCTGACACACTTTTGTGCCATTTTATGATTTTTTTCCTGAATTTTATTTAATTTGTTGATTTTTAGATGTTTTATTAATCAATCCATTCTTTTACATCTCAAATGATATACCCCTTCCCGGTAACCCCTCCACAACACCCCCATCCCATCTTCCCTCTTGTCCCTCTCCTTGGCCTCTATGAGGTTGCTTCCCCCACCCACCCACCCACCTACTCCTGCTCCATCGCTCCAGCATCCCCCTACACTGGGGCATCAAAAATCCACAGAACCAAGGGTTTCCCTTTCCCACAGATGACAGGCAAGGCCATCCTCTGCAGTATATGTATCTGGAACCATGGATCCCTCCCTGTACACTCCTTGGTTGGTGATCTCTTCCCTGGGAGCTCTGGGTGGTCCAGCCAGCCAACATTGTTCTTCCTATGGGGTTGCAATCCCCCTTTGCTCCTCCAGTCCTTCGCTCAGTGGCCCCCCCTATCCCTGAGCTCAGTCTAAGGTTGGCTGCAAGCATCCACATCTGCATTGGTCAGGTGCTGGCTCAATCTCCCAGAGACAGCCATACTAGATTCCTGCCAGTAAACACTTCTTGGCAAAAGCAACAATGTTGGGGGTTGATCTCTGAAGACAGGATGAGTCACCTAGTGGGTCGGGAGCCTGATGGCCCTCCCTTCAGTCTCTGCTCCATTTTTTGTCCCTGTCTTTCCTTTGGATACAAACATTTCTGGGTTAAAATCTTTGAAATGGGAGGGTGGGCCCAATCCTCGACTCAGGGCCATGCTTATCTACTGGTGGTGATCTCTCCAGGTTCTATCTCCCCTTAGCTGTACATTTCAACTAAAGTCATCCCAGTTGTGTCCTAGGAGCCTCTTGCTGCCCTGGCATTTGGGACCCTCCAGTGGCTACCCCCAGTTTCTCATCACCCACCGCTACATATTTTTATTCAATTTTCTAATCCTCTGTACCTCTCTCCTGTCCCCTCCAGTACTTGATTCGTTTTTCCTCTCCCTCCTGTCTCCCTCCCAGGTTCCCCCCTCACTCAACCTCCCTTGATCATCCTTTTCCTGCCTCTATGCAGGACTGAAGCATCCTCAGCCTGGTCTTCCTTCCTCCTAAACTCTATATGGTCTGTGGGTTGTGTCGTGGGCATTTTGAGCTTTTGGGCTAATACTCACTTCTCAGTGAATACATACCATGTGTGTTCATTTGTGTCTGGTTTACCTCACTCAGGATGATATTTTCTAGTTGTATCCATTTGCCTGCGAATTTCATGAAGTCATTGCTTTTTAATAGCTGAGTAGTAACCCATTGTATAAATGTACCATATTTTCTGTATCCACTCTTCTGTTGAGTGACATCTGGGTAAGGCTGCTATAAATGTAGTGGAACATGTGCCCTTGTTATATGTTGGAGTAACTTTTGGGTATATGCCTAGTAGTGGTATAGCTGGGACTTCAGGTAGAACTATTTCCAGTTTTCCCAGGAACCACCAGATTGATTTCCAAAGTAGTTGTACCAGCTTGCAGTCCCATTAACAATGGAAGGAGTGGTACTCTTTCTCCACATCCTGGCCAGCATCTGCTGTTGATGGCTTTTTTGATCTTAGCCATTCTGACTGGTGTGAAGTGGAATCTCAGGGTCATTTCGATTTACATTTCCCTGATAATTAAGAATACTGAACATTACTTTAGGTGCTTCTCAGCCTTGCTATTCCTCAATCATGAATTTTTTTGTTTAGCTCTGTACCCCATTTTTAATAGGGTAATTTGGTTCTCTGGAGTCTAACTTTTTGAGTTCTTTGTATGTTTTGGCTATTAGCCCTCTATTGGATGTAGTAAAGATCTTTTCCCAATTGGTGGGTTGCTGTTTTGTCCTATTGACAGTGTCCTTTGACTTAAAGAAGCTTTTCAATTTTTTGAGGTTTTATTTGTCAGTTGTTGATCTTAGAACATGAACCATTGATGTTCTATTCAGGAAAATATTCCCTGTGACCATGTTTTCAAGGCTCTTTCCCACTTTCTTTTCAATTAGATTCAGTGTATTTGGTTTTATGTGGAGGTCCTTGATCTACTTGAACTTGAGCTTTGTACAGGAGATAAGAATGGATCAATTTGAATTCTTCTACATGCTGACAATCAGATGAAATACTACCATTTGATAAAAATGATGTCTTTTTTCCCCACTAGATGGTTTTAGCTTCTTTGTCAAAGATCAAGTGACCATAGGTTTGTGGGTTCATTTCTGGGTTTTTAATTCTATTTCACTGATCTACTTGCCTATCTCTGAACCAATACCATGCAGTTTTTATCACTATTGCTCTGTAATACAGCTTGAGGTCATTCTCCCAGAAGTTATTTTATTGTTGAGAATAGATCTGTATGACAAGAAATTCAAGTCTCTGAAGAAAGAAATTGAAGAAGACCTCAGATCCCTTGCTCATGGATTGGCAAGATTAACATAGTAAGATTGGCCATCTTACAGAAAGCAATCTACAGATTCAATGCAACCCACATCAAAATTTCAGCTCAATTCTTCACAGAAATAGAAAGAGAAATTCTCAAATCTGTTGATTTTTTTCAAAGACAGACTAACCTAACTCTACTTATCCAATCATTCAATATTTTACTTATATCATTATAATCCACATTCTATCATTGTAGTATTGAGATTAGGGAATTGACAAACTAGGAGTATATTTTATTAGATACTGCTGAAGACTGCAAAGTGCAAAACTGGGTATCTACATTTGACAAAATTTCTATAATTTATTTGCTTTACTTACAGAGTGACAAAATATTTTTCTCTATTAACCAGTACTTGAGGTATTGTTTCTAACAAATTGCTTAGAAAAAAGAAAGCATTCTGAATGAGGTAATCCAAATTGAGAAAGGCAAATATGATATGTATTTACTTAAACGTGTATAGTAGCTGGCTAATAAGTGTTAATCCAGCTACAATTCACAGACCCAGAGCTTATGTAAAGTAGTGAGTTATAGCAGGGAAGAATAGATTTCCATGGGAAAGGAAATTACAGTAGATTCTGTGAGTGTTGGAAAAGATGGGGTTAGATGTGGTAGCAATCAGGTAGGGGATGGGTTGACAGACTGCAGGGAAAGACAGCTGGGATTTGGAGCTGGGGCTTTGGAGACGGTAAGGAAACCTACTGCATTGAAAACTTCCTGGAATCTATGAGCTAAACCTTAGTGAAGACTCCTAGTAAACGAGGATACAGTCTGAACTGGCCATCTTCTGTATCTAGGCAAGGCTTTTGGTGGTAGGACTGAGTTACATTCAGTTGAATTGTTGGCTGAGTAAGTCCCCTGGAGATCCTGTTAATATTCTTATTCTGACATCTGTAAACTTTAATGTCAATTCAAATAAATTTACATAATAAGGGGCTTTTAGAAAACATTTTTAATTATAACATGGAGATTCTCATACCTACAAGTACTTCATCCCTTCCTGTCAGACGCACCCAATGGCAAAAGCTAAGAAATGCTAAGGATGTACTGCCCTGTGACCCAGACTCTGTGTTAAATGTCTATAAACTATGTACCATTGCAAATGCTGTTTTTCTTGTTAATGCATTTCGTTAAATACTTTATCTATTTGCTAAAAATTTCTATCAGAATGATAATTGAAATTAACATATTCTAAGCAGTAACCAATGAGTTTAGTACAAAACTCACATACATTGCTAATATACTTGAGTTTACTATGTACAGTAAAATTATTGTTCTGACTTTCCTAAAGGAATATAGAGGCATTTACCTGGTGTAAAATAGGAATAGTAAAAAAGAGTAAATACATATCAAAAGCCTGGTTGATGAAATTTGCTAGACATGATACTACATATTGCTTTAGGGTAAACACACAGTAAGCTTGTGCATTTGGAAAGATGTCAACTAAATTAGAACATACATATGGAAAATATGATCCTGTAAACAATCCATGTTTACAATAATGCGCTGTGCCTGATTGCCAATCTGCTGGTGGGATTTATGTATCCTCTTTGCACTTATTTGTTATCTGTGAGTCTATGAATTTTGAAACTAATTTTCTTCTTTCTACTGAACAAAAATATCAGTAGTGGTATAATGTTATAGGAATATAAATTGCTTTCCTAACGGTGAATGAAGAATCTTAATTCTATGTCTATGACACAAATGGAAATGAGGAAAAGACAATTTAAATGTAGTTTTTTTCAATGAGTCTCAGGTACATGATCATTTAAAAGTTTTAAAACAGAGTAGTAACTTTTAATTTGAATATGCATGTCTATATTCTACATACACATACTTTTTATTATTTATTTATTTATTTATTTATTTATTTATTTATTTATTTATTTATGGTTCATTTCTTACTATATCACTCTTGGTTTCTTGGAACTTACTCTACCAACCAGGTTAGTCTTAAATTCTGCCTCCTGGGCACTGGATTTAAATCCATGTGTCATCAGGTCCAGCAATGTTTTTAAGTGTTGTTTATATATTGTCATTGCTTAGCTATGCGAATGATGTACAATGGTATGCATGCCAGAATGTATGTGTGGAGGATACAGGACTTGTGGAATCTGTTCTTCCACCTTTATGAGGCCTCTTGGAATATGACTCAGTTTGTCTAGCTTTTCTGGCAAGTACCTTTATGCACTGAGCCAGCTCACCTGCCTGATAAATTTGTGTTATTGAATAATCTTTTTAGAATAATAATTGTAGTGGTTTCTGCCTTGGGACCTGTCTAGCCACAGGTTCTTGGTACCAATAATGACGTTAAGTAGAGGTACTTAGGTGCATTAAGTACGTCTTGTGGAAGGGACTCTAAATTCAATCAGAAAATGGGTAGTGACTTTCATGATGTTCCCACCACTGTTACACAGTGTCTTGCCAGTCTGTTACAGCTCTCGAGGCTCACAGCTGGGTAATACTGATGATTCATTTTCTCCTCTAGTACGATGTCTAGCACTTCCATCACTATGAAGACTAGCCAGTGAGGATGAAACATCAAGATTAGTACCTGCTTGATTTCTCCATGCCTTCTGACTCAATTATATGAGGAGTCTTCAACAATAGTTTTTTTTTTTTTTTCAAGTTTTGGAAGGTAGCCAAGAATACTGGAATGCAGCAATAATGTGTACTATTTAGAGGTCTATGGAACCTTAAGTGGTAACAACTAGAAAACTTGTAACTAATGGTCAGACATTGGTCTTAGGTTGTTTGTACAGTTTGCATAAATCCCTCACAAGCTCAATGCTAGAGAGGAAGTTGGAAAGAGAGAGTTAGTTCTTAAGAGTGTTGTCTGCAGGGTCTGTGTTAAATCAGAGATGATGCACCTAACCCTCAAGAGACTGAAGGTCCAAGGGAATTTAGAGGTCTGGTGGTATGTGGTGTGGGGGTGGGGAGGAGGTATGGGATGTGGAACAGTCAGAGGGTGGATGGGGGATAAAATCTGGAGTGCCAAAAAAAAACATAAATAAATAGGTTTTATTTTAAAAGTATTGTCCCTTGTAGGTCTATCATGCGCCAGTGGATGATTACACACGTAAACATGTAACAGAATTATACATACTTGATATTTTGTTGTTGTTGCTGTGGAAAACAATAAACAAGGAATACACAATGTTGAATAGTTTGGGGAATAGGCAAGGATCTGGGGGGATTTAAGGAATGGAGTGAACATCATCAAAATGCATTGCCTGAAATCCATGAAGAAACAACCAAAGGTTACAATGTGATGAACTCATTAATACTTTTCAAAATACACTTTAGAAGTTTGGATCATATGTACGATTTGTTTACACAGGTAACCATGCCAAATAAAACATGTTATCTCAGAGACAGATAGACCAACTGCTTGCTGGACAGCATCTATGAGTGAGATCAGAGAGAGACCTTGTGTCAGAACATAAGTTGGCAAACAATGGAGGAAGACGTGAAACATTGATTTCTGACTTTCATCCACACATGTATCCATGTACAGAGGCACAATGTACACATGAAAACAAACTCATATGTATAGACTCAGACATCACATGTATAAGCAATATTCCCAAACACAATTTTGATTATGAAATCTTTGTTTTTAAGAAAAATATGTAAATGTGGTAGACACATGTGTGAGTTACTCCTGTGTTAGAGCTATTAGCTGGTTAGTGACTATGATCCAATTGTATAATAACTAATAGTCTCCATCAAATTCTCTAATTTTTATGTGATGTCCGGAGAAACTAAAGACAAATTATAATGATTATAAATCAGTTATACTTAATTCCAAGAGATGATACATTAATAGGCATATGTAAAGAATAAAATTTTAAATGAAAGATAAAGTGGTTTATAGAAATTACTAGATAGTATATCAGCAGTGTAACAACATCAGAACCTAGGTTGAAGGTAGGGCATGCTAAAAGCTCCATGAAAGAAGAATAACATGATAAGGCTTTGGCTACTGAATATCATTTTAACCTATTCATAAAGAAATTTTAAAATACTAGAAAAATAACATTTTCTATTTTTCCCTATTTCATTTTTAAACTTTATTTTGTCATACTTTCCCATTAGATGAAGCAAAATGTTCATTTTTATTTTTAAATGATCAAACATTCCTTTCCCTAGTAGCTTTTCTGTCTAGATAACAAACTTCTTGTCTCTATAGTGAAAATCAGACAAATTGCTCAGATGGGTAGCATTTCACAGCATGAGCTACAATACTTGACCCAGTGTCAAACTGGAGTCTGGCTGCATTTCCTCCATACATTGATGCTGACGTACAGTTCTAATAGGGAACTGGAAGAATGGTCTCATGGAGACTGGTTATGCAGTGTCACAAAAACTAGAAGTAATGCAATGGGGTTATTGCCTTTGCAGAGAAGAGTGTGGCATCCTTTGGCTCCATGACAGAGTTGGCTCACCTAATAAATTTACAAAATAGCGTGCATCATTCTGATCTCTAAAATGAGAAAAAACATTAAAATGATGTATACATTAAAGTTCATTTCTAAAATTAAAAGGCATTAGTGGAAAGTAAATAAAATTTTCTATTTAATATGTGGCATAAAGTATCTTCTGAAGTTATATTAGCCTAATATAAGTGTTTGATAGAGTATTAACAATTTTTGTTAGTTACTACTAGTAGTTTAAAATCTTACCAGGCATGACAGGTAGAATTTTACAAAGCTCTTGGATGTCTAAACAAATAATCAACCATGTTTGAAATTGAAATATATTGTAGTAAAGGATGCAGAGTAAGTACCAGTTTTTAGAGAGCAACTACATTTATGTTTTAATTTTAAAAATATCTTTCTGAATTCTATTGCAGAGTAGAACACATTTTGAAAAATGAAAACCAGCCGGGCAGTGGTGGTGCACGCCTTTAATCCCAGCACTTGGGAGGCAGAGACAGGTGGATTTCTGAGTTCGAGGCCAGCCTGGTCTACAAAGTGAGTTCCAGGACAGCCAGGGCTATACAGAGAAACCCTGTCTCGAAAAACCAAAAAAAAAAAAAAAAAAAAAAAAAAGAAAGAAAATGAAAACCAGTGACCAATAAAATACAGAAACTAAGGCATAACAATTAATACAATACCTCCATCATTAAATGTATTTTCAATTGTTTGAAATGCAGAAATATAATTTCTTACATTAAATTTCCGAGTTAGTTAAACACAATTTTAAGCTGGGAATGATGGCTCAGTCCTGAAATCACAGCTGACACAGGAGGATTATCACAAATTCAAGACAAATCTGACTTACAGACTCACACAGTTTCAAAGACACAAACAATGACTAGACTGGCAGTGTGCTTCTAGAGGTAAGTGCTTGCCATCGAGCCTGATGTTTCATCCCTGGAATCCATCCAATAAAAGGAAAAAACAGACTATGACAGACTGTTCTATGACCTTGACAGGCTCACTGCCATGAACATACACACACAACACACACACACACACACACACACACACACACACACACACAGATGGAGAGAATACATAAATATATCTATTGCTTATTCTTTTTTATGTTACTTAATGATCTAGTGAATAATTAAGTTTGCATAGTTTAAAATTATTATATATATGATATATATGCACATGTACATAACATATAATGTATATATAGGTGTATATATATACATATACATCATATAGATACACATGCACATGCACATATATATACATATATATATATAGTGTGTGTGTGGGTGGGTGTGTCCTTGTTAACCTCTTTTTCAAAATTTTATACATGAGTACAGTATTTATATGATCTCCACCCCATATACTCATCTTTTCTATTTCTCTGATGTTCCTCTTAAATTCATGATATTTTTATTAATATATAATTGTTATATTTTCATATAAAACCATAAATATTTCAATAGCATGTATTAAATATACAACTACATTAATGTATACTGTGTATATGTGAGAATATATCTTCCTGTTTTGTCTGTTAAGTTGTCATGCTGTTTGTGTGCTTTCATTTATTTCATTACTTCTTTCCAGCCCCATGATGTGATTACTTCGTAGTCCTCCCCACAAGATTTTTTTTTTATATCAGAAAAATATAGCATTTATTCTACAAATTTTACTGGTGAGTTACATGATAAATGAGCATCCTAAAAACACTAATAACTGATAACATTGTCTCACAAAACAATGTAAGGTGTATGAACAAAGTGCTGTAGTTAGAACTGAAGAATTTAAAAACATAGTTCCTCACTAAACCAAGTTTAAAGTGATTTGATCTGAATGAATTATTTCCTCATTTCCTCCTCAAATTCTCTTATTACAACCAGTCTGGACAAACCGGAGAATTTTCTTTCATCCTTGTGAAACACAAATGCAGGCAAACAAACAGAAACACACACACACACACACACACACACACACACACACACACACACACACACACAATTAAACGCACACCAGTCCAAAAAAAAAAAAAAATCCACAAAGAAACAAAGCCAAGAGCACTCTATAGAAGTATACTATTATTTGTTTAAAAAGGTTGGAAGCATAAGCAGTCTTAGCAAATTTGAGGATTTTGATTTTTCCGAATTCTCTAAATGTGGCATGAACAATCCTGGCAAGATTTCTGGATGTTATATTCACTGGTGGAAAGAGCTTACAATTTCAAGACACCAGGTTTCTTCAAGGGAAAATGTATATTTTTGCTAAACTTGGAAATGTATATAGCCTGGCTTTTGTAATACATAATTTCCTCTATATGGTTGTGAATTAATTAATATACTCATACGGAATACTCATATTGTTAGCATGACTAGTTTCCTGATGCTTTCATTCAGGAAGCGCCTACCATCATGGCAAATCTTCTATTTTACATATCATTTTTAGCTATATATTTGTTTTCAGATGGTTTTTATTATGTGTAATTTAATATGGAAAGCATAGATTTTTGTGCCATTCTACCATAATCCACTCCCTTTCTTTCCATCATTCAACAACAAAGTGATAAATTTTATATTATAAATCTCAGTTTGTAACAATCTAAAGAAAGGATTGAGCTATAAAATCACTCCAAATTGTAGGAAATCAATAATTTCTGGTGAGAAAGTAAAAGTAAATAATAATTCACAAATTTAGGAACCAATAAAGAAAACTTGATAAAATTAAGTTTCCAGAAAATAAAATAAAAATATTGAGATTTTACTTATTAAAAAAGTAAAGTCAGCTTTTCTAGTTTCTCCCAGAATACTCAGAGACTGTTTCAAACTGAGAAGTAGTACACATACCTTCATATCTTAGTAGACAAATATTTATTTTAGTGTGTATCATTAAGATTGAATTACTGTAGCGTAAACTGGAAACAAATAACTTAAACCCCAAAGCACTGATTATTATTACAGGACTTACATAGTGTTATTAATGCCCTTCATGTTTATAAATTCCTTTAGGTAGATGTTTTATTTTCACACAAGGACAGAGGAAATACTGACTTTCCCAATGATACTTTCATTAGTGCTATGCTTGCTGTTACTATTCTGTTTTCCGGCAAGTATACATTTTACTTTAAGAGAATTGAGTCTTTACCTCAAAAGCTACTCATGGTAGAAAGATGTTGTCTATTTATCCACCCTTCCTTACTATCTCCATCTGATGGGTTAAGTTCTTCTTCCACAACCCTGCCCTTGGCTGCCTTGTTACAAGCTGATGACAGTCTTGATGGATTTACAAATGTGCAGGGGGAGGTAGAACAGCAGCAGAAATGCACCAGCAATCGCCACCTGGCAGGCAGGCTTCCTGAATATTGCTCTTCTCCACCATCTTCCTATCCATTACCTTGTAGAAATCTTCTTTATTTGGAAGTCTCAAAGGTGATATTTTATATGATTCTGCACTTCTTCCTTTCAAAACACATACACAAACTCATCTCCACTTAGCATAAGTCATCTGGAATTAACCCCTGTCAGTAAGGGCTCCAACGTTGAATATTTTCCTACATGTCATATATATTCAGAAAAATGTTACTTACTCACCATATGTCTTATTCTATTTTAATTTAAAAATAATTGCCACTCTATTTAGGAGACTTTCACTATATTTTTGTAATTCTACTGGTTTATTATATTTAAGTTGCTAGTTCAAGATATTAGTGAATAAGCATAATAGTAGTACCCTCTGGCATAACTTGAAATTTTTACATATATTTAGGTAAAAATTCTTTCCTCTCATCACAAAAGCGAAATTTAAAATTTAACAAATTGCCTCTTTCCTGTTTTGTAGATAGAGTACTTTTTGGTGAGAATTAATCTTTTTAAAATTATGGTTAATTTTATTTATTTATTTTTTACTTCAATTCATCCTAACCACAGTTTCCCCTCCTGCCACTACTCCCAGTCCGTCCTACAAACTCCTCCCAGCCTTCTCTCTCTGCCAAATTCACTCCTCCATTTCTCTTCAGAAAAGAGCAGGCCTCCCAGGGGTAGCCACTAAACATAGCATAGCAAGATAAAATAATCCAAGGCTGGGTGAGGAAAATCAGTAGAAGGGATATGGTACCAAGAACAGACTATTGTATCAGAGACACTGCTATTCCAGTTGTGGTGGCACATGCCTTTAGTCCCCACATACAGGAGGCAGAGGTGGACAGATCTCTACGTTCAAGTCCATTATGATCTACAGATCAAGATTACGTCATTTTTATGTGCATAATAAATGCTTGTGACCTCATACCCAACAAAAAATCTCACATCTGGTCTCTTTATCCACATGATCCTGTTCCCATGCAGTGAAGTTGATGAGACAATAACAATGGAAGAGTGTGACTGGTGGATAGAAAACCATCTCTCCCAAAGGCTCATGTGTCCATAGCCCAGTGACACTGCTGAGGTAATAGGATTATGAGAACTTAGTTCCAACTGCGTTTTACCTTGACTACTCATGCCTTATAAGGAGATGGGGCCTCACTGGAAGAAATACAACATGAGGAACAAGTCTTTGGACATCAAGTGTTATCCCTGGACTCTGCCTCACCTTATCCAGTTGTTTCCTGGCCATCATAGGACAACTGCTGTTTCCTGGTCACCATAGAGCAATCATTTGTACGTGTCCCATGTTGTGAAGACCTGCACTTACCACATCAGGCCTCAAAAAATAGAGACAAGTTATCGTGGACTGGAATTGCAGAAATTACAAGTCAGAACGACTCATGTTTCTCCTCAATTTATGCCCAGTTATTCTGAGAAAGGAACAAAACTGTGACTTGTGCAATAAGATATATTACTACCTAGTAGTGTATTGTTAAAAATTAGAGGCATTCACAAGCACTGTTCTCAGGCTCTTGGCTTATGATTGTGTAGAGTCATCAGAATAAATTGGGTGGTATCATCAGGTTGTTTCTCTGAAAAATTCTTTGATGTCTCAAAATGACCTTCTGCTGGTAGATTTTGCCTCTTTTTTTTTTTTTTTTTTTTTTTTGGTTAAAATTGGAGAGCAAGGGTGTCTTCGTATCTGAACCTTATGATCCTGAGTCTTTGTTGGTGACATCCAGGTCAAAGACATTATCTACTTTGTCAGCTTGTAGATATCTGAATATTAATTGGGGAATGACATGCACAAAAATGCATGTGTTAATTTTCACAATTGGAATATCTGTAAGCTCCTACATAGTACTTAACTTAAAAATACCACACTCATGGAAAGTTTCCTCCCAAAATGATCATCCATAGATATAAGGAGAAATGAAGGGTGTGCCAATAAAGGTATGAACCACAACTTTATTTGGGTTTTAAAGGTCAATTATTCAGCTGATATTTCTATTTGAATAAGCTTACACAAGGAAATGTGGGGTAAGTTGAATTTATGGTGATGAGGAGTGAGGCAGGCAGGGTCAGGAGAAGCACAGTGATCCATGGTGGTGAAGAGCCAACAGGTCCCAGAGGCTAATGGATCCAGGCAGCTGATAGCACTGTGTATCCAGCAGCATGCTCCTAAGACCTTGTACATCATGGAAAAGGTGACTACATCCCTGGGTAAAATTCCAAGTGGAGTATAAAACACAGAGTCTTAAAAACATCTGAGTTTTACTTAAAAAAAAAAGTAAAAAGGACAGTAAGTTCAAGGGAGGATTAGAAGAAACAGAATATTTCAATTCTGGGGAGTATACTGTTTTCTTATGTTCTATTCTGTCTGGTTATATTTTATTCTTCATAGTATTTATTTGGATGCTGTCATTTGTGATCCATTCTTGTCTCCCTTATATATGGAAAACTTGAATCCTTCCTGACCAAATTACTGTACACAATGACAGACTAGTGGACCTTACAGAATGATATTCAAGCAGACAAATGTCTGATTTGTGTGAGGAAAATGAACACTTATAATAGACAAAACAGTGCAGAGTCATTTCCTTTATATTTGACGCACGTGTCACCATAGTCTAAGCATACCATGTATTCTTTCTTCTGGGTTGAACTTAACCTTTTCCCTCCATGCTGGTTTGCTGCATGATGATAAAGCTTTAGGCTTTGGGAAGGAGCAGACAAATGGTCTAAAAGTAACAACACATTCACTTATTGTGTTGTTGAAAGACACAAAGCAACTCTGCAGAGCTATATAATTTTTGACCTGGATAAGTTCTTAAACACAACGTGTTGTTGATGTCTTTGCTTTTACCCTGTGGTGAGCTCCGGAGACAGAAAAGGACTCATTCTCACTTTCTTTCCTGTTCTTAAACGCTGTTTATCTAAATCATACAGGTGTAAAGCAGAAGAGCAGGATGTTACTAGAAATAAATCTGAAGAATATGCAATAAAGAACATATGCAGATTTTTATATAAATGGTGAAAGTGTAAGGAGGGAGGAAGAAGAGTAGGGAATGCCATGGTCACCTTCCGGAAAGAACTGTCAGATGAAAGTCATTGACCAAGACCCATTTGATTATCAATTCCTTCTTCAGGGATTTAGATATTGCATTGCATTATCACATATTAAGTGGCGATTGATGTTTAAATCTAATAATACTAGCTCTAAATATTAAAAATACATATATCATTATATTGATACATATATAGTAATTCAAGATACTATATTCAACAATGATATAAATGAAGTGAAGTTTGTGATTTATAAGTGAACAGTTGGAGAAAATTTGCAAATCAAGTGTCTTTGTAGATCCACCCAGATTCAGAAAAGTTGAAGTTATTTGGGCTCTAAAATCCTCCCTTTTCTCCTGTTATGTCAACCTATTTTTGAGAATAGGTAGCCATCATCCTGACATCTAAAGTTGTAAAATAGTATTGAGTATTATTGGTGTTCATAAATCAAATCACATATGTTCTGAGCTTTTCTTTCATTGCTGTGATGATTATGTTTGGTGTGTTTGGTAATATATTGCATGCAACTTTACAATAAGAATTATTCATGTCCATAATCCTGCAGTTTATGTAAATATTCAGCAGATATTTGGTCATCTTTACAACTCGTATATATTTGTAGAACCCAGGTTGCAGAGATTTTATTTGCTACTATTATAAACATAAACATAGCATACATGTTTTTATAGGTTCAAATGTATTTATTTCTACTATATAAATTTAGAGGGGTTAAATTCTTAGGTCAAAAATACACACAATATAGTATTAAAATTAACTATCAATTTCTCAAAGTGACTGTTGTAATTTGTATACACCAAGAGTGTATACAAACTTCAATTATGTATTAATGTCACTGTCTATTGTCCTTTTAGAGAGCTTTTTTTATAGGATTATATTGGTAAATTGACATTTTAATATTAAAATATTCTTACAAATCCAAGAGCATAGACATATTTTCTAAAATCATTCTTATAAAATTGTTTTATATTTTAATGCTAATTCTATAACAAATGTATTAAAGTCCTATAGTTGACTAGATAAGGCCCAATATTATTTCTCAAGTTTGACATAAACTTTCCCAAGATCATTAACTTGAGAAATCTTATATTTGCTGTATTTAATTATTAAAAATATCATAAATTTATTAGTGCATTATGCAGAGTTCTCTAGAGCACTACACCAAGAGAATATATATTTGTGTATTGTAAAGGGAGATGTATTCTATCGAGTATGCCTTAGGAGGGTTGTGCATTATAGAAAGCTATAGAAACAGGCTCCCGCCGGGCAGTGGTGGCACACGCCTTTAATCCCAGCACTTGGGTGGCAGAGGCCGGCGGATTTCTGAGTTCGAGGCCAGCCTGGTCTACAGAGTGAGTTCCAGGACAGCCAGGGCTACACAGAGAAACCCTGTATCGCACCCCCCCCCCCCAAAAAAAAAAAACCCAAAAAAAAAAAAAAAAAAAAGAAACAGGCTCCCAATACTGGAAACAGGATATTTCCGGAGTTACAATTCTGCACTTAAAGCTTGGAAACCGCTTGGAGTATTAGTTTCTGGTTCTGAAATGGAAAGAATCTGGATTGTGTGTCAGCTTGTGGTATCTGCAATACAAATGACACCACAGCTCAGACTCACAGCTTCAAACCCCTTTCTTCATGACAGCAGTTTGCCCATGTGTAGGTTCCACAGCTTCTGAGGGCAGATTTTGGCTTCCTACTCCCCATCCCACATGTCTTTTCTGGAAACACATCAGGAATCTCAATTCAGTCAAGTTGACAGACAACTCAGGTGACCAGTCACAGTATTCTGTTCTTTGATTTTAAGAGTAATTGGATTTTCTTTCACGTAACAACTCTCCACTGCCATTATTTTATGGCTAATTATGATATCATTGCTAACTTTCCAATTTAGTTTTTCTTCACCTCACTTTTGCCTATCATGGCATTTACTATTAAATTTAAGCTTTATTTTTCTTTGAATTTTGAGAACATTATAGCTTACAATGTTATTAATAGTAATTTAAAAGTATAAAATAATATTTATTTCCTCTCTATTACTTATATTATGGATTTACATATTTAACGTTTTCATTTTTAATCTTTTTTTTGAATGTTTTTATACTTGTATGCGATAAATTGATCATAGTTCATCCTCCACTCTCTACCTTCAAATCCACCTAGGACACCCCATCATATCTTTCTCCTGACTTTATGTTATCATTTTATTATTTATTTATTTGTGTGTTTGGGAGTCTTATTTGTTTGTTTAAACTCATTTTATCTAGCTAATGTTGTCCATATGTGCATATGTCCATATGTGCCCAAGGCTACCCCATGAGTCATAGGAAATCTATAAGTGACCACGTTCCTAAGGAAAGGTTACTCCTCTTTCCCCACCTTTCAACTTCCCACACTCCTCAACTAAAAGTAGGATCTATGGAGTTCTTCTCAAGCCCTTACTCAAATTTTTAAGTGACTTAATTTCACACAGATCCCATACAGGCAAGCACAGTTGCTTTGAGACCATGCATACAACAGCCATACCATGTACAGAGAGCATTTCACAACACTTCTTCCTATGCCTCTTATATTTTTCTGACCTTCCACATTCCTCTATGTTATTTTAGCCTTTGTCATGGGGTAAGGGTTAATACAGATGACACAGCTACAGCTGACACTCACAGTTGCTTATTTTCAGCATTTATCTCTTCACCACCACTCAGTATAATAATCTTCTCTGACACATTTGGAATAGCACAAATGTATGGATATAAACAAAAGATTTTTAAGGCAGTGTGACAGCATGATCATTCAGAAAAACAAAGCCAATACATTTTCCACTAGAACCTATGATTTCCCTCGCTGTGAATATTTACCATGTTCACACCTATGATTTCTCTCCTTTGGAGAAGGTCTCAAATAAAGAGTTTTTGGTTATCCCTGTAAAGAGCCTTGCCACTACTGTACCAGTCAGCATGTCTTGCTTGACAGCTTCGTATTGTAGCATACAATGACCAATGGTAGATAAGAACATTGTTGCCTTTCTTCATTAAGCAAACTGCATAGTAAAGTCTAGTCTTATGAAAGCTAGAGCTAACAGGGATAGCTTCTTGACTAGTTCAATACTGATTTCTCTGTGTCGTACAACCAATGTATGTGTCATTTGCAACAATAGGGACTTCTTGTCTCATTGCACTGAGAGCCCAAGAGCAATTATAAGAGCCTGTATTGTTTTGGGTGTCTATGGGCCCCTCTCTACAGTAATTCATAAGGAGGTAACCTATGTCTAGCTTTGAGAATTTTGTTTAATAACTCATGTCTTCTGGGAGCAGTATCATTCATTAACATGGGACATTTCTGATTAAACTCCTTTAACAAATAGCAATTTAATTAGCCTACTAATTAGTAGAACTTCATCAGCCTCCTTCCTGCATACTTAGTTTTGCTTACCTTGCCACTCCCTTTCCACTTCTCTCACTTCCAATGGACTGGTATCTCCCAGTATTTTCCTCTTTCATCCATGACAAATAAGCTCCACTGCACCCTCTGTTATATTCTTTTGCTTGGATTCCAATATCATACGTTCCCATGTAGGACCTTTGTATACACTTTGTTTTATTTTTTTCAGTCTTCCCACAGCCTCACATTTCACCAATGTCATCACTCCATTGCCTGATTGAACCATTTGAATCCAGTAACCTCCTTCTTTATTTTCATTTCACCAATATTCTACTATTTCAGTCCTTAAGCGAATATTCCTTTAACTGTTTCTAGTTTCATAACTTATGTCTGTTCTACAGGCTAAACATTCCAAAATAATTTGAATTTAGGGCCCTCATATGAGAAGCAGCAATCAGCATTTGTCTCTGGTCACCTAAATAGGCTCAGTATTATCCCCCTCCAGTTCCATTCATTTACCTACAAGTTTTTTGATTTCATCTTTCTTGACAACTGAATAGAACTCTATTGCATACATGGATGATTTTTCATTATCTAATCCTCAGTTGATGGACATTGAGATTGATTTGAATGCCTAGCTGTTATGGTTTAGGGTTAGGGTGCTGGTTAGAGTAAGGAGCAGTAATGAACACAGTTTTAAAATTATGTCTGTAGTAAGCGATAAAGTCCTTTTAGTATATGCCCAGAAGTACCTGAAGACCTATATCTGAGTCAAAGCATAATGATAGTTTCTAGTCTCTTGAGAAATTTTCAAACCAATTTCTAGATTTGTTGTATTAGTTCACACTGCCACCAAGGATGCCCAAGGTTATCTTTGCCCTGCATCCATGCCAATATTTGTTGCCTTTTTTAATCATGATAATGACCACTCTGAGTAGGAAAGAGATAGTTTCATAATGTAGTTTAATCAGCATTTTCCCAATGATTAAGGGCAGTGAACCTTTTAAAGTATTTAATCATCATTTGTACTTTTTTGGAAAACTTTCTATCCAGTTACATAGTTCATTTTTTTTATTTTCTTAAAACTTTTTATTGATTCCTTGTGAATTTCCCATGATAACACCCAATCCTGCTCATCTCCTGTCTCTCCATTTCCATCCTCCACCCTTTGAACCTCCCCAACACAAGTAAACAAAAATAAAAACAAAAACATAAAACTCATCTTTCTGTGCAAGCTGCAGTATGTCATGGCATGTCACACAGTACACACTTTTGCTCAATTAGCTTTACTTACAATTGCAATGAGTCATGGCTCTGGGTCAAGGCCTCTGACTTCCGGTACACTATCAATATTGGTTCCTCACCATGATTCCTCTCAGAGTTCCTGTTGCTGCTCTGTGACATGGAGATCCTGCAGCTTTGGTTCTTCAGGACCTTTCACATGACCCCAGCAGTTCATAGATGGCGCAGATGTTAGAGTATACCAACTCAAAGTCCTGGTGGGTGGCTGATTTTTTGAACCCTCTAGGTCTCTTGTGTCTGTCCTACCATGCCAGCTTTACAACACTAACACAGCTAAGAACAGGGCCATCCCTCCTGCACTAATCTGCTTAAATGACTGGGTTTTGCTTAATTGACTTGGTCTTTCTCTTCTTTCCTTTTCCTTTTGCTCTTCCTTTTCCTCTTTATTCTGTTCTTTTTCTTTGTATATTCCTGACCATAATCCCCTCTGAGATCTACTACTGGAAAAGATCTTCCTCTCATTTTGTGGGTTGTCTCTTCACTTAAATCACCATTCCTTTTACTGACCATAAGTTGTTTTGTTTTGTTTTGTTTTGTTTTACTTTCATCAGATCCCTTTTGTCAATTTTTGCTGTCATTCTCTGAGCTACTACTCTCCTAAGATATTATACAGAACTTCACACTGGAAGGTTAAACAATAAAGCATTTAAATTGAAAAGTTCATCTCATAATTTTTTCTTTTTTGACAGTAATTGTGAGAAATGACAAGTAAAATTTAATAATGCTAACCAAATAAGAAATTAAATATTATGGTTTCTATATAATCTACACTTTAGATTTAGTGCTTGGTCTACAACTGGTGATACCATGGAAAGGTAGTTGGTACATTGTACCATTAACTACATCAATAGCGTAGTACACTGGTAAGTTTGCAAAAGAAGGATGTCACTAAGAGCATGTCATGTCTCCAACCTCTTAGTTTTTCACTTTTTGCCTTTCGCTATCCTTAGGTTAGTAGCTTTATTTACCACAAGTTACAAAAACCATAAAAATTATTACCTTACTAAAGGCTCAAAAAAACCACACACACTTTAACTGAGTCTTTTGAACTCATGATACAAATGCCATTTAAGCAGATTTTCTTAATTATTTTGTCATAACAACAGAAAGATAGTTAAGACAATAATGCAATTCTCTAAAAATAATGAAAAAGATAAATATCAGCCTCGAGGATTCATGCACAGATACTAGACTAATTATATTTTGGTTGAATTAACTACAATAATCTCTGAAGAAGAAAGTGGATCCAGGGAAGTCTCCTAAGTTATTTGAAAGTGAGCCAGTATAAAAGCATGCACTGCTGCCTCAATCTGTATATGTATTCAGTAAGGCCTTAGGTTCATGATATACAGTTATTGATTAGAAAATAATTTTGTTATTTTTTATAATAAAAATATTATTAGAATTAATATCCATTTTCATTAAATAAAAATATGTATCTATTGACTGTTGGGATCTAGGTGCTATCAAATTTTCTATTCTTCCCAATAATATAATTGAAAGAAATATGAACTAGTCAGAAAGTCTGAGAATATCACATTTGACTCATTTAATCAATGCAATTATGTTAACTGGAAAAAATGAGAGAGGTGATAGGAGCCTGGAAAATAGTAGAGTTCATGTGTTTCCAATAGTAGAATTTAAAGTCAATAAAGACTCACAAATCTATTACACCCTTATAGAGTAAGCATCTAGAAGTCAGGACATGACAAGACACTTCTTTCAATACTAATTGTTGTAGTACCTATCCCAAGGAAAAATTAAAAAATAAAACTATGTGTATATATTCAGTGCTGGAGGCAGAGAATGACATTTTGAAGCCCCCAAATGTACTACTAGAAGCTTTGCCATTTGACCAATGTGATCCTATAAACTGTAATCTTGAGGGACCCATGATGAGAACAAATGCTGTACAGAGTCTTTGCCGACTTCTTGGACCATGGAGGGGACCCAGGAAGGTTTCTACCTCCTCAGAAGAGAAGGGGAGGGGAAAATTGGGTGTGGCTCATGGAAGAAAAGGTGCATGAGGTAAGGAGTGCAGGAAATTTACATTGGGATGTAAAGTGGATAAACAAATAAACAAACAAATAAATACATAAAAGCACCCTGTTGGGCTGTTGTACAAAAAAGAGTTTCCAAATAAGGAGCATTGAAAACCCCTGCTAGATTTCCCTATTATGAAGTAGGTTTGACAAAGACAAGGTCAGACTACATCTATAATCATGCCAATGATGGTAGTAAAATATCTAGGAGGCAAGCACTAGTAGGACACATGGAACCGGACAATAAGTCAGGCTAGACCCATTGCTACATATACACATTCCAATCTGTTCACTATTGCATAAAAGAAGAGGAAGAAAGTATTTAGCTTTGATTTACCTATCCATCAAATCAATATGTAGATTAAAACCATAAAAGGCCCTTTAATGAGATTCAAGTCTCATTAAAATAGTACAAGTTTAGGACAATTGAGATTTTTGTCTGAAATTCATAATGTACATCTAGTCATTAGTTTTCTTAGGGAAACAAACAAACAAACAAAAAACTCAAAATGTAACAAAATAACTATGGGACTTGAAGTTAAGACATACATATATTTTCATGAAAAATACAGTGTCAGGGGAGTGGGGGAAAATTTGTCAGTGACTCAGAGGATATATAAAAAGTAAGGGGAAAAGAAGTATGAAGTATTATGTCCCACATAACAACATATTGCTCTAGGGAATACACCTATACGTAACAATAATGAGTGGTACCAAGACATTGGGCAATTTGGTTTGGTTTCCTAGAATATAAAAAGTTTACTGCATTGATAAAATATTAGGAAACCTTGTTGGAGACTCAAGTGAACTATAACATTGGAGGCATTTCTCTTTGTAAATATTATTTCATGCTATATGTTATATTCTTTGATATTGTGTCACCAACAATAGTATATAAAAAGAGGTCGATTAATAGGAAGAGAAATCAGCACACTATCTTTTTAAATTTATAATATTGAAAGTTATACTCCAAAACCTGTAACAGGAATAGTAATGAATTATGAACAGGGCTGAAGAATAACTCAGTTAGTAACATGCAGAATTGAAATTGATCTCTATAATTTAACACAGAACCTGTTTGTAATTCTATTACTGTGGAAGCAACAGCAGATAGGTCCTTTGAGTTTTCTGGCCAGTACTAATCCTGTGGACCAGGTTCAGAAGAATGTAAGATCAATGCTGTCTCTAAAGACTATTGTGTAGTGCATGAAGATAAACATCAGAAATTATCCTCTAAGCCTCATATGCATGTGAACATACACATGTACCCACACAAAAGAAAATAAAAATCAATTTTAGTTACTATTTGAGCTCTCTTGGCATCTCATCTTCTTGATCTTAAGTGAAGACATAGATGCACACTTTTAGAAGTGTTACATATCCTTGACCAAAAAGGATGGAAATTCCAAGCTTGGACATGTATGAAGCATAAACAGTAGAATCCTGTTGTTATCACCTTGCTGTACTGTACTGAAAATATGTCCACCCATTCTGCAAACCAAAAGAATGTAAAACATCTCTCATGAATACCTAGGTACTCATAATAGCTAAGCTATTATTTCATATATATATATGTATGTGTGTATACACACACACACACACACACACATATATGAAATTGTATACAAGACGAAAAGTGGATTAACTGGAGGTATGTTTCATAAATTTTGTTTTAATGACTGGCTCTCTAGTCATGTAAAATGTGAAAATATCTTCTGACTATGAATATCATCAGTGTCCAATTTAATGATACTTATGCTAAGGTAGCTGCCATATTTAAAATGAACAATGCAGCTATAATGATCCAATTTTTGAGTCAAATTTCATTTAAAAGCTACCTTTTGATCGAGAACTTCCCATTGACATAATCAATAGATGAACCAATTCCTGTTACCAGTTCCATGTTCATGTCTTTTCTTTGAAAACTTGAATGGATTCACACAGTGGACTCAATCATACTCTCTCTAAAAGTCCTTAGATTCTATTCTCTGTACTCATGAGATTATCAAAATGTTAATTTTGTATAATTTTTTAGTGCTTTCTTATAAGCATTTTGCCAAAATATATGGCCTCTTATGTAGGCTTGTATCACATCCTAAATCATTATCTTGTCTTAATAGTCTATGGTAAATATAACAAAATACCATAATCTGAGCATCTTAAGTGACATAAATTCGATTTCATGTTGTTATAGGGATCAAAAATCTAAGGAAAGGTGGATATTTCTGGATTCTGAGGAGAATGTTCTTCTTGACTAGAATACTAATATTGTACTGTACTAATACTGAGTTATTCAATATCAAACTCATTTCTCAATGGCGGGTACTATGAGATGTATTTGATTCATGAGGTCCTACTTTCAGCAACAGATAGATCACTACTGAGCTTACAACTGGATAGACTTTAACAAGTAGTCCCATATAAAAGGCGGTAAGTCATCTAAAGCGGGATTTGAAGGCAATAAGTTCTCTCCTGCATGCTTTCACTCTTGCTCTTTATTTTCTCTCTACTTCCTGTTACCCATGAGGGAAGCATTTTGCTCTACTATCCATTTCTGCCATGATATAATGACTCACACAGACTTAAAACTCCCAGACACAGTTGACCATAGATTGAGGTCATGAAGCTAACAAAAACTGTCTTTTCTTTACATTTTTAATCAGATATTTTATCAAAAGAACAGAAAAGTGTCCAATATAGAGTTGATTAATCCCTCAATATTGTCTCTCAGTACTGTGAAATATTAGTACTTGTAATGATTTAAATAAGAATGAACCCCCCATAATCTCCTTTGTTTAATATGTGTTCCTCAGTTGCTGGAATAGTTTAAGAAGTAGGACATGCAGTATTAATGGAGGAGGGCAAACTCTGAGATTTCAAAAACTTCTACCCTCTTGTCTTAGTCAGGGTTTCTATTCCTGCGCAAACATTATGGCCAAGAAGCAAGTTGGGGAGGAAAGGGTTTATTGAGCTTACACTTCCATTTGCTGTTCATCACGAAAGGAAGTCAGGACTGGAACTCAAGCAGGTCAAGGAGCAGGAGATGATGCAGAGGCCATGGGAGAATGCTGTTTACTGTCTTGCTTACTTTGGCTTGCTCAGCTGCCTTTCTTATAGAGCCCAAGACTACCAGCCTACAGATGGTACCACTCACAAGGGGCCCTTCCCCCTCGATCACTAATTGAGAAAATGCCTTACATCACATGGAGACATTTTCTCAGCTGAAACTCCTTTCTCTGTGATAACTCCAGCTTGTGTCAAGTTGACACAAAACCAGCCAATACACCTCCCCAATATAGTCTGTTTTTCTGTTTGTGGTTCGTGTTGTGAGCTCTCACTTTTTACTCCAGCATCCTACTATCTTGCCATTTACACCCCTCCACCATGAACTCTAACCATCTAGAAACAAGGGACCAGAAAAAAACAAAACAAAACAAAACAAAACCAAACAAAACCAAAAAAAACCTTACTTTTATGTATAACCCTGATCATGGGGTTTTACCAAAGAAATAGCAAAGTCATTAATAAAAATACCACCATGATCACCTAGCTGTCCCCCAAAATCCTCCTCAGCATATAACTTCAGATATGTTTGTTTAAGAGATTCAGCTTAAGACTGGGCAGGTCAAAATTCAATTGATTCCATGTATCCTACTTAGAAGTAAATGACATAAATGTTATTTATGCAGTTAAAATAGTTTAAAAGTGAAAGTGTTTAAAACTTTGTAAAGCTTTTCTCTTCTTATACATTTTTTAAAGAAAAATTGACATTAGTTGTACATGGAACTTATCTGTATTCTACTATATTAATGTCATTGTAAATGTCATTAATGTTATGGTAAGTTTTTATATGAGGTCCACCAACTCTCTGTACAGTGAATAAAAATACTAGTTTATTACATAAGCTTGTACTATAGAAGGTTTCATCCTGTTAATTTTATTAAATGAAATATTTAATTATTAAATATAATATCTGTGTAAATGTTACACACTCTTGAGCTATTATAATTCATTCAATGCAATTTTAATCATATTTTTGACTTTGTTAGGATTGATTGTACTGCTGTGAACAGACACCATGACCAAGGCAAGTCTTATATATGACAACATTTAATTGGGGCTGACTTACACGTTCAGAGGTTCAGTCCATTGTCATCAAGGTAGGAACATGGCAGCATCCAGGCAGGCATGGTGCAGGAGGAGCTGAGAGTTCTACATTTCATCCGAAGGAAGCCAGAGACTGACTGGGCATCCTCAGGCAGCTAGGAGGAAGGTCTTCTAAGCCCACCCCAACTTCCTCCAACAAGGCCACAGTTTCTAATAGTGCCACTCCCTGGTTGAGCATATGCAAACCATCACATTCCCCTCCCTGGCCCCCATAGGCTTGTTCAAACATGAGTCTCTGGTGTCCATACCTAAACATAGCATAATGCAAAATATATTTAGTCCAACTTCGAAAGTCCCCTTAGTCTATAGCAGTCTCAACAGTGTTAAAAGTCCAAAGTTCAAGGAATCTTCTGAGATTCAACCAATCACTTAACTGCAATCCCCAAAACAAGACAGGAAACCAGCTGGGCAAACTCCAGACTCTGCATCTCCATGTCTGATGGCAAAACAGTTTTCAGATCTTCAGCTCCTTTTTCATCTTTGTTAACTGCAATGAAGTTCTTTCTCCTAGGCTGGATCCACTCCCTGTTATCAGCTTTCCTTGGCAGGCATGCTGTGGCTCTTGCATCTTTAACATCTTGGGGTCCCTAAGTCAACTTCAGTTTCACAACTTCTTGTTTCAATGTTTTGGATCCTCACATGATCTTCTGGGATCCTCCAAAGTGTTGGTGTCACTTCTCCAGCTCTGTCCTCTGTAGCATTCTAAGTTCAGGTTGATCCATTCCACTGCCACTGCTGTTCTTGGTGGTTATCCCATGGTACTGGATTATCTAATACACTGGGGTCTTCTGCTGCAAATAGGCTTCACCAATGACTTCTCATAGGCTCTCTTCATGGTGCCAAGTCTCAACTCCTTTGCAGAGACCCTTCAATCCTGGGCTGTCAACTGCAACTGGGGCTGCACCCTCATCAACGACCTTCCATGGCCTTTCACAGTGCCAAGTCTCAGTTGTTCTCTGTAATGCCTTTATGCCTTCACAACCAGTACCACCTGGGTGACTCTTACACATTACCAAGTATGGCTCCAGCACAAGGTACAACCTTGGCTATCTCTGGAACACAGCTTCTTTGTGCAGTCAGAAAACACTTCCCAGAAGATTTTACTTCAGTGATGCTGGTCTCTTCTAAATTACCACTAAATTTTTAGCTCCAGCTAACCCACAGCAATTGTCCCAGTAGTCCCTTCTATTTTGAATTCTAAAGCCAGAGCTATGTGGCCATAGCTGCCAAGTTCCTCTGCTTGCTGGGGCTGAAACATGATTCCCTTGTTCTATTATATTATCAATAGCTTTCTGTTTTCCAACTCCTTCACTGACTAAGTTTGGCTGTCCTGGAACTTGCTCTGTAGACTAACTTTGAACTCAGAGATCTGCATGCCTGTCTCCTAAACACTGGGATTAAAGGTATGGTCCACCAAGCCTTGATTTAAGTTTTCTTCACCTAGAACTTGCTCTGTCCCAAGCAAGCCCTGAACTCAGACATCTCTTTGGCTTTATCTCTTAGGATTAAAGCTGTGTACCACCATGCCTGGATCTAAATCTAGCTGGATGGGATCTTGCCCCAGTGTCCCATTCCTGTCATTTGTTATCTTCTTGAGCATAGGATTTAGCTCCATTCCACTTCCTGGTACCATATTAATACACGAATCATATATTTTATATTTTTCCTTTCTCAGCTTGCTATGCTTATTTAAAATGCTTTTAATGAGACTTAACCAAAGAATAAAGTCTATGATGGGTATTTCTGAGACTTGCTTTGTCAACACAATTAATATAAGTCTCTTTAACTTGGTCTCAGGTAGAGTCTTCAGACAAGGGCAAAAAGTAGTCACATTCTTCCCCAAAATACCACAAAATCAGTCTCTAAGCCACATATTGAAATTCTTCACTGGTACCTCTTGAGGCAGGTCCACACAATTCAGATCATTCTCAGTAACAAAGTCTCCCTTATTCCTGCTAGGGTAGACTATTAAGCCCCATTTAAAGCATTCCAGTACTTTCCAAATCCAAAGTACCAAAATTCACATTCTTCCAAACAAAATCATGATCAGGCCTATCACAGCAATACCCCAGTCCCTGGTACCAACTTCTGTCTTAGTTAGGGTTTTACTGCTGTGAACAAACACTATGGCTAAGGCAAGTCTTATAAATAACAACATTTAATTGGGGCTGGCTTACAGATTCAGAGGTTCAGTCAAATCTCATCAAGTCTGGCACATGGCAGCATCCAGGCAGGCATGGTTCAGGAGGAGCTGAGAGTTCTACATTGTCATCCAAAGGATGCCAGGAACCAACCGGGAATCTTCAGGCAGCTAGGAGGAAGGTCTTCTAAGCCTATCCCCACAGTGACACACTTCCTCCAACAAAGCCACATCTTCTAATAGTGCCACTCCCTGGGATGAGCATATGCAAGCCATCACATTTTTATTTTAAATTATACTGTACCTCCCTGTTTATCATTTCATATCAAATAGTCTTACTAAATTCTTCAAAAATCTCTGGAAACTTATTACTATTTAAATTGACGTTATTTTTTTTTAAAAAAAATATGAGTTTTTCTGATTACCTACATGGGTGAGCTTTGTTCTTTCTCATTTGGTATTTTGTTACAGTCCCAAAACAATTGCTGTAGATTTTATGTTATTTATTAAAGTAGTTTCCTACTTCTAGCACCTGTTCTTATATCCATTACATTATTAGAGTTCATGGAACAAGTAACTACACAGGTTTAGGGCTCAAATTATTCCTTTTTGGCAAGGATTTTTCTGTCTGGGCCAGGTAGCATATTATCTGTAAGATTGTTTCATATTTTGGGTAGTTGGACAGGTAGCAGTTGGATTCTTATAATGGTTTCAATATTTTTTTTTGTTATAGCTGTTGTTGGGTTAGTACATGGTTATTCGGTTCCTCAGTTTTATACCATGTAGTTTTTCCTATTTTGGTGAAATGATCATTTATTTACCAGATGCTCTAGACTAGTAAGCATCGCATGATAGCAAAATTTAGTGCAAAAGAGATTTTTATATCTATATATTCTCACATTAAACTCAGACAAAATAATTCTAATTGTGAGAACAAAATGAATGGTTATGGGAATAGAAAGGAAAAATCAAAAATCCCTACTTGTAACATGTAATTCTGTCTTCTATGACAGCATAGCTTCCTGTTTTATCAAGCTCTAGATGCACAACTTATGACTCATTTGTGATGTCATAGATCAGCTATATCTCTTTTAGCAATTCATGTAATGCATATTTATCAATTTAAGTTATCAATTTAATTAATATTAATCTGTCGGGTAGATGACATTATCAACATTTTCCAATAATGGTTGAATGTATTATCACAGAATTTAAAAGTTAAGTTCAATATAACAACTGGAATTTGGAAATTATACTCTTGAGTCTTGAGTTTTTAATGAGGACTCTGAAATCTGTGTTATTTCTAACCACAGTGCTAACAGACAGAACCATGCTTAATGCTTGTATCTTCTTTGGGTAATCCTCTTATCTTTTATATCACCTGACTATGTATACAGGAAAAAATATGTAAGAAAATGGGAAGGATTTATTATGAATACAGTTTTTGAGGTTTCTACTCATGATCAGATGACTCTATTGACATGGACTTAAGTTGAGAAATGATTTCACAGAAGCAGGAGGGTTATGCAGAACAAAGTTGCTCAACCCACAGTAACCAGGAAGCAGAATAAAGGGCAGAATATGACAAAAGATAACATCCCTCAAAAGACAATGTCTATAGTGAGCTTAAACTAAGCCATACCTCGTGAAATTTGAAAAACTTCAAATAGTGCCATAAAAATTCTGAATCTATAATTAGGTCAATCCATTGATTGGATCAAAGCCCTCACAGATCTATTAACCCTCAATAACTCTATTTATCAGCTAAAGGTTAAACCTTTCCCATATAAGCCCTTGGGTGACATGCTTTATATCAAAGCTGTAAAATCTATGTTACACTTTTTCTTTCTTTCATGTATAACTTCCTAAGTTTTACAGGAAGAATTTATAATCACATAATTTGCTAAATAACTGCCTTCCACTGATACAATATTAATTTCCTATGATACAGTATGTCATTTCTCAACAGTTTTACATTTTGGTGCTTATTCATAATTATGATCTTTCTCCCCCAGTCTTCACAACTAAAATGTACAGATTACTTTCCATATATCAAAGACTCAATATGTTTTCCAGATTTCAAGGGCAAATACATGTTTTATTTTAAGAACCAATTTAATATTTTGTATATATACATTCACAACTAAAGAAATTTATTTTATTCCTAGGAATAAAGTGAATTTGACAACATATTCATAGCCCTAAAATTTGCACAGTTCAAGACTGCATGGTTTCCTAATAACATTGAAATTTACAATATAATCATAATTGCATCTTTGTTCTTGAGCAGTATATCTTTGCTGAACTCTAAAAAAACAAATTTTAGGGTAATTATACTTAGGGGCTTGTATTTGGACAATGATAATAAAAATTACTAGAGTTATATGTGTGCTATCTCTATGTGTATATTTATATTGTTAATTATCTTATGGCATTAAGGAAGTAAAGAAAGTGCAGGATGGCAATCGTGACTTAAAAAAGAGTGTCTACAGTCTCCCAGCTACTTCAATTAAGACACACCTCCCTCTCATTGACCATATCATTGATATATATATATATCAATACCAATGAGAAAAATATACTAGCATCAATTGACTTGTAAAGAGTTCATCCTGAAGTAAAGGTGCTATATGGAGTCACTACAATTATTCTAGAAAATTGTTTTTTCTAACTATTTTAATAATGAAGAAAGTATGATGTTTACTGAAATAGTAATAAGCAACCAGTGAAAAAAACTTTTGTTTTCAGACTTACTACATGCCAAGAAACAAATGATAAAAAAGATAACAAGGGGGTAAGAGAAAGTAACATCACAGGAGATCTAGGAACTAGCCTCTTCTGTAAAGATCGTTCAAATTAAAATTAGAGTCAAAATTTCTTTTTATTTTGTAATTGCTTTCAGTACCCTAACCGAATCTATTCTTTCCCAAGTAGGCAGTAGAGACATAAAGTTGACATATTTAGTTTAAAAGGACACCTAAAACTTAACAGAATAAACCTCATTTATACTTCGTGATAAATGTGTTGCCCTAATTTTCAGGTATCTTTCTTAGAGAAATAGAAGCTGCCTAATACAATCAACAAAGTCGCTCTGTTATTGTATACCTGTCATAGAGATCGCTGATTAACCTCTAATTTCCCAGTTTTACAGTCCCAAAGCTGTCTTTCTTAGTCTAAGATTTATAGATAAACTTTCACAAGATATATTCTACTAGCAGCATACACAGCCAAACAATAGTACCACCCCAGACAATCGTGTGAGAACCAGGACTGAATGGGAGATGAGGTTACAGCATAGTCTCCCTCATTAAAGTTGTACAAATCCTATAAATCAATAATGGAGTTAGACCCTTCCTCCTTATATAGCAGGGTAGATGAAATACTTACTGGAAGAAAGTTACACTTTGGAACTAGAACTATACAAATCATATTCCTCTCTTTATTCAGTGATTAGAGTTTCAACAAATATGTATAAATTTATAAATACTAATAAGAATTTTATTTCTCTTTATTTTATGGACATGAGTGTTTGCCTAAAATTTACATATGTGTACAACATGGTTGCCTAGAAATCAAGGAGGTAAAAAGATGGCATTCCATCTCCTAGATCTAGAATTCCATCCAGTGTTGGGGAGCGGCCTGCTCCATCTGGGAGCTAATAGCTAAATACAGGTCCTCTACAAGAAGGTTGAGTGCTTTTTAAAAACTGAGAACTCTCTCCAGCCCCCATTACTACTTAAGATTTATACAAAAATTGGAAATGATGATACCTTATAAACACATAATAAATACCAGTATAGCTGTTGTATATTAATAGTGATAAAAAATGTAAGGTACACTAGAATGGAGTGATTTATCTAGTTTTCACTCATTGCTTCACTGCCAGGAGACAGTCCCCAGCTATTAACAAGTATGAAGCTGTCTGTGAGCTAAATGAATACCTTAGACTTATGTAAGATTTTTTGTACCTTTGTACTTTAGCCAGCATCTATGAACTTACAAGAGTGACAATTTTTAATGCAATGCCTAAATTACTGTCATTGATTCCTGAATAATTTTGGACATACACATTTTACCCCATGAAGTGAGATGTGGAACTCATCTGTTCATAATAGCAATCAATTATCTCTAGTGAAATATTACAGAGAGTTGGTTATTTATAATGCTGGAGCTGTAGACATACACATATTTTTCTACTCTTCCTCAATTTCTGTCCAATTTTTAGTTCAATTTAAAAATTTTCTACTCACCTTTTCACTTTAAAATATTTACTTTTCTTTCAGACCTCCATTATATTCTGCTTTTGTCATTTAAAAGGATTTAGAGATGTCCCTTTTCCCCGATAAACAAATTATCAGCATTTGAAGAAAGAAAAATACTTTGTTGCAAGTAGTAATTAGATTTTATTAGAAGCTCAAATCTGTTTCTATCTAGTGAAAATTCCATTGGCTCCTCAGTTTTCTTATTTTGTACCGGAATAACTAATTAATAACTTTCCAACTTTCAGAAAAGAGTAAATATAACACAGAATATGCTTTTGCATAGTTTCTGCATGTCATTTAAGGGCTGAATCAGTGTACACTTTGCATGAAGTCAAAATATTTGCTCTTTCCTTGACTGGAGCACTTGCCTGGTTTATGTATCTCTGTTAACATCTCATCCATTTTATTTACATATTCAATAATGAAAAATAATTAATCTTTGTAACAACTAAAAAAAATGCTTCTGGAAGAGAGGGGTATTGGTGATATTGGGTACTGAGGGGAATGGAGACAGGTAAAGGTGCAGTCAGGATATCTTTTATAAGACAAGAACAAATTTTTTTAAAAAGCTAATTGTCCAATCCAATTTTGTGTACTGCAAATCATTTCCCTGTGCTAATTTTTCTCTACTAACTAATTACCATCCACACAAATAATGTTTCCTTATTCTCTATGATAAATGGTTTGGTTTTTTCCCCCTCTATTCACATTTTATCGGTATTTTAGTGTTTAAACAGTATCTCTTCTGTGATTTCTCTTGACTAATTTATCTTTTATGAATCTTCCTCCTCTCCTATATTACGGAACGTCTATTCAATCGCTCTTGAACTGTTATAGCTAGGTATTAGTCTTCTTAGAAAAGGAAACGTACCTTAACTACTCAGAGCAAGATAAATTTCATTTGCCCTTAGTTTCCTCATTTTTGTACTGGAATACTAATATATAGATTTCCAATTTTCAGAAAAGGTTGAAAATAACAAGAAGTATGCTTTCGCACAGCCACTGCACGTCATTTAAGGGCTGAATCAGTGGCCACTTTGCATGAAATCGAAATCATTGCTCTCTCCTTTGACTGGAGCCTAGCCACTGTATTTCTGTTTCTATGCCATCCATTTCATTTACATACTCACTAACAGGATAAAGAAACCTTATTCTATATGGGAACATCAGAGCTTTTAAAAAGTTTTAAATTTAAACAATAAATACATATGAACAACTTTATTGATATATATATATATATATATATATATATATATATATATACACACACTCTTGTTTTGGATTATTTCTACTTTAATTTAATTAATCATGACTTACTTAACATTTCCTGTAGAATGTTTAAGTAAAAACTTTCCATTCCACTCATGATCCAAAATGATATATCACTATAACAAGGAAGAAATTTAGAAAATATTTTCTACTAACATTTGCAATTATTAATATTATTATTATTATTAATATTATTATTATTGCTAAGTAATATTTAAATGTCATGGTGCATGGTATATCTAACCCAAGCAATCTGAATATGAGACAAATGTTTGCCACATGGAAAATAGTACTACAAAATAAGTTCAAGGCTACTGTGTGCATTTTAGAAATATTTTCATTTACCTAATTAAAATTAGCATCTTGTGGAATAATATGATGACTATTTAAATATAGTAAAATACTACAATGATGCTTTTCCATGTTTAGTTTTTTTGAGGGAATTTGTATTATGTATTTTGATTATATTCATCTCACTACCAACTAGTAGATTCATCTCTTCTTCCCTATACTGCCAATTTTTCACATTAATTATTTAAAAACCTCATTTTCAATTTATGTTACCCATATGCTCTCAGCGTTATGTTCCTTTGTTTATGTCATGGAAGCAAGTCACCTGCCACCGTGGCTTCATTGTTGTAATGGACTTCATTCCTTTGAGATGTGATTCCACATGAACCACCTCTCCTTTAAGTTGTGTTCCATCATATGCTTGGTTACAATATAGATGGGGAAACCAAAATATTCCATGACAAAACCAAATTTACACAATATGTTTCCACAAACCCTGCCCTACAAAGGATATTAAATGGTAAACGTCAACGAGGGAAACCACACTCTAGAAAACACAAGAAAGTAATCT
>CM052708.1:35755215-35777932 GCA_028551405.1 Uromys caudimaculatus | reverse complement strand
GGACAGATCTTGGAATCACAAACTAAACAGAGACACAGTGAAACTAACAGAGGTAATGAACCAAATGGACTTAACAGATATCTACAGAACATTTCATCCTAAATCAAAAGAATATACCTTCTTCTCAGCACCTCATGGTACCTTTTCCAAAATTGATCACATAATCGGTCACAAGACAAACCTCCATAGATACAAGATGGTTGTTACTCTTATAATGGTTACTACCATGATGGAAGTTTTTGAATGCTGTGTCATATGATTTTTTCATAAGAAAAGGACTGCTATTTTGTGGTTAATAATATGAATTATTATGAATCTCTTTTCTTGACTTTAGCAATTTAACCTAAAATTGTGAACAAACTGAAAATACTTAATTTATCTTACATATACATAAATAAATTTCATCATTTTCTTTTTTCAAATATGAATTTTTGGCATGGAGAATGAATTACTACAGAAATAAATGACCTTCAGGAATGATAATAAAATTATTCTCCATGAACTTATCAATATATTATACTGCATGTTTAATAGAGGAAAGAAAATAATTGTCTGATAAAATAGTAAATAGTCCTCAAACAAATCAAGAGGGAGAGGAGAAACACAGAAAGTTATACTTAGTATTTAAAATGAACCTTAAAATGTGAATGAAGAGAACTGGTGGAAGATGATGTGTACCAGGAAACCAGGAAACAGAGATCTGTGTTATGACTCCTGACTAAAAGAATAAGATACACAATCTTAATTCTTAGCCTCATGTGACATATTTAGGACATGAGGTCCAAGTCTAAACACACAATTCTCTTTAGTTTTATATGCATGTTGAATGGCCCGTTAGCTAGTTTCTAGAGTTTCTTCACACATCAATCATGAGATATCAGTTATATCTTGTAGCATTTTCTTCATAAAGGTTGTCTACCTTTACTTACTCAGCCATTCTTCTAAATAATTGTATTTTTCTACTAGAAGAATCTCAAAAGTGATATTTTTACTTCTTCTCATATCAATTCACATGGATTATAAACAATAATTAATTAACTGCAATCAATTATTGTTTTCATAGTGTAGAACATTTTAAGGCTTTTTCTGAATTTTAGGGATTTGTTCTGAACATATGTCTATTTCAACATATGATATATGAATATCAACTTGGTAGCCATTCTTCTCAAACAATATTTTTCACAGTATCAACCACCACTTATGCATATATAATACTTAAACATGCTATATCATCTAAATTCAAAAACTGATCCCATTCAATAGTTTTATAATTTTACTATGTATCCCCTTTTACCAAATATAGCTATATACCTCATCTATGAGGAACTGTGGTGTTTATCTCTACCAGTTCCACTGCTACATTTTTGTATATCTCTTATGTCATATGAAATATTCTAGATGTTTGCTGTAACATATTAGCAATGCTACTGTACAAGTGCCTATTGAATAATCCAGACCTGGCTAATAAAATTGATTATATAACATATGTTTTAATTCTGTTTTAATAAGTTGATTAGCTCCATTTTTAATTAAAGTCCTTAAACATAACTACCACTTATTCTATTAGACAATGTAAGTATAAAAATGGAGACTATAGTAAAAACAAAGTGAAGAAAGTATTTGAAACTGGAGAACACAGTGGATTTTAATCATAATCTATGTTGCAAAAAATATAGATGAGTTGATAATTTCCTTAAATAATCTTAAGTTATCATACACTGTAAAAGGATTTGTTATAATGTTCTTAAATGAATGTGTTAATATATGTCAATATGTCCCCTCAACCACTACTTCACCCCAAACCTCCCCCAGCTAGTTCTATCTTTGCTTCTAGATGGTTTCTCCTTCTGTTTCCGTGTTATACATATTACACTGTTCTGCTTTAGATGTTTAAAGAGTCCTCCTCTCTCCTATGTTCCCCATTTTCTAGTTTTATAAATCTTTCTTTCTCTCTTTCTCATAAATATGTATATAATAAGATGTTACACACATAAATACAGACAAATACACACACGTTATCTTGGTTCTGTAACCTAGAAATATCACTCAGTATTTTATTTCTGACTTTATTTCATTAAGGTTATTTAGTTATTTCATTTAATATAATGGTTAGCAGTTCAATCACTTTCCTACTTTCTTCTAAATATCATGATTTCACTGTTATATTCAATAAAACTCCATTATATTTGTGAAAAATATTTTCTCCATATATTCATGTACTGACATACATTTAGACTGGTTGTATTCAGTGAATAATGTAACTAAGGAGACATATTTTCAGCTATCTTTGTGATATGTTAAAATGGACTCCAAAGTATATTCACAATGGTATAAATGATATAGTTGGGTAATTTGGCGGTTACATTTCTAGGTTCTATTTCTTGTTCTTCTTGCTCCTCCTCCTCCTCCTCCTCCTCCTCCTCCTCCTCCTCCTCTTCCTCCTCCTCCTCTTGCTCTTCTTGTTCTTCTTGTTCTTCTTGTTCTTGCTCTTCTTCTCCTTCTCCTTCTCCTTCTCCTTCTCCTTCTCCTTCTTCCTCCTCCTCCTCCTCCTCCTCCTCCTCCTCCTCCTCCTCCTCCTCCTCCTCCTCCTCCTTCTCCTTCTTCTCCCCATACTATCTATCTTAGTCACAGTTTCTATTCTTGCACAAAAATCATGATCGAGATGCAAGTTGGGGAGGAAAGGGTTTACTGAGCTTACACTTCCAGGCTGCAGTTCATCACAAAAGGAAGTCAGGACTGGAACTCAAGCAGGTCAAGGAGCAGGAGATGATGCAGAGGCCATGGAGGAATGCTGCTTACTGGCTTGCTTGCTTGCCTGCTCAGCTGGATTTCTTATATAGAGCCCAAGACTACCAGCCCACAGATGGTACCACTCACAAGGGGCCCTCCCCCCTTAGATCACTAATTGAGAAAATGCCTTACAGCTGGATCTCATGGAGGCATTTTCTCAACTGAAACTCCTTTCTCTGTGATAAGTTCAGCTTGTGTCAAGTTGACACACAAAACTAACCAGTGCAATAGACCCCTTGTCAACTTGACACACAAACACATCACCATTAAGCCCCAACCCTTATTTCCTTATTCATCCCCAAGATCTAAATAACTTTGCAAATTCATACATATTAACATTTCAGTCCCTTTTAATCATCCAATCTATTAAAATTCAAAGTCTTTTAAAGATTCAAATTCTCTTAACGGTGGGCTCCACTAATACCTTTTTTCTTCAAGAGAGAAAAATATCAGGCCACAGTCACAATCAAAATCAAAATCAAACTCCAACTGTTCAATGTCTGGGATCCACTCACGATCTTCTGGATTCCTCCAAGGGCTTGAGTCACTTCTCCAGTTCTGTCCTTTGTAGCATACACCTTGTCTTCTAGGTTCCAGATGCCTGTACTCCACTGCTACTCCTGTTCTTTGTGGTCATCTCATGGTACTGGCATCTCCAAAACACTGCTGTCTTCTGCTGCAACTAGGTTTAACAACAACCTCTCATAGGTTCTCTTCATGGTTCCAAGCCTCACCTCCTTTACAAGGCCCCTTCAATCCTGGGCTGTCAATTGCAAATGAAGGCTGCACCTTCACCAATGGCCTTCCACAGCCTCTCACAGTGCCCAGGCCTCAGCTGCTATTGACGACTCCTTCATGCCTTCAAAACCAGTAACAGCTGAGTGACTCTTACACATTACCAAGTCCTGCCACAGCACAAGGTACAACCCTTACTAGCTCTGGAATGCAGCCTCTGTGCTCTCAGAAAACACTTCTCAGAAGATTTCACCCCAATAATGCTGATCTCTTCTTAATAACCACTAATATCTTATTAGCTCCAGCTAATCAGCATCAATAGTCCCAGCAATGCAATGGTTTTACTTTAGTAGTTCTGGTATCTTGTTAATCACAGCTGTTTTCTACAACCCCAGCTAAGCAAAACCACAGATTCTTAAATCAAACTAGCAATGGCCCTGATAAAAGTCTTTAATCTTCCCTCTGAAATTTCACAAGCCAGGCCTCCATCTTCTGCACTGTTCTCAACATTATCTTCCAAACTCCTACAGAACATTCCACAGAGCAGCCCAAAGTTCTAAAGTCCTTCCACAGTCCTCCCCAAATATGGTCAGTTTGTCACAGGAATGCCCCAGTTCACTGGTACCAATTTGTCTTAGTCAGGGTTTCTATTCCTGTGCAAACATCATGATCAAGATGCAAGTTGGGGAGGAAAGGGTTTATTGAGCTTACACTTCTATGCTGCAGTTCATCACGAAAGGAAGTGAGGGCTGGAACTCAAGCAGGTCAAGGAGCAGGAGCTGATGCAGAGGCCATGGAGGAATGTTGCTTACTGGCTTGCTTGCTTACTCAGCTGGATTTCTTATATAGAGCCCAAGACTACCAGCCCACAGATGGTACCACTCACAAGAGGCCCTCCCCCCTTAGATCACTAATTGAGAAAATGCCTTACAGCTGGATCTCATAGAGGCATTTTGTCAAACTGAAACTCCTTTCTCTATGATAAGTTCAGCTCATGTCAGGTTGACACACAAAACTAGCCAGTATACTATCCTTAACAGTGACATTACCAGTTTGCATTTCATAAGATAAAATTTCGATTTTCATTTTCGCTGGTAGTTAAACATTTGGACTCCCTCCCAAGTGTTTATTGGCCATTTGTAATCATTCTTTAAAATTTTTCCCTATAACTCCAAATTGTAATTTGTATATATATATATATGCATCTTAAAATCATGCATCCTACCTGTGATAATTATATTCTCTATTATGTATTGGCTTTTTAATATCATGTAGTCCAACATCTTAATTCATGAGATTATATACTGTGTTAGCCTAATGCTATTGAGAAATCATAACTATGTTTGTACAATGATGGATTTTTACATTGTTTTCTTTAGAAGTTTCTAACAGGCAGGTTGTATAGTAAAGTCTTTGGTTCATGTTGAAAATTTTTTTTTGTATGAGGTGAGAGACACAGTTCAAATTTCTTCCATATTCATTAACCAAATTTCCTGGAAGCATTTGGTCAAATAGGCCTTTTTTCAATATAATGTTCTGGATAACTTTGTTAAAAATAAGGTAGCTGCAGTGATATAGATTTATTTATGGGTCTTCTAATCAAAGTGTCACTTTATGAGTTTGTTGTTGCTTTGTAATTTAACTTGAGGTAATTCACTGTGCTACTTCTAATGTTGATTTTCCTGTTTAGGATAGTTTTGGCTATTAATATTATTTTGTACTTTATATGAATTCCAAGATTTCTTTTGTACACTACAAAATTTTAATTTTGATGGTGAGTGCATTGAATCTGTAGATTGTTTTCCTTAGCATAGCCATTTCAGAGTATCAATTCTGCTAGTCCATGAGAATGGGCAGACTTATATCTGTAATGTTTTCTATCCCATCTGTGTCTACAATTTTCATTGAAGAGACTCTCATTTCCTTTGACTCTGTTCATTAACCACCTTTCCTTCATTTTTGTCTTTGACATTTAATATTTGTCAATTTTTTTCTCAATTTTTCTCTGGGCATGTTCATGACAGATATAGAGAAAAGCTATGGACTTTTGTATGTTGATTTTATATTAATTTTATATTAATTATTAAACTATTTATCTAAGATTTTTCTAATGGATTCTTTGAGGTCTTTTAAGGAAAAAAAAATCACATGCCTACTGTTAGAGTTTCTATGAGTTCATATGTGCACTTGCCTTCTTGTGATTGGAAAAATATTTTGGTTGTTTTTATTTATTTTAATTGTCTCCCTCCCATGCATTTTACAGTCTTTACATCAACTCTTCTATATAGATCTATGAGCATAGTGGAGAAGGAGGTGATGATGACATCTCATATAGGGCTGAGAATTAACAAAACAGGCTTGAGCTTAGAAGAACCAAATCCCATCAGAAAGGAGCAGAAATAAACATAAGCCACATCCCTAGCCAAGAAACTATTTATAAACAATAGTTTCTGGATGAGGGAAAAAATCTATGGGGTCTTCTCTTTTACCAACAGAGTCAGACCAGAAAAATCAAGCATAGTCCTGTGTAGGAACCTGCTCAAGAGTAGTTGATCAACAAAATCAGACGCCATAATTTTACTGACTTGTTTTGTGTTGTATCATGTTATTATTGTTGTGTGAGTTCATACAGTGCTATGGAAACAAAGTCATTCAAGGTTGCATGGACAGGCAATGAAAATAGTTGAAGAAACTTCTTGAAGAAGGTATGAGGTTTAGAAAACTTTGGGAACTAGCCATATTTCTGTTTGATTTTATGGATGAGAGAGATACCAATTTTATATTAATATAGACTTTTATCAATGGAATATCTGTCTTCTGGGTTGGCAAGTGAGTATATCAATCACTGACAATAAGAGACTATCATACAAAGAATCACTTAAGGTTCTATCCTTTTGAACCTCTGATATTTGAAGTCTTCATCTGATTCTGGGTTTATGTTACTGAAGGGATGTGGTAGCATGCAATGACTGCACCTCTTTGAACTCAAGGTAGAGATGAACAGGAAGCTCTAACAAACTTTGTCACTCACTGAGATGCTGCAGCCCATAAAGAATTTGCCCTGAATGATCTCCAGCGGTACCTTAACTGTGAGGGCCTAGCCCATTCCTTAGGTGCTAAATCAACATCCTCTTGCAAAGGAGAATGTTTAATGTGTTGTTGAGAAGACTGGCTCAGTTGGTAAAGTACTTGCTGTGAACATGTGAAAACCTGAGTTTAGACCTCCAACTACCACATAAAAAGACTGACTTGGTAGCATGCCCCCCCAAATCCTCATGCTGCAAAGGTGAAGAGAGGAGGATGTCTGGGGCTTACTGGACAGCTGAATGAGTCAGGTTCAATGAGAGACTATTTCTAAAACAACAACAACAACAACAACAAAAACAAACAAACAAAAAGGTGAAGTGCTGAAGAGACACCTCAGTGGTTACAAGCACTATGGCTGCTTTTCTGGAGAACCTAGATTTGATTCCTTGCACAATATTTCACAACTATCTATAATTCCAGTTTCAGGGCATCTGATATTCTTTTCTAGTCTCCATGACTAGAATGACTGAGGAAGAAATCTTATCTCAATTTCTAACTTACACACACACATACACACACACACACACAGACACACACACAGACACAGACACACAGACACACAGACACACACACACACAGCAACAAGGTAATAATTGTTTCAATATTCAATTGATAGGTTTTGGGGCTATAGGCTTGTTGAAAAGGGGTTTTATTTCTTCCTCATTCAAGATGGTACTAAGGACTGTGAAACCAGTCAGCTTGGAAGGGAGTATGGTTTTAATACTGAAATTTTTCTGTTATTCTCTGCATAGTGGTTGAACTGAAATTCTAATTACAAAGGAAGAGGGAATGGGATACAACTTTACCATCAGGATGTTGCTGCTTTCTTGTTTATAATGTCCAACGCTACATCTTCCAAAGGGAGCAAGTTAGCAGGACAATTTAATTTCAAGAAGATTCTAATGTAAATGTCTTATCTGTTCATTTCTATACATGTATCATTTTGATGCATCCCCCAAAAAGTAGAATTTAAAGCTACTCAAAAATCGCCTCCAGCAGAAAAAGAGGGCATCAAGTAGAGGGATGAGATTGCCATCTCACAGTCAAAAACTCCGACCCAGAATTGTTCCTGGCTAAAAAAAGCTGCAGGGGCATAAATGGAGAAGAGACTAAGGGAAAGGTCCAGTGACAGGCCCACATTGTGATCCAACTCAATGGGAGGCCCCAAGGCCTGACACTATTACTGATGCTATGCTGTACTTATAAACAGAAGCCTAGCATGGCTGCCCTCTGAGAGACCCAGCAAGCAGATAAAAGAGTAATATGTACATCCTTACAGCCAACCAATAGAATGAAGCCAGGGGCCTCTGGGGTTGAATTAGGGAAAACCTAGAAGAAGCTGAGCAGGAGAGAAACCCCAGAAGGAAGACCAGCAAGCTCAACTAACCTGCTCTCCTGAAATCTCTCAGACACTGAGCCACCAACCAGGCAGCATACACTAGCTGATATGAGGCCTCCAACACATAGAGTAGAAGACTGCCTGGTCTGTCTTCAGTGAGAGAAAATGCACCTAACCCTCTAGAGACTTGAAGGCCCCAAGGAGTGGGGAGGTCTGGTAGGGGTGGGTACATCTTCTTGGAGACAGGGAGGGAGGGAACAGTCAAAGGGCAGACTGGGAGGGGGATAAAGACTGAACTGTAAAAAAATGATTAAAGAATTTTTTAAAAAGTGTATAATTGAAATAATATTTAAGAGTACAAATTTCTGAAACTCCTCAATAATAGAGCCATTCATACAAAAAATCAAAATATATTTAGTATGTGATTACTACATTTCTCAATGAGAAATTTCTCATGAGAAAAAACTCTCAAAGAGTAAAAAGAGAGAAAATAAAATAATTTCTTCTATTTGAACCTGTATAGTTTTAATTTTCTTGTCTTATGATCCATGTTCTAAGTTGGTAATAGTTAATAAGAATGAACAGAGTGAAAATCTTTATCTTCCTAAGGTCTTAGAAGAAATGGTCTTAGCTTATGTCCATTTAATACAATGTTTCCTGCAAGCTTGTCATGTTCTTGTTGTTCCAAGTTTCCTTGGGACATTTTCTCAGGAAGAGATGTTGATAATTTGTGGAGACGCTTTCTCCATTGAGATGATCATGTGGATTCCGATTCTATTTATTTACACTTATTGATTTCCACCTGTTGAACTGAATTTGTATCTCTACAAAGAAACAACTCTTACATGGCATTTAATATATATATATATTCATAAATGACGGATTAATGTTTTTTATTAATAATGTTAAGTTTGTGTTTAACAGGGGAACTGGTCTACAGTTCTCATCTTTTTGTGTATCCATAATCATTTTGTATCAGTGCAATGTTACATTCGCTAACTGAATATGGTGATGTTATACGTACAACTATGTGATGGGACAAGTAGAGAAGCACTATCTGTCATCAATGGGAGGGGAGGCCCTTGGTACTGTGGAGGTTTGATGCCCCAGAGATGGAGAATGTTAGAGCAGTGAGGCAGGAGTGGATGAGAGAGTGGAGGAGCACCCTCATAGAGGCAAAGAAGAGGGGGTATGGGATAGGGGAATTTGTGGAGGGCAACCAGGAAGGGGCATATCATTTGAAATGTAAACAATAAGGTAGATCAATGGAATAGAATTGAAGACCCAGAAATGAACCCACACACCTACAGTCATTTGATTTTAGACAAAGGAGCTAAAACCAACCAGTGGGAAAAAGACAGCATTTTCAACAAATGGTGCTGGTTCAACTGGCAGGCTACATGTAGATGAATGAGAATTGATCCATTCCTGGCTCCCTGTACAAAGCTCAAGTACAAGTGGATCAAGGACCTCCACATAAAACCAGATACACTGAATCTAATACAAGAAAAACTGGGGAAAAGTCTCGAACACATGGGTACAGGGGAAAAGTTCCTGAACAGAACACCAATGGCTTATGCTCTAAGATCAAGAATCGACAAATGGGACCTCATGAAATTGCAAAGCTTCTGTAAGGCAAAGGACACTGTCAATAGGACAAAATGGCAACCAACAGATTGGGAAAAGATCTTTACCAATCCTAAGTGCAATAGAGGGCCTGATATATACAATATATACAATCCAATAACAAAGAACTTAAGAAGTTAGACTCCAGAAAACCAAATAACCGTATCTAAAAACTGGGGAACAGAGCTAAACAGAGAATTCTCAACTGAGGAAATTCGTAGGGCTGAGAAGCACCTAAAGAAATGCTCAACATCCTTAGTCATCAGGGAAATGCAAATCAAAACAACTCTGAGATTCCACCCCACACCAGTCAGAATGGCTAAGATCAAAAACTCAGGTGACAGCAGATGCTGGGGAGGATGTGGAGAAAGAGGAACACTCCTCCATTGTTGTGGGATTGCAAGCTGGTACAACCACTCTGGAAATCAGTTTGGTGGACCCTCAGAAAAATGGACATAATAATACCTGAGAACCCAGCTATACCTCTCCTGGGAATATACCCAGAAGATGCTCCAACATGTAATAAAGACACATGCTCCACTATGTTCATAGCAGCCATGTTTATAATAGCCAGAAACTGAAAATAACCCAGATACCCATCATCAGAGGAATGGATACAGAAAATGTGCATTTATACAATGGAGTACTACTCAGCTATTAAAAACAATGACTTCATGAAATTCGCAGACAAATGGATGCAGCTTGAAAATATCATCCTGAGTGAGGTAACTCAGTCACAAAAGAATGAACATGGTATGTACTTACTGATAAGTGGATATTAGCCCAAAAGTTCGGAATACCCAAGTTTCACTTTACAGTAACTGCTGGACTGAGAGTGAGGTCCCAGATGGAGGAGTTGGAGAAGGGACTGAAGGAGCTGAAGGAGTTTGCAGCCCCATGGAGGGAGCAACAGTGTCAACTGGCCTGACCCCCCCCCCCCCGGTGCTCCTGGAGGCTGGACCACCAACCAAAAAATATACATTGAGGTACCCATAGCTCAGACCACATATGTAGCAAAGGAGGGCCTTGTTGGCCATCAGGGGGAGGAGAGACCCTTGGACCTGAGGGTTTTAGAGGCCCCAGTAAAGGGGAATGTCAAGGTGGGAATACGGGAGTGGGTGGGAGGGTGAGCGGGAGGGGGAAATACCTTCATATAGCTGGGGGTGGGGGGATAGGGAGTTTCCAAAGAGGAGACCTGGAAAGGGGGAAATATTGGAAATCAAAAAATTAAAAAAAAAAAAAAAAAAGAATTTGTAAGAATTTGGTTGTGAATCTCCAGTCAGGGTTTTTACTTGGGGTGGGGGTGGGGAGCTGTTTTATTACTACTGTAATCTTATTGTTGTCATAGAACTACTTACTTTGTTTACAGTGTTTTGATTTCTTTTGTATTGGCTATGCCAATTTAAGAATATAATAGCTTCTTCTGGACTTCCCTATATTTATGAATAAAAATCTTCAAATTCTATACTAATAACTCTTCCACTTTACCACGTAGTGGAGGAATGTTGTGACATTCTTCTTTTCAGCTTGGTTACATTAATTTAGATCTTCTTTGCTTCTTTTGGTTAGTTTTATTACAGTTTCATAAATCTTACTTTTTGTTCCCCTCAAAGTCACTCTTTGTTTGGTTATTTGAATTGTTATTTTAGCCTCTATTTTATTGATTTCTTCCATTGTATATATGATTTCTTGGCATCAATTCTTTTGTGTTTGACATGTTATTTTTTCTAAAACCTTGAAGCACACTATGATATTAGGTATGAGATCTTCCTAGGGTGTTGATGAATGTTTTCATAGCTATAAACTTTCCTGTTCAGAGTGTCTAAACTGATTCTCATAAATTGTGTTTTTATTCTCTGTTGATTCTACTTTTCAAAAATTTCTTCAATGATTTATTCAGTGACTCACTGTTGATTCAAGAATGTATTGCTCACATCCACATACTTGGCTGTTTCTGTAGTTTCCTTTGCTATTGATTTCTAGTTTTATTTGCTCTCTTCTGATAAGATATGAGAATCATTCCAATTTCTTTTGTATTTGGTAAGAGTTGATGGGCAACCTAAAATGTGGTTTCTTTTACAGAATATTCCATTGGTTTCTGAGATGGTATATTCTTTATATGCTGAATAAAATATTTTGATGTACCCCTGTATGTCCATTTAGCATATTGTAGAGTTTAGTTTTCAAGGCTTTTGCTATATTTAGTTCAGGTGGTTTATCTAAAGATGAAAGGAGAGTATTGAAATCAACACAACTCATTTCAAAACCAGTCTATTATTATATGTTTATTAGTATTTGTTTTTGTAAAATTGGGAACCGCACCAATTGGTATATGTATATTCACAGTTGTTATAATTTCTTTATAAGTTGTTTCTTAATCTATTCTGATGATTTTAAGTCCAGTTTTTAGAAATCATAAATGCCCTATGAGCTTTTTCTTTAAACCTCTAACCAGTTAATATATTATGATTCTCCATCCTTTTCCTCTCTATGTGTGGATTTTTTTTACCTATGAGTCCTGTTTCTTGGAAACAAAAGCACCTTGGATTCATGGTATGAGTCTGTGCATTAAGTCAATGTCTGTATTTTTAATTGGAAATATTTAGATTTAGATTTATTGTTGATAGATACTTCCTCCTTTATTAGTACTAAGGATTGCTTAATAGCATATTGTTTTGACATAATGGAGTCATTCATAACTCTCTTTTGTTCATAAATTTTTCTCATGTAATTTGTACTTCAATGTGTTTGTATCTTTGAGACTTAAATTTTTGTTTTTAGTATTCCTTCAATTAGCTTCTGCAATGATGTCTTAGCTGTCATGAATTCATTGTTTTGTACATTTATTGCAACATCCTTATTATTTAATCAATTACTAATATTAAAATACCTCTTGGAGGTAGAGGTCTTGGTAAGTATTTGCTTCTATGATAAAAGATATCATTATATACATTCTCAAGTTTGAAGAATTGTGATAGGAGAGATATACCATTCTTAATTGTTTGGTTTGTGTGTGTTCTGGCATTTTCTTTTCAGTTTTTAATATCTCCTTATTTTTTATCACCTTTTTGATAATAAGTTTTACCTTGGGAATGTGAGGAGCAAGGAGGCAGCTCTGAGACTGGTGCAGGTAAAGGGATGTAAAGGGATTGTCTTTCTACCTTTATGATCCTGTGAGCATTTGTTACTCTCATAGAATGACAGAGCTGTTGATATTGTGTACATCATTGGCACATCATTGTTCTTACTTTCCACAATATAAAAGACAGATAAGTGACTCCACAATTTGAACTACCTATGGATTTCAGGCTGAGTATTATCAAATTCCAAAGCCAATTTTAGCTGTGATCTGCCTAGAAGGACTTACCACTCTTTCTCGATACATTTCCATATCTGTGCACAAACACCTGTTAATTGTGCCTTGTAGTTTCTTAATATCTTGCCCTCCTGTTCACTATGGTTGATTTCCTGGGTCTTCTCTCACTTCTGACTCATGGTAGCTAAACAGCCTCCAACTTGAACTATTTTTGTTTCCTATTCTCAGGTACCAAGTGGAGCTCTGTCTTCAACATGATTTTTCTCAAGGAGGTGTATGATTCCTTTCTTCCTAGTCATATAATATTATATTGTGAAATGTCTCTCTTTTTGCTCAATCGTTTGTTGAAAAAATTCCTCTTTGATCAAAAATCATTGTAATGGCTAGTTTAGCAACTTGTTATAATGTGGAATAACCTTTGAAATGTCATCAATAAAGGATTTTTCTATGTCAGGTTGGCCTATAGGCATGTCTGTGGAAGTTTGTTTTGATAGCACTAATCGATGTGACTAACTGCGGATGGCAACATGCCCGGGACTCAGGTCCTTGACTGTATAAACATGGAGAATGTGAGTTGAGTACTAGAAATGTGTGAATCTGTTCTGCCTCTATTCTCAGCTGTGGGTATGAGTATGTAGGTATGAATTGCTTCAGTTCCTGTCTTTATAGCCCTGTGACAGTAGACTTTAATTTGGGACATAATCCAAATAAAACTTTTCTTTTTTGAAGTTGCTTTACAAGGGATATTTTATCATTGCAACCGGAAAGATGAATCTAGGACAACTATAATTGGATTTTTTTCTTGTGGTAGGATTTCTTGTTTCTCACCTGTTTTATCATTTAGGAAGAGTTTCTGGTCCCTTCCTCTCTTAAGTCAGTGAAGTTAAAGGTATACTCAGCTTACTTCTTATCTTACATTGTCTATATTTTCTCATTCCTTTTCAGTTATCATTTCATTTTTTTGTGGATTTCTCCATTGTTTTGCTTTTTTGGCATAGTCTACTTTTAATTACCTTGGTTATCATTATCACTAAAGCTTAGGGAAGCAGATTCTCGACTGCCATCTAACCCAGAAGTCTGATCAATCTCCTTGTGACAAAAATATTTGAAATAAAAACAAATTCTAAGTAAAGTTATTTGTGATAAAATATGTTTAGAATAAAGCAAGGCATGGTGATACACACCTTTAATGTCACCACTTAGCAGTCAGGGGTAGGTGGATCTCTTGAATCACTGGACAGCCTCTTCCTTTTATAGTGAACTCCAAGCCAACCAGAGTTACAAAGTGATGCACTGTCTCAAGACCAATAATGATCACAATCATAAAAATAGTCTAAATACAATTTGATGAAAGAGTAAATGAATAGTTAAAATTATACTGAATATTGTGATTAAGCATGATTTGTTCATGAAGCTAAATTGTGTTTAATATCAGGGAATCTATTATCATAATTCATGGTATCAACAAATTGAAAGAGAAAAACAAACATCTTATTAATTATGAAAAACATTTTCTAAATTATGTCATAATTATTAATGAAATTATAGGCAGAAAAGAAAAGAAATAATCTATAATTAAATATTAAAATAATTACTATTAAAATCAAGTTCTAAGCAATGTCTAGACAAAATTTTTCTTCTTATCATTATTATTAAAATGACTACTTTTGTTATTATATTAAAATTATTTTTAAATGATACAATCAGTAAAAAAGAAAAAATCTTGCTTATTGTTAATGTTCACTGGCCTAAATGCTGAAATTAAAACTAATGTTTAATAATGTTATTTTATATTGATATTACAGTAAATGAAAAGATTTTTATCAATTTTTGTAACTAGACCACAGAAATAAAAATTCATATATATGACATTATATTGGCACAATATTACATTTGGAAACATTTAAAAATGTTTAAAGTGAAGTACATCACCAATACAAATCTAGTAAAAGAATGTAAATCAAGACATGATAAAGGTAAAACAAGTGAACAAATAAAATATGTTATGTACAAATTATGAGTATTTTAAGAACATAAATTATTTTAAAAATATTTTCTTGTCACAGTTTGGTTATTTATTTGTTTGCATTTGAGACAGGGTCACATATAATATAGATTGTCTCAAATTTACTATGTAGAAAATAACAACCTTTATGTTCTAATCTGCCTACTTTAGCCATCACATCTGACTAAATCTAATATGAACATAATACATTTCAATGAAAACACTTGGACCATTGTTATATATTAAATCTGATGGATGGCTTTTATTTCAGTATTTTTATGTGAGAATAAATTCCCACAATATCATTAGCTAAAAGTAGTTACAAGTATTTTCCTCTCAAGGTATCAGAACTAGTATTAAATTTATCAACTGCATCAACTAAAGAAACAAAATAATTGAGCAAGATTAGAAGTTCTGAGAGAGAGCTCAATATATACCTTAATTTATTTAGAGGCAAAAATACCTTTAAATTGCACAGAAAATATTATATTCTAAATAACAGGTTTGACAACACATTTCTTTTCATGCAGAAGTTAAGTAGTACCAACAAATTCATTATATATACGTATAAAAACAACATACTCATTTATTTAATGCATAAGTATAAAAATTAATAAAATGAGATTGCAAGAATGGCGAAGGTAGTGGCTAAAACTTCATGAACAAAGAATAGAAGTTCAGAAGTTAAAAATGATAGGCAAACTTTAATAAAAAATGTTCATATGACAAAATAATAACATGCATAGAACACAGGGATAGGAAATGAATTATTCCAAAGTCTGGCAATGCTGAAGATGGAGTTATTATCTTTAATTTATAATGGTACTTGATAAATGATAGGACTGGTGCTAAATATTAGAAAATGTGCAAAGTACTTGGAGAGGCAATTAATACAAGAACAAATTTTAATGAAAAGATTCTCAGACTCATTAGTTTTCAGAGTAATGCAGAGAAAAGGAACACTGCGCTATCACACCAGAATCACAATGTCACAATTAAATTCTTTCATACCTTTCTGTTGTAAAGTATGTCCAAGGACTCTGAAGTATGCATTTTATGTAAATGAAAAATGTTAATTTTTTGCAAATATTTTGGAAATATATGTGAATACATAGAAAAATAATCCTGGTGAGTCTTGGTGAATTATCTCACAGGCAACAAAATCACCCATCTATAAAGGTACAGAAGCAATTACTATATGATTAAATTGTTTATACTTACAAAATAATCATGATATGAAGAGAATTTTCATGAGCATAAGAATAGATAGGCATACCGTATCTACATTTCATATTCATCCTCTAAGATTGTTTGGTATAAATCAGGTAATTTGAAATAATGGTAATACACAAATGAGCTAAAAATGAGGATGTATAAATTTATTATATTCCATGATAATTATGTTGAACTCTACAGATAGACACAGTTTAATGAAGAACAAACTCAGTCAGAAAGTCTTTATAAAGAAGATAGACACTGACGAAAATTTTATGAATATGTAAATTTAGATGTTAGACTAAATGCAATATAGTCAGATGATACACTAAATGCTACAAAAGCAAAATATTAAAGGAAATTCACAAATACACTAGAAATTTAATGACATTTTTGGAAGACCATCAGCAGTTAGTTGCTTTTTGCTTATGAAGTACAGTAGAGGAAGCTGACTACTCTTGAAGAAAGGAATAAGAATTCCTCCAGGTTGGAAATGATGTTAACAAAATGTGAATGGTTTTTTAAAAAAATTTAAAGTGTACAAAGGAGAAATTCCTGATAAAACATAACACATCGTGAATGTATTTGAGCATTTTTTCTAAAGATTTATTATTGGATTATTAGTTTTCACATACTACTACAAAAAATAGTTTTATATATATATATATATATATATATATATATATATATATATATATATATATATATATATATATATAACAGAATAAACCTAGTGAAGAATTTATAGGGCAGACCCAAGAATGCTTCAGAAGTATAAAGCTGTGTAAACTTTCACCTATCAAATTTCATGCAGATGATCTCCTATCAAAGATTCTTTGTACTCTGTTTAGCTCTGTACCCCATTTTTAAATTAGGTTATTTGGTTTTTTTGGAGTTTAGCTTCTTGAGTTCTTTATATATTTTGAATATTAGCCCTCTATTGGATGTGTGAGGTTAGTGAAGATTTTTTCCCAATCTGTAGATTGCCAATTTAGAATCTAAAGTGACTGAAAAGCACTGAAAGAAATGTTAAAAATCCTTAATGATCAGGAAAATGCCAATCAAAATGACCCTGAGATTCCACCTTACAACAATCAGAATAGCTATGATCAAAAACTCAGGTGACAGCACATGTTGACCAGGATGTGGAAAAAAAGGAACACTCCTACATTGCTGGTGAGATTGTAAACTGGTTCAACCACTCTGGAAATCAATTTGATGGTGCCTCAAAAATTCGAAATATATCTCCCTGAAGACCCAGCCATATCACTTTTGGGCATATATCCAAAAGACGCCCCACCATGCCATAGGACCCATGTTCCACTATGTTCATAGCAGCCTTATTTGTGATACCCAGAAGCTGGAAACAACCCAGATGTCCCACAGCGGAAGACTGGAAACCAAAAATGTGGTTCTTTACACAATGGAATACTACTCAGCTATTAACAATGAGGACATCTTGAGTTTTGCAGGTAAATGGATGGAACTAGAAAATATCATCCTGAATGAGGTAACTCAGACTGAAAAGGACAGGCATGGTATGTACTTACTGTAAGTCAATATTAGCCAAAAAATGTACAGAATACGCAGGATATAACCCACAGAACTTAAAATTTCTGACGCAGAGGTGTTCTTTTCTAAAAGAACTGCAGGGGCAAAAATGGAGAAGAGACTGAGGGAAAGGTGGTCCAGTAACGAGCCCAACTGAAGATCCATCAAACTGGAAGATTCCAAGGCTTGACACTATTACTGATCCTATGTTGGGCTTACAGACAGGAGCCCTGGGAGCTATCAGACACTGAACAACCAACCAGGCGGTATACAGGAGCTGGTCCAAGGTCCTTGACACATATGAAGCAAAGAACACCCTGGTCTGGCCTCAATGGTAGAAGATATTTCTAATCCTTAGGAGACTTGAGGCCCCAGGGACAGGGGAGTCCTGGTGGTTGGGGAGCGTCCTCTCAGAGGCAAAGGGGAGGAAGAATGGGATGAGGAACGGGGAGGAGGGCAATGGCTGGATTGTAAATTAAAAATAATATGCCGGTACATTATTTCAAACACAGCCTTAGCTTCCTTTTCATTTGATTAAATTAAGAGAACAAGTCAAGTGCTCATATGTGCAATATACATAGTTATATTAAGCTGTGGAATACGACAATATTATATAACTGTATCACTGGTGCTAAAACTGATACTTATAAAAACCTTTACATAAAATTTAAAATTATTGAAAAAGAAAAGTCTTGCAAACAGAGGTGTTAAAAACCTAGGAAAGAACTTAAACAAAACAATATTTGATCAAGAAGAAATGGGTTTCTACAGGTTCTCTCTTCCCTTTGTTGGGTATTTCGGCTGATGTCATCCCTGTTGGGTCCTGGGAACATCTTGGGTCCCTGGAATCTGGGACTTTCTAGTGGCTACCCCCATTCCCCATCCCCCACTGCTACACACCCCCATTCAATTTCCTGACCCTTTGTACTTCTCCCCCATCTCCTTCCACACCATATCCTCCCCCCTTTTCCCTCACCCTCCTCTCTTTCTTCCAGATGCCTCCCTTCCTCTATCTCCTGTGATTATATTCTTCCCTCTTCTGAGTAGGCCAACCATCGGACTAAGCACGGGGACCCCAATGGAAGAGTCAGGGGAAGGACTGAAGGAGCTGAAGGGGTTTGCAACCCCACAGGAAGAACAACAGTATCAACCAGCCAAACCTTCCAAAGCCCCAGGAACAAAACCACCAAACAAAGAGAAGACATGGAGGGACCAATGGCCCCAACTGCATATCTGGCATCAATGAGAGAGGAGCCCCTTGGTTCTTGAAGGCTCGATGATCCAGAGTAGGGGAATTGCTGGGGTGCAAAGGCAAGAGGTGGTGGGTGGGTGGGGGAGCACATTCATAGAAGCAAGGGTTATGGGGGAGGGGATAGGGACTTTAACTGGGAAGAGGGATAACATTTGAAATATAAATAAATAAAATAACCAATACAAAAAAAAAAAAAAAAAGAAAAGAAGAAATGAGTTAAGACTATTCTTTCAACATGACTTAATTTTTGTGGATGCTAATTGAAACACATTCTATGGTTTCATCAAACAGGGAGGAGTCAAAAATGTAATTAAATAGGAAAATTAACATTCATATTTTCATTACTGAATCCTGTTCTTAAAGAGGAGACTTAGAAAAGGGGAAACATTGGAAATGTAAATAAAGTATCAAAAAAATAAATAAATAAATTTAAAAAATAATACAGTTGGAAAAAAACAAATATATATATAAATTATATTTATCATAATAGATAACAAAATCCCACATCATAATACATACACTGAATCAGATATTATACTTGCAAATCTAAATAGACTTAATTTCATTTAGGGATTTTTGATCATATTAAAGAACTATTATAAAAGAAAACATATATTAAAATGTTTCACAAAGCAAAGAACAAGTGAGAAGGGTTTAGCACAGGGGAAAAGGTATTTAAAAAGAAAGGAAAAAAGGAAGGAAGAAGAGAAAGATGAAGGTGGAAGGTCTTAAAATAAGAATATATTGTGGAAGGATGTTACTAAACCTGAAGTTGGATAACGTTAAGGTCTAAGCATAAGGTGATGGAATTAATGATGCACAGCATGGACAGATATTAAAATGGTGCAATGGATTATATCCTTAATACTCGGCTATGAGCTCCATGAATAAAAGCAATATTTTAGCCATCTATAAGCATTTTAGTTGCTCAGCACTTCAGCAAGTACATTCCATTTTGTTCTCCTAGAAATTTAATAGATCTTGCATTTATTTTATTTCTTTACAATTGTATTTGGTGTTAATCATATTTTATGCTGGCTTAATTTGCATTTGTAGTCTTATGGTACTGAGCATACATCCTTTGCCTATCATCTATCTCTTTTGCTGAACTTCATACTAATCTTTTGTCTGTATTTGAATTGGATTCTCTGCATCTTTTATTTTGCTTGGATCATGGTAATAAAGCACCAGAGTGGAGGACTCCAGTAGAGGAATATTTTCTCTTGGGATACTGGAGACTAGACAGTTAAGACCCAGTTCTGGACACTGCTAGTTTCCTGTGAGTTGATAAGAGTTGATTTCAAAGCCTTTCTACTCACTTTTGAAGCCTTGCAGCCAAATGTTGGTGTTTCTTGGTTTATGGACAAGCCACTCTATTCTCTGCATACTCCACATGGTACTCCTAGATTCCTGTGTGTATGCTTATACCAAATTTGTTATTTTTAATTAAGGACATCAGTCATATATATTTAAAGTCAACTGCCAATAATGGCCTCATATGCACTTGATTATGGCTACAAAGAGTGTATCTTCAAATGGAGCTATAATATAGGGTTATGAGAGTTATGAATATGGTACTTGAAATTTGGGAAGATGTTCTATAGAAGTCATGGCATAAGAAGCTCAAGGGTACAGATGTGAGTTAGAAGTTTTTCATATCCATATGAATATGTATGCCCTTATGAATGCCAATCACATTTGACTGTATAGGACAGTGGAAGATTTCAGACTCACTAAGTAAAGCACTATCAGAACCTTAGAAAATAGAATTTGTAAACATGAACCACACTGCTACTGGTGATAGCAGAGCAAGACGGAAACCTGGGAGAGGAAAGTGTGGGAAATGTTTAGATATATGAAGAAGAAATGTGAATCTTTAGAAGATATTGATAATACACAGAAGAAAAGAATATGGGACAAATAACAAAAAGTATTTTATATCTAAATATAAATTTATTGAATATATAGATTATAATATTAATGACACAAATATTTACAGCTTTCATAAGCATGTAGGAAAATGTAAGGGGAATAGTTTACTAAAATGTGTTCCTTGGTTCTGATTAGAAGGAGCTAACTGGGGGCTGGAGAGATAGCTCAGCGGTTAAGAGCACTGGCTGTTCTTCCAGAGGACCTGAGTTCAATTCCCAGCAACCACATGGTGGCTCACAACCATCTGGAGTGGGATCTGATGCCTTTTTCTGGTATATCTGAAGACAGCTACAGTGTATTCATATATACAAAATAAATAAATAAATATTTTTTTTTAAAAAAAGAGCTGACTGTAAAGGGAGGGAACCTTCCCACAGTGAGGTAAGCATTGAATTAATTTGGATTACAATGCAGTGAAAGGTTTTGTGTTTGCAACTCATGTTGTCATCATGTTCTTTCTCAGAAATTTGAGAGTTTATTTCATCTAGATCATTTTCTGGGTGAATCAAGAATTACAGAATGTCTCCACTTTCTGACTTTTTCCTATTTCTTTTTAGGATTTAATAAAGCAAGAATCAAGATTGGTTTGTGAGATACATAAAACTGTGCCCGATACATCTATTAAAATCAATAGCAGCAATAAGAATGAATTATAGGCACGGCAGAAGATGGAATTTTTTTACATCTGATACCTGGAGACTTAACTTGCCTGACAAACAAATAACAGTAAGAAAGACCTAACGGCTGCCCCACAACACAAACTTTCTCCTTTTCAACATATTAGAAGTATCAAAAATAATAATTACATTAAATTGTTGATGCCTTGCTTAAAACTCTGTTATGATACCATCTTTATATTTATATGGTTTCCCAGTCTCTAATTGACATTCCAAGAATCCCAGTTGTTTCCTGAAACACAGACAGTATCAAACTCTACTTTGTGTCCTGTGCAAAGACATACAGGTTTAAGGCCTGTTTTCACTGAACTATGTGCTTTCCATGCATTGTTGCAATATCTGCTCTGAGAAGTGAAAAAAATCCCTACCATGAATTTATTTTTAAATTCTTCATGATTTTAGGAGGAAGATACCAATTCTTAGCCACATCATAGCCTTGTTAAATCAGTAACTTATTCCCTTTTCCTGAAAGGAATACCTCCATGGCTTCTCCTTGGTAAAACTGGATCAGCAGCTCTGGGTAATTATTAAGAGATCATTACTAAGCACAGTAATGGTTACACAAACATTTGGATTAAGATACAATAACAATTGTCATGACAACCCAGATCGCTTCAAAGTGGCTAAAGGCTAAGTAATATTTATAATGTGGATGTTGTATCTTCACATGTATATGATTCAGGTAAAGAGGAAAAGTCCTAGCTTTTTACCACATTACTTAAAATAATTTGTGTTTTAAAATGTATGACAGTATGATTTTGCAATTTCCTATTTAATAATGTAGACAGTAATCAGATATAAATTATTCCCATAAGGTAAATAATATCAAGAAGAGATTTTTATGTTTCTGTGTAGAGAAACTGACTCTGTAATTATGTGATGACTGTGTATATTTATGTCATCGATACGCCTTGGAATGATGCTATATTTGCAACAAGTTTATTTTCTATAGCATAGTATTATTTGTCCTGTTTTTTATTAAATTTTATTTGTCTGGTTCAATCCTGGCTGCACTCCTTCAAGATCAGTCTTCAAGTACACATTGTAAAACTATATCACAACTGGCTCTGGATTTTTTTTTTTTCCTCCTTTTTTATTTTTGATACTTTATATACATTTCCAATGTTTCCCCTTTTCTGAGTCTCCTCTTTGTATACCCCCCATCCCCTCCCCAACCCGCCTCTAGGAGGGA
>CM052708.1:35693521-35749021 GCA_028551405.1 Uromys caudimaculatus | reverse complement strand
CCATGAATTCCTGATCTTTCCAAGACTTTTATCCTGAAGGGATGCTGAATTTTGTCAAATGCTTTTCAACATCTAATGAAATGACCATGTGGTTTTTTCCTTTGAGTTTTTTACTATGTAGTGGATTACATTGATGGATTTCCGGGTATTGAACCATCCCTGCATCCCTGGGATGAAGCCCACTTGATCATGATGAATGGTCGTTTTGATGTGTTCTTGGATTTGGTTTGGGAGAATTTTATTGAGTATTTTTGCATCAATATTCATATGGGGAATTGGTCTTAAGTTTTCTTTCTTTGTTGGGTCTTTGTGAAGTTTTGGTATCAGTGTAATTGTGGCCTCATAGAAGGAATTGCGTAGTGTTCCTTCTGTTTCTATTTTGTGGAATAGATTGAAGAGTATTGGTATTAGGTCTTCTTTGAGGTCTGATAGAATTCAGCAATGAACCCATCTGGACCTGGGCTTTTTTTGGTTGGGAAACTTTTAATGACTGCTTCTATTTCTGTAGGCATTGTGGGACTGTTTAGATAGTTTATCTGATCCTGACTTAACTTTGGTATTTGATATCTGTCTAGAAAATTGTCCATTTCATCCAGATTTTGCAGTTTTGTTGTGTATAGGCTTTTGTAGTAGGATCTGAGGATTTTTTGAATTTCCTCAGAATCTGTTGGCATGTCTCCCTTTTCCTTTCTAATTTTGTTAATTTGGATTCTGTCTCTGTGCCCTCTGGTTAGTCTGGCTAAGGGTTTATCTATCTTGTTGATTTTTTCAAAGAACCAACTCCTGGTTTTGTTGATTCTTTGTATAGTTCTTTTTGTTTCTACTTGGTGAATTTCAGCCCTGATTTGATTATTTCCTTCCTTCTACTCTTGGGTGCATTAGCTTCTTTTTGTTCTAGAGCTTTCAAGTATGCTGTTAAGCTGCTAGTATATGCTCTCTCCAGTTACTTTTTGCAGGCACTCAAGGCTATGAATTTTCCTCTTAACACTGCTTTCATTGTGTCCCATAAGTTTGGGTATGTTGTGCTTTCATTATCATTAAAAATTCCAACTCAATTCTTCATAGACTTAAAAAGAGTAATTCTCAAATTCATTTGGAACAACAAAAAAACCAGGATAGCAAAAACTATTCTCAACAAGAAAAGAACTTCTAGGGGAATCAGCATCAGTGACCTCAAGCTATACTACAGAGCAGTAGTGATAAAAACTGCATGGTATTGGTAAAGTGACAGGCAGGTAGATCGATGGAATGGAATTGAAGACCCAGAAATGAACCCACACACTTATGGTCACTTGATTTTCGACAAAGGAGCCAAAACCATCCAGGGGAAAAAAGACAGCATTTTCAACAAATGATGCTGGTTCAACTGGAGGTCTACATGTAGAAGAATGCAAATTGATCCATTCCTATCCTCCTATACAAAGCTCAAGATCAAGTGGATCAAGGACCTCCACATAAAATCATATACACTGAATCTAATAGACAAGAAATTGGGGAAAAGTTTCGAACACCTGGGTACAGGGGAAAAGTTCCTGAATAGAAAATCAATGGCTTATGCTCTAGATCAAGAATCAACAAATGGGACCTCATGAAATTGCAAAGCTTCTGTAAGGCAGAGGACACTGTCAATAAGACAAAACGGCAACCAAAAGATTGGGAAAAGATCTTAACCAAATCTACATCCAGTAGAGGGCTAATATCCAATATATACAAAGAATTCAAGAAGTTAGATTCCAGAAAACCTAATAACCCTATCAAAAAATGGGGAACAGAATTCACAGAGAATTCTCAACTGAGGAAATTTCGCAGGGCTGAGAAACACCTAAAGAAATGTTCAACATCCTTAGTCATCAGGGAAATGCAAATCAAAACAAGTCTGAGATTCCACCTCACACCAGTCAGAATGGCTAAGATCAAAAACTCAGGTGACAGCAGATGCTGGCGAGGATGTGGAGAAAGAGGTACACTCCTCCACTGTTGGTGGGACTGCAAGCTGGTACAACCACTCTGGAAATCAGTTTGGCGGACCCTCAGAAAAATGGACTTAATTCTACCTGAGGACCCAGCTCTACCACTCCTGGGCATATACCCAGAAGATGATCCAACATGTAATAAAGACACATGCTCCACTATGTTCCTAGCAGCCATATTTATAATAGCCAGAAGCTGGAAACAACCCAGTTGTCCCTCATCAGAGGAATGGATACAGAAAATGTGGTACATTTACACAATGGAATACTACTCAGCTATTAAAAACAATGATTTAATGAAATTTGCAGGCAAATGGATGGAACTTGAAAATATCATCCTGAGTGAGGTAACTCAGTCACAAAAGAACGAACATGGTATGTACTCACTTATAAGTGCATATTAGCCCAAAAGTTTGTAATACCCAAGTTTCACTTTAAAGTAACCGCTAGACTGAGAGCGAGGTCCCAGATTGAGGAGCTGGAGAAGAGACTGAAAGAACTGAGGGAGTTTGCAGCCCCATGGAGGGAGCAACAGTGTCAACTGTCCTGACCCCCTCCTCTGGTGCTCCTGGAGGACGTACCAGCAACCAAAGAATACACATCGAGGGACCCATGGCTCGGACCACCTATGTGGCAGAAGAGGGCCTTGTTGGCCATCAGGGGGAGGAGAGGCCCCAGTAAAGGGGAATGTCAAGGTGGGAATATGGGAGTGGGTGGGCAGGTCGGTGAGAGGTGCCCTCATAGTGGCGGGGAGGGGGAGGGGATAGGTGGTTTCCAAAGAGGAGACCTAGAAAGGGGGAAACATTGGAAATGTAAATAAAGTATCAAAAAAGAAAAATTAAAAAAAAAAAAAAAAGAGAGAGAGTGAAAGGATTGAAGAAGCTGAAAAGGTCAAGGCCAGCAAAGGAAAACCTACAGAATCCACTAACCTCAGCCCATAAGGGTTCACAGAGACTAAGCCACCAACCAGAGAGTATGCATGGGATGAACTTAGGCCCTTTGCACATATGTAACAGATGTTCAGCTTGGTTTTCACGTGGGATCCTTACCAGCAGAAGTGGGTTTCATCTCTGACTATGTTGTCTGCCTTCAGAATCCTTTCCCCTAACTGGTCTGGCTTGTGTAGTCTCAGTAGAAGTTGCACCTACTGTTTCAACTTGATATGCCTAGGTATGTTAATATGTGGAGGAAGCCTCCAATTTTTGGAGGAGCAAGGGAGGGGGGAGGTGAGAGTGAGGGCCTGGGTGTAGGGGACAGAGGGAATGGATGTAAAGTAAGTAAATAAGTTAATTAATGGAAAATACTGTGAATAAGATATTGCTATTATTATTTAAATACAAACACACACATATGTTACAAATTGTATTTGTGTTTTATACACATACATGTCTAGACAGATGTCAAATTCTTCCTCTTTTCAAGTCATGAACAAGATAATTCTGAAGCTGTATTTATAACTTTATAAGCCATCGCAAATAGTTGAATGCTTCACACTGAATATTGTCTGTAAAGTTGTTTGTTAATTTGATAATTGAAGAAACATAGCCACCTTCATCAAAACAACACTATTGTGTATTAATGAAGTTTTATATTTTGTTGTCATTCTGAAGGAAATATGGAGCCTCATCTCTTTCAATCAAAGGATAAAAGTCAGTTCATTCTGTAGAATTTACACAATTACTCATTCATCAAATTTTATTCTCCAAGGCTTAACAGAATATGCTCCTCTTATACACAGTTACACTGTACAACTTACACTGTGTCAGACAGTGAACTGGTGATTTTATTAAAGTACTAAACAAGACTGACAAGGCCTTGCCATGTTGGAGCTTGCATTTTGGAAAGAGTGACAAATAATACAATAAGCAAGTGATTCAGTCATACTTAATGGGAGCAAAGGTTTTAGATTCAACAGAACACCCTCCATAACCCTGCCATACTCAAGCCAGAGGTTATGTTCTCTGTTCTCGTCCTAGCGAAAGGACAATCATAGTTCCTCAGGCACTGATGTCCTCTGTTAGCAGTGATGCCTGGATTTTCAGATACATTTAATACACAAGGAAAACTTGATAAAACAAAGTTGTGAGTTACAGAGAAATTTAATACATGTGCATTCCTTGGGTAAGGTTTTCCCTGTTAGTTTCAGGGCCATAGCTTGAGAGTCAGTAAGATAGAAACATAAATGCAGACTAATATACATGGTCTAATTTAACACAAACACACGTACACACACACACACACATACACACACACACACGATTTTTAGAGGTAGCTTATACATAATCTTTTTGAGTTTATTGAATATATGTATAATCTATATCTATAGGTAGATAACAGATAGATAGTAAAACAATGGTTAGTATTGAAGAAGGAAGAGAAAATGAGATATATAAGTCAGATGAAACAAAAAGAAAATATATATGACAAATAGCTATAGAGAGGCAAGCAATAAACTATGGGGTCTACATGTAATAAAATTCTATTATAAACAGCATTCTAGATACTAAAAAATACTGTTTTGTCATTGTGCTGGCAAGTTTTATGTCAATTTGACACAGTCTAGGGTCACTCTAGAGGAAGGAGCTTCAGTTTAGAAAATGTTACCATCTATAAGATTGGGCTATAAGCAGCAAGCCTTGTAAGGCATTTTCTTAATTAGTGATTGACGTGTAAGGGGTCATCCCACTATGTTTGGGCCACCTGAACTGGTGGTCCTGGGTTCCATAAGAAAAGAAACTCAACAAGCCATGAGTACCATCACCCCTCCATGGCCTCTGTATCAGCCCCTCCCTCTGGGATCCTGACCTGCTTGAGTTCTTGTCCTGATTTCCTTTAATCGTGACCAGTGGTATAAACCAAATAAATCCCACTTTTCCTCAATATTTTGGTTGTTATTAGTAGTCATGGTGTTCTATCACAGAAATAGAAACCCTAAGTTTCTATATCATTTAACATCAATATGCCATTTATCATGAATTCTATGTAAGGCTATGAACATATTATTTTCCTTAACTAAATGAAAAAATAATGTACGAAAATGCACAGGAAATGCATATAGATACACTGATGCACAAGTTCTTATGAAACAGAATCCCTTAAAAGTATAAAAACTGAAGCCATAACAGATTTACAAATGAGTAAGCAAGGTTTTTAAAACTGTATTGACTGTATTTTTTGTTTGCAAATAGATATCAATAGGAGATAACTTCTGGTTTAGGGATAAGGTCACATGCTCAGTTTTGTTCAGTTTTAGGACCCCATCTTTTGCAAAGCCATGCAAGCCCTGTGTCTGCTGCCTCCACCTCTGTGTGTACATGTCTACAGGGCCTTTTTTCCTTGATGATCTCTATCTCTTCTGGATTCTGGATCATACATACATACATTCTTTCTCCTCCTCCTCCTCCTCCTCCTCCTCCTCCTCCTCCTCCTCCTCCTCCTCCTCCTCCTCCTCCTCCTCCTCCTTCTGCATAGTTCCATGAACTCAGAGGGGGAGGATTTGATGGAAGTATCCCTTTTAGGGTTGTGTATTCCAAAGTCTGTCACTTTCTGTATAATGTGTGGATATGGTGTTTCTATATATGTTCCCATCTGCTTCAGGAGGAAACTTCTCTGATGATGAGTGAGTGAATTATCTATGACTATAGCAGAATGTTGTTAGGAGTTATTTTGTTGTTAGATTCTTTTAGCAGAACAGTAAACTGTTCTCTAGGTCCCTGGCATATTTGGCCTCTGATTCTTGACCACCCAAAAAGTACCAAGAAATTATAGGTTCTATTTCATGGGATGGGCTTTAACCCAAATGAGGCATTGGTTTGTTCCTCTCACAAGATTTGTGCCACTATTGTACAAGCATATCTCACAGTGATGTCACAATTTTAAATGAGTTTGTAGCTGGCTTGGTATTTACCTTTCTCCTTTGGTAGGGTGCAGATTATCTTTCATTACCATTAAAAAAACAAGTCCATAAATATGAAGGAACTAGATAGGCAGGAACTTGACTTCTTTATGTTCAATGAATTGCACAGCTATTGTTTTCAGCTATAAGGCCTTATCATCAGTGTGTGGAGAGCTTTGAAAATTAGCTGAAGTTGTTTGAGGGATTTCATGGGGAACCTTTGATCAAGAACTTGATTAAATGTAATCAGCACTAGAAGCTTCATTTCACATCAGAGAGATGTACGGTTAATAAAGCTCTTTCACCCCCATTATAAAGTGGTTTCATTTAGATTGTGGCCAAATATGCATGTATTTTAGGAAGCCTCTGCTGTATTAGGTTTTTATATGACACCTCAGATGGCCTTTAGTTTTAGGTCTTCCTACCTGTATTCTTTCTCTATCTTCTCTCTTTCCTTTCTGACTCCCTTTGATCATTTCATTACAATTTTCCCCACCAAACATTTATACATCACAACTGTCTATTTTCCCTTCTTAGGGTGATCTAACCTTGCCACTTCCCAGGCTCTTACTCTCTACCTAACTCCTGTTGTCATGTGATTTTATGAGTTGTAGTTTGTTTAACAATGACTTAATATCTAATATCACATAAATGCAAATATATGCCATATTGGGGGGGCAGAGAGTTACCTTGCTCAATATGATTTTTCTAGTTCTATAAATTTACTTATAAATTCCATGATTTGAAATTATTTAATTACGGAATAATATTCAGTTCTGTAAATGTACCACATTTTCTCCATTCATTCACTCAGTGATGGGCACCCAGGTTCTGATAACGAAGGATGAGAGTAGAGTTATTGCTTGAAGCTTTCCTCAGAAGCCATATCACAGACTCACCCTGACCACAGTGTGAAGAATGGCATCCTTTTAAGTGCACCTGGACACTGAAAGGTGTATTAATTGCTTTCTGTTGCTGTGATTTGAAAGGTACTACAAAAAGAGGCTTTTAGAAGAAAATGTGTTTTGACATACAGTTTCAGAGTGAAAGTCCACAGTGTCAGAGAAACCTGTCATGCCAGGAAGCAGGATGATCACATTTCATCAGCAAAAAAGGAAGCAAGACTACAAATCTTCAAATTTCACCCTTGGGATGTAATTTCAGGAAGTTTCAACCCCACTAGAGGTTCCATATCGTTCCCAAACAGATCTACCAACAAGGCACTATGTATTCAAATGTATGAACCTATGGAGTACATTTCTCATTTTAACCACCACACAAACATTACGTGAGGAGTATTTTGCTCTGATTTAAATTTTAAAGGTATTCTTCTGGCAATAAATGGAATATAGACTAATTTAAAGGAGAAGAAAAAGAGATACTGAGTTTATTGTATTCATCCAATTTTATTTGTATTGTATTTTTGGTCTGGGTAACAAAATTACACAAATGCACATGCTAAAAGATCAAATGTGTAGAGAGTAAGCAGAGGAGGATCAAAGACGATTTAAGATTTTGGAACTAGAGTTTGGATGCCTCTATTAGCAAGAGAATGTTGGCAGTGAAGACTGAATGAAATGAAGACAGTGACTACTGCTGGGCCTCAATCACAGTTTGAACATTATTTGTATATAGTTTACATGATGAAACACAAGCATGTAAGATTTTAGTGGTTTAAACAAAAAGACAAACAGAAACTACGTAATTAAAAATAGAAATAAATAGAAATAGAAGTAGAAATAGAAATATATCTAAGGATATTAGGGAAAGAAAGTAGGCTAGTAACTAGAACTTATAAGTTCATTGAAGATTTAAATTAAAGCATATCAAAAGTAATAAGTGTTCTTTTAGTGATAATTAGCAGAGTAATAGAATCTGTGAAAGAAAAATCTACAAACTTCAGTTGAGAACTAACTTTTGATAAAGTCACTAGTTTCTTAGTAATTTGAAACCAGAAGCTGAGAAGATGGCTCATTCTTTAAAGTGACTACATTAGAAGCAGCAAGGGATCTGAGTTCTTATCCCAAGAATTCAGGTAAATTCTAAGAAGATTTAGTGATCCATCTGTAATTCCAGCCTGCAGAAGGCAGAGACAGAAGACCTTCAGAACAAGATTGCTAACTACAGTAGTCAATTGAAACATTCTTGATTAAAAAGATGTCCCAATTAAAGTAACCTAGACCCCAAAAGACAAATATGGTATGTGTTTGCTTATATGTGGATGTTAGGTTTTGACCTTTGATAGGCATGCCACAATCTATATTACTCTAGAGTTTATCTATAAAGTTAGGAAATACTGTACAGAGAAGGATTTCCCAAGCAAGGAAAAATAAAATAGATATTTATAGGGATATGGGGGAGACTTGAAAGGGAGGATTAAATGAGAATCAGAATGGAAGAGGAGGCAAGAGAAAGAATATGAGGAGAGGCAGCTAAAGCCAAGGGCCATTTAAAAGGTCATATGGAAATCTAATATGGTAGAATCTGCTTAAAATATATGTATGAAATGAATATAAATGGGAAAACCAAATAATGGGGAGACAAAGTTCCAACTGGGCATCTTTTGCCAACAAAGGAAACTTTCAGTGCTTGGAATGTTTTTGATATGATTGGATTTTAGGCCTACTTCATGAGATAGAACTCATGATTGACCCTGCACAAGTAGCTGAGAACCTTGAATTATACAGACCATGGAACTAGGGAGAAATCAAATACTTTTTTTCTGCTAAAGAAATGTAGCAATAGAATGAACCTTGACAACATTATTTTATAGTCATAGATGAGTCTCCTTATCAGCCATCCTCAGAGAAGCTCCTATCTATAGAAGATAAGAACAAGTACAGACACCCACAGCCAGATAGCATGCAGAGAGGGAGAGAATTTGGAACACTTATCTTAAGTGTCTCCATAAAAAAATCTCCCCTCAAACTTCAAGTAACTCTGTAACTGAAGAAGCAGGAAGTCTCTAATCACCTGTGGTAATACAGGAAACCAATGAAACCACAGGATACAACAGGACTGACACACACCAATGAACTCACAGAGGTGGTGGCAGCATGCACAGGGCAAGCTCAGATCCAGCCCAGACAGGTTCCCAGCACTGAGACAAGGAAATGAATATGGTGGGTCTGATCTTTCATCCTTAACCAAGAAGCTATTTCCTCCCACAGGGGAAAATCATTTTATTAACTATACAAACCACACACACAGCTTTAAAATCAAAACTGGAAAAAAATAAAAAAGATACGGAAAGGAAACAATATAGAAAATATAGTGCAAAATGGTTTGTATAAAACGAAGCCAAAATAGTTAAACATGCTCAATCATTAGATGATAAAATAATTTAAATAATCCTTTTGGTTTTATTGAATTCTTAGAAGAGAGTTCCTCTGGAAATTTTATTACTTTGTTTCTGACAAAGCTCATATATCAGAAGTAAACAATATTTGGGCAAATATTAAATCCTCATTTCTGAATGCTTTGAAAAGTTACAAAAATGGGACATTGTATAATTTCCCTTATATATCTAAAAATGATGCTATATATATAGCTGAGATGCAGCAATATCATTTCTATTTTTTAGCCCTAATTTTATATTTATTTTTTATTGGATATTTTCTTTATTTACATTTCAAATGTTTTCCCCTTGCCAGGTCTCCCCTTCAGAAGCCCCTATCCCATCCCACCTTCCCCTGCCTCTATGAGGGTGCTCACCCACCCATCCACTCCCATCATCCCTCCCTTGCATTCCAGTACACTGGTGCATCAAACACCCTAAGGCCCAAGTGCCTCTCCTCCTACTGATGCTTAACAAGGCCCTCCTCTGCCATATATGTGGCCAGCACCATGGATCCCTCCATGTGTATTTTTGGTTGGTGGTTTAGTCTCTGGGAGCTCCAGGGAGTCTGCCAGTTGACACTTTTGCTCTCTCCATGGGGCTGCAAACCCCCTCAGCTCCTTCAGTCCCTTTTCCAACTCCTCCATCCAGGACCCTATTCTCAGCCCAACTTTTGGCTGTGAGCATCCGCCTCTATATTTGTCAGACTTTGCCTTAGCCTCTCTGGAGACAGCTTATCATGCTTCCATCAGCAAGCACTTCCCAGCATTCACAAATAACAAATTCCATGCAGGTTTTTTTTTTTTTAATTTTTTTAAAAAATATTTTTATTTTTGGATATTTACTTTATATACATTTCAAATGTTTTCCCCTTTGGAAACTCCCTATTTCATTCCTCCTCCCCCTGCCTCTATGAGGGTGCTCCCACCCACCCACTCCTGTCTTCTCTCCCTGGCATTCCCCTACACTGGAGCATCTAACACCCTCAGGCATAAGGGCCTCTCCTCCCAGTGATGTCCAACAAAGCCTTCCTCTGTCACATACATGGCTGGAGCTATGGGTCCCTCCATGTGTACTCTTTGGTTGTTGGTCCAGTCCTGGAGAGCTATGGGAGGTCTGGCCAGTTGACACTATTGCTCCCTCCATGGGGCTGCAAACCCCCTCAGCTCCAAAGAATACACATGGAGGGACCCATTATGCTGGTCACATATGTGGCAAAGGAGGACCTTGTTGGCCATCAGTGGGAGAAGAGGCCCTTGTGCCTGAGGGTGTTAGATGCCCCAGTATAGGGGAATGCTAGGGAGGGAAGACAGCAGTGGGCAGGTAGGTGGGGGAGCACCCTCATAGAGGAAGGGGAAGGGGAGATAGAATGGGCTGTTTCCAAAGGGGAAAACATTTGAAATGTAAATAAAGTAAATATTTAAAAAAATTCTCAATGAGATTAAAAAAAAAAAAAAAAGTCTTGGAAAGATCAGGAATTCAAGGTCCATACCTAAATATAGTAAAAGCAATATACAGCAAGCCAGTAGCCAATATCAAACTAAATGGAGAGAAACTTAAAGCAATTCCACTAAAATGAGAGCCTAGACAAGGCTACCCTCTCTCTCCCTATCTATTCAATATAGTACTTGATGCTCTAGCTAGAGCAATTAGTCAACAAAAGGAGGTCAAAGGATACAAACTGGAAAGGAAGAAGTCAAAATATCACTATTTGCAGATGATATGAAAGTATACTTAATTGACCCCCAAAATTCCACTGGAGAACTCCTACAGTTAATAAACAACTTCAGCAAACTGGCCAGATATAAAATTAACTCAAATCAGTAGCCTTCCTATACTCAAAGGATAAATTGGGTTGAGAAAGAAATTAGGGAAACAACACCCTTTACAATAGTCATAAACAATATAAAATATCTTGGTGTGACTCTAACCAATCAAGTGAAAGATCTGTATGACAAGAACATCAAGTCTCTGAAGAAAAATCGAAGAAGATCCCAGAAGACGGAAAGATCGTCCATACTCATGGACTGGCAGGGTTAATACAATTCTATATATTTTAAAAATCATTTCTTGACAGTCTTTGACCTTTCAGTTTTTTATACAATTTTGTAATCAATTTTAAATTTAAGTAAGTGCTTTCTATTATTGATTTCTAGTTGCATTCATTATAAGTTCTCTGATTTCAATTTCTTTTCATTGTGTGTGTGTGTGTGTGTGTGTGTGTGTGTGTGTGTGTGTGTGTGTGTGTGTGTGTTTGCTCATGTGTCTGGTTTGTTGTTGCTGCTGTTTGTTTGTTTTCTTCTTTTTGCTTGATGTAGAATATTATCTATATTGGTAAATGCTTTAGGCTTTTGGCCTTTGTTCATTCTACCTTTGGTAGTGGAATCTCAATAAGGGTCAAATAGTTACAGTTAGTGTTACAAAAAACCACACCTATTGGTTTTCAGCTTGGTATTTTTATGTACTGCCAAGAATTGGTTTGTCCGAGTTCCCAAGTAACTGTGTTCTATGTCATCCCTCTTTACTTATAATTCGGTTCATTAGAGGCATTTTAAGCTCCGTTACCTAGTCTACACTATTTAAAATAGCTATATCTGCTTTATCCATTCTTCCTCTCATTATTTTGTGGTAGTCCCATTGACTAGTACTAATTGAGGGCAATGCTACCCCCACTATTTAAATTGTTTGTACTGTTTTGCGAGTAATTTGTCATCTTGTTAAAATCAAATCTGTTTTGTATTGTTTAATTGAGTTTCTTTGACAGAATAAATTTTGGGTTTTTTTTTCTTTTTTTTTTTAAAACAAACGAGTTGTAAATCACTGTCATTTAAATGATGTATTTCAACTATTCACATTTACAATAAATGCTGAATGATAATGTGGGCTTAATTCAGTCATGGTATACTTTTGTTTTATGTTTTCCACCTGTTTCCACTGTTTCTTATTTCTTGCCTTCTTATTAATTACCTGCATTTTGTTTTTAAAATTACATTTTTCATTTTTCTAATGTATTCTTAGTCTGGTGTTTTACATTCTCATGATAAGTTTTTATAAGGTACAATGCATATAAGTAATTTATCATACTTGACCTATTGCTAGAAAAACATTATTTCTCTTTTGCCCCCTTATCTTTGTAACTTGTAAATGTTGAAATTATGTCCTAAACATACAGATAGTAGCACAATGGAACTTTTTTTTCAAATTAGCTGTGAGTTTTAAATAATTCATGCCTTGAATGAATATCTATTATATTTTATCTCAGTTTTCACTTACTTTGTTTTGGTTCAATACACCTGATCTTTGTAGATGCTGCAGCAAATAAGTTAACCAACCAGTATACAGTCAGGACAATGGTAGCTTTCCTAGTTCTAAATCATTTGAGTAAAATTAGTAGGATTTTACTATATTTTTTCTTGTCTTTTAATAATAGTCAAAACTGTAAATAAATTAAAAAGATAAAATATTCTATACGTTAGACTTGATTGACAATATATTTAACACATATTTTGGTATAAAACTCATAGAATTATATTTTCTTCATATAAATCATTGATCAAGTTTATCATGATCATCTTCACTTAACGGTCCATTCCCGCCATCACCTTATTCTCAAATCATTCCTATTCTGATTTCAACTTTCCTACTTTTATGCAGTTTGTGCACATCCAAACAACATGAATGTTTGTCCTTATGAGCCAATTGATTTTATTTAACACAATTTTAAACTTTTCTTCTCAGTTTAGTGCAAATGCTGTAATGTTCCTAGTGATAGCTGAATATGACTGTTATAAACAGAATTATGTATGGTGGGTTAGTTTTACCTGCATATAGACCTGTGAGTTGGATCATATGGTGGTTCTATTTTTATTCACTTGAGATTCCTCTATACTGATTTCCATAGTAGTCACCTTTAACACACTACCAAGAGGATTTTTTTTTTTTTTGCCTTATTTTTATCTTATTTTGTCCTGTTTGACTGTTGACTCTTAAAGGGCTGCTCTTTCCTAAAGAGCAACCAGCGGGAGAGTGGATCTGGGAGGGGAGGGGAGAGGAAACTGTGGTAGAATATATTGTATGAGTAAAGCAGCTATTTTCAATAAAAAAAAAAAAAAATCCTTTTGTCGCCCGTTTGGCAGCCTTTGTAGTTGTCCTTCTCCTTGATGACAGCCTTTGTATATGGTATGGAAAGAAGCTTAATGTTTTAATTTTCCTGAGGGCTGGTATATTTCCTCATATTTACTGTCCATTTGTACCTTTGTTTAGAAACGTATGTTCAATTCATTTGTTTTATTTGTTTTATAAAATTTAGGGTGTTTCTCTTTTGTTCTACTTCATAAATTGTAGATATTATTCTCTTGTCAGATGTACAGTTGGAAAAGATTGTTTTTCATTTTGTAGAATATTTGTTCACTCTGATGATTATTCTCTTTGTTGGACAGGTCTTTTATTTTCATGTATTCCCATTTGCCAAATAGTGCTTTTATTCAGAAAGTCTTTGTTTATGTTTATAAAGACATAAACATACGTTAAAGAGTTTAACCTTGCCTTCATCTAACAAGTTCAAGGCTCATGTCTTGTATAAGACTTATACATTTTGCATGATTTTCTTTCTACAGAATGAGAAATATAAGTTTAATTTTATTCCTTTATATGTGGAATACCCACTGCCTCTGGCAGCATTTGTTCAACAAACTTGGCTTTTATGGCCTTTCCTGCTAACCAGAAGAAATGATTGAGTTATCGCAACAATATCCATTTTATATCAGTGTTCCCTGTGTCTTCTGTCTGTTGTATACAGTTTTCTATTATCTATGAGTAGTCTAATATACACTAGACGTTTTTTAATTCAAACTTAGTAAAAGAAGGAATAAACTTGGTATACAAAATTGCACCCACTTGAATACTGCAAATAGAAAACTTTAAAACATGAGCAACAGTCAGCCTATTTACTTTAATTCTTATTTACTTATTAATGATAACTGACATTTTCCCTTGTAATTGAAGTTTTCTTCTAATAAAGATACCAATTTGCAGTTTACTATAAATATTACTTTGTTAAATTAATATAAAAGTGAATAACAAAAATATGAATATTATCTAAATAATAGAGGTGACATATAGTCCAAAGACTTATAGAGTGATCAAGGGTTTATAAAAATAGTAAACATATATTAAGTCAAAAAATATGATAAACTTTTGCCCAAAATTACCATTTAATAATAAGGTTTATTTAAAAAAGTGCCCTTTCTTTTCAATTCTTGTTAATTTTTAATAGTTTTAAGTTTTTATATTCATAATTGACATAGAAAATATCTGAAAATTCTACTTTTTGGTTTATCTAAGTAGCCAATATTGGAGATTCAATGACTAAAAGTAGATATTGAAATAATGGGTCTGAACAAATCACATAAGTTTTATTTTGTATTTAACAAAAAAGCAGCATTTCCCCAGACACCAGTTAGGTGAGAAAATGGACCAATAACAAAGTACAATCCACAAAAGAAAAAAATGCTTAATAAACTAAAGGTAAAAAACAAATCAGAGATTTCAGATTTTGTTTGCATATAGTTTGTCAGTATGCTATATGCTTCTTTTAGGAGTAACAAGATATTTTGGGTAGTTTGTACTTTATAAGAGGTGTCAGAATACTTGGAGATTATCCATTTTCTTTAGTGATTGTTGTTTTGTTCATTTCATAAAACATAATTGTAATGATAATTGTGATAGCTGAAAAAATAAAGAATTGGAAAGATTAATGAACAAGTCTGCTTTACATGGGAAATAATTCATCTCTTTTATGTAGAAATGCTCACATGCATTTAATAATTTAAATTGTATTGTATAATTTAGCATGGACATAGAAGGTATCAACTAGCATACATTATAATTAAAACATTTGAACTAATAGAGATTAAAATGAAGCAAAGAATACAGTGTTTTATGGAAGAAAGAATTTGCCTGGTTCTCAAATATATTTTTTTTTCAGTTTCACAAATAAACCACACAATTTATAAATAATGAATGTTTGTTGGAGAAAATAGAAAATAACAAATAATAAACTTAACATACATTGCTTTAAAAATTAATGCTGATTGTTTGTGTTCATGTTCAGAATATGTTCACATACATTTCTCTACATTAATACTTGTGGTAGATTTGCATCTAAAAAAATCAAAATGAACATTTCTTTAGGTGCTTTTCAGCCATTCAAGTTTCCTCAGTTGAGAATTCTCTGTTTAGCTCTGTTCCCCATTTTTAATAGGGTTATCGGGTTCTCTGTAGTCTAACATCTTGAGTTCTTTATATATATTGGATATTAGCCCTCTTTCGGATGTAGGATTGGTAAAGATATTTTCCCAATCTGTTGGTTGCTGTTTTGTCCTATTGACAGTGTCTTTTGCCTTACAGAAGCTTTGAAATTTTATGAGGTCTCAAAAAACTCAGGTGACAGCAGATGGTGGAGAGGATGTGCAGAAAGAGGAATACCCCTCCATTGCTGGTGGAATTGCAAGCTGGTACAACCACTCTGGAAATCTGTCTGGCAGTTCCTCAGAAAATTGGATATAGTATTATCTGAGAACCCAGCTATATAACTCTTGGTCATATACCCAAAAGATGATTCAACAAGGACACACGCTCCACTATGTTCATAGCAGCCATATTTATAATAGCCAGAAGCTGGAAACAACCCAGATGTCCCTCATCAGAGGAATGGATACAGAAAATGTGGTACATTTACAAAATGGAGTACTACTCAGCTACTAAAAACAATGACTTCATGAAATTTGCAGGCAAATAGATCTAACTTTAAAAATATCATCTTGAGTGGGGTAACTCAGTCACAAAAGAACACACACGGTATATACTCACTGATAAGTGTATATTAACCCAAAAGTTAGGAATATCCAAGATTCAATTCACAGACCATATGAAGCCTAAGAAGAAGGAAAACCAAAATGTGGATGCTTCTGTGCTTTTTAGAACTGTGAACAAAATACTCACAGGAGGAAATATGGAGACAATGTGTGGAGCAGAGACCAAAGGAAAGGTCATCCAGAGACTGCCCCACCTGGAGATCCATCCCATATACAGCCAACAAATCTGGACGCTATTGTGGATGCATGGAAGTGCTTGCTGATGGAAGCCTGATATGGCTTTCTCCTGAGAGGCTTCTGCCAGAGCCTGACAAATACAGAGGCAGATGCTCTGGGCCTCTCTTGCTTAACTTCTTAGTGTCTTTGTTATAATCTAACCATTCTCTCTTTCTCTTTCTCTTTCTCTTTCTCTTTCTCTTTCTCTTTCTCTTTCTCTTTCTCTTTCTCTTTCTCTTTCTCTTTCTCTTTCTCTTTCTCTCACTTTCTCTCACTTTCTCTCTTAGTTTTCCTTCTCTTCTCTTGGCTTATGTATGTACTTACATATGTTCATAAACACACACACACAGGCACACACACACACACACACACACACACACAAAGCTTCTATAATATTACGTTTTCATGTTTCTTTTTCCAATCATCGTTATTCATTTAACCTCCACAAACTCCTTCCTCTATTCTACCCTGCTCTTCTCCATGCCAAATTAACTTTTGATATTCTATTATTCCCTTTCAACCTTTTATGTGGTCCCAACTCCAAGAACCCTCTCTGAGGTCCCATCACAATTCCTTGACCTCTATTAGTATTCCACATAAAATATGCAAATAAGAGAAGACATGTGTTGCTTATCTCTCTGGCTTTCCGTTACCTCAGGGAGAATGACTTTCTAGTTCTATCTATTTCTTGTAGGAATGTACCACAGGAGTGTTAATTTGTCATGGAAACTTATTGTTTTAGTTACTCATATCTATGTATTTGCAATGAGACTTACATGTATTGAGTTACTGTTGTTACTGTTTCTTGTTTCTAAATCTTCTTCTTCTTCTTCTTCTTCTTCTTCTTCTTCTTCTTCTTCTTCTTCTTCTTCTTCTTCTTCTTCTTCTTCTTCTTCTTCTTCTTCGTCTTCTTCGTCTTCTTCGTCTTCTTCTTCTTCTTCTTCTTCTTCTTCTTCTTCTTCTTCTTCTTCTTCTTCTTCTTCTTCTTCTCTTCTTCTTTTTCTTTTGTTGGGTGGGAGATTAAAGCTTTATATCCTGTTACCCAAACTTGTCAGATCATTGTTCAGCTGTGTCAGGTTTAAGATTCAGTCTTTGTGAAAATTCAGTGTTGGTGTTAAAATGAGGTTACAGAAGTAGTCCCAGCTCACCTCAGTATAATTATGATTGATAAGCTCATGAGCAGACCTTTTCTGTTGTTACAGAATTTTATCAGCCAATATTGAAAAGTCTGAAGAAGGTGCTCAGGACTTTACCTTAGGTAAAGGCTGGAATTGGTGATGTGAGTTTGGATCCTACCTGAGGAAGAGGGGCAGGGTGCAGAGGAAGGGGGGGGGCAGGAGTAAGGTATGTGGTCCATTTCAAAATGGATGCAGTTGCTGGTGTTGGTCTAGTATCCCTTCCAAAAAATGAGGAAGTAGAGTAGTGAGGATGGGTGTAGTTAGATGTGTGTATGTTTGTTTGCCTAGAGAAAGGACAAGATGAGTAGAGCTAGTTGACATGGGCAGAACTGAGTTGGGGCAAAATATTCTTGACCTCTAGATAGTGTTTGGATCATGTACTCTGGGTAGAGATGGATAAGATTAGTAGCATAAGTTGTAGGTTCCCTTCCAGAAATGAATATCTAAATAAAGGCACAAGAAGGCAATGGAGGACACATGGTCCTTACCCAGGTCTTTGAGGCGTGTGGACAATGATGGATAGTAAAAATGCAATTTTAACAGAATAGAGCAAATATCCCAATTGATTTGAATGTCATGAGCCACAAACTGAGATCAAATGAAATTAATAATTGAATGGTCAGTAACCATTACAGAATTGTGTTCTAATTTTAAAAAGAGATCAAGAAGACAATAGATAGGACTATATAATTTCTGTGAAGTATTTCAGTGGATGTTTTTAAAAAGTTAACACCAATTGCATAGAAATTTTTTCAGAAAATATCAAGAACTCTTCCTGCCACCTTTTCATGAAACCATCATTGTATTATTAAGAAAACATGACAGCAAATGGTAGAACAATAGAGCTAATTAACTGGTAAATTTGTGAGCAAAATATTAACAAAGCTGATTTATCAATGGATGACATAATCACAGTACATGACTATGATTGTATGCAAATTGTTTGTTTCATGGAAATCAGTCATACTATACCACATCAAGAATATATTACTGAATTATATTAATTGATCTAAAGCAACTATTTAACAAATTACACTTACAGGGAAGCTACTTATGACTTAGGAAGTTGTACAGATAATCTCATTAATATTCAAAAAGTAATAATTTACAAGTCATAGGAAGGTCATGAAATTTACCAAATGCACAATGCCTTTCATTCACCAAATTTATATAAGAAGTAAGGACAACCGAAGAAAGGAGACTCTCTAAGTTAAGAAGCCATGGTGTGAACTCCAGGTTTCTAATCAGCACCCATGCTAGGACAAGATTTCCACAATGCAGGTGCCTTTGAGTTAGCGAGGTTCCTTTAACTAACCCCTTCCATCTGCTTCTACAATTCACTCCAATAAGGTCATTAGTTCACTGAGACAGATTTTGGTGGTATACTTATTTTGTTCTATTACCAGTTTATTATATGGGATAAGTAGACATCTGGTCATGTCTACCCAAGAAGTTTCAGACAATACTCAACTAAAATAATAGTAACTTCTATAATTCTATGTCTTCTAAATTTTCAATTTAATTTTTGTACATCTGAGTGAAAACTTTCTAGTGAGGAAAAGTATGATTCAGATAATATTTTTGGACATGTAAAAAGGCTTATAATAACTTTTTAAATATATGTATATTAATCTTTACATGCCATTTATTATTTAGCCTAGGAAAATTTATATTCAATTAATAGAGAAGCTAGTATGTAGATTGATATTTCCCACTTTTTCCAGGAACCCTGGAATCATAATAGAACCTCATAAATATGTATTCTTTCAAAGACTATCTCAACTGTGCATTCACTGTGGTCACATTGAATACTATCAGCCCTTAGAAAGAGCCATGGTAAAACTTGTTGGAAACCTGTTATTAGCATAATTATACTTATCCTGAAGTTCTTAAGTAGAAGATTGAATAAAGCATATCTGATGGTACATTAACCACTCCAGCAATTTTACTGCAACTCAGAGGTCTCTTTTCAAAGAGCCTTAAAAATGGAACTCATGAAAAGATGAGTTCAAAAAAATGTCATATTTGGGGGGAATACATTTCTACATTTTATCATTTTATAAGTAAATTGGTTTTATTCACTTTCTCTCTCCCTTTCCATTTTATTAAAACACTGTAAACCTGTATGCTGATGATCTCCAGTTATATAAATGATAGATTGAGACCATTATTGACAAATAAATAACAGGAGAAATAGCTGATAAATACCATCACCCATTATACTATATTTGCTGTTCTCAAAGTCTGACCTTCTATGAAGTCTTTTAGAGATATGTTATCATGGGAGCCTAATCAAATGCTAAAAGCAGTCCTTGAGAGAAAACATGATTATGGAACAATAGCTTTGTACATTTAAAAATCTTAAAATGTTATAAATTCAGGTTGAAGTTGTACAGAGCTATAAATTACCATTATCCTTGGAACTGTTGAATTTTAAAAGCTGATACATTTTCAAAGTACCAAAGACAACAGTCCTTGAATGTTCAAGACATTTTCTTGTCTGTCGATTTGTCATTAATAGTTAATTCTTAACTGTAGTAATTTTCTTCCAAGAAATGTTGCTTCAGTTTTTCAAACACTCACGTCTCTGTGATGAGCTCTCAGCCTCTTTCCTATTGCTCAGAATTCCTTAATTCACAGTGCTAGCACAAAAATATTATGTGTTTACCAAATATTACTAGGTTGATAGAAACACATTTGCTTCTGGGAACAATAGAGTTGTTTTGAAGAAGGAAAGTAGAGATGATCTGAGATAAGTGGTTGTGATTACTGCTAGGAAGGAAAATTTATATTTTAAGTGACTGAACCCATTTACTTAAGATAAAGAAATTAGAAGATGGAGCACTAGAAACCACTGACTTCACTTTCTATCCTAGTCTCAAGTCAAGATTAGTGGAACTAAATATTTCGATATCTATTTCCTGTACTCAATAATAGCTCAAGATATGTTTTGGAAATGAGTGATCTTAATTTTTGAAGTTTGAGTGATAAGTCTACATATTTGCTTATTAGAAAGGATGTAAATGGAAAATCTTGACTAAACACAAATTAATGAAATATATGTGATACAAATCAAATAATATACATCTAAGTTTGACTATCTAACATCATGAACAGGCTTATTCACAAATATCTTGCATCAACAGGTTTATGCACAAAGAAAATATGCAGTAAAGAATACTAGAGTAACAAACATGTGTTCTCATTTCATGGTGAAAAAATGCTTTATTTAACCTAATGCAAAAATATGGAATGCAGAATTAGAATCCCAACCCCTCTAAATGTTAGAGGCTAACATATCTGGCAGGCACAGCAGACATATCACTAGGAAACCATTTCAGGTTCAGATTTACATGGGATCATGCAATTTAACAAGAGTTGAATGCAGTCCCAATAATTTTTATAGACTTCAATATAAAATATGAAATTATTTTTCATTTTTGAAAAATAATAGAAATTCAAGCACAGGCATTCAAATTATCTTTAGTTTCCAGTTTTTCATACTGAAACCTAACTGAGCAAATAATACATGTACAAGCCACATAATATAAATAATATATTTATAGGAGTTCATAGCTCTCAAACTTCCAATACCTACTAGCTTCTTGGAACATTCAGTTTTCTCAGTAATTGCCTCCTGGCTAATTTTCTTTAATAAACCCAAGGTCAGGATTGAGAGAAGATACTGGTATTGTAGAGAAGGTATGTTTATGAGCTGATTCTTTCAGGGTCAATTTAATCTAAGCATTTATATTTTAATTTTTAGGTGTTAGGTAATAATAATGGTGTTTTTATGGCTCTATTTTGAGTTATGAAAAGGAAGTTAATGTGTAATGGACTACTGGCTATGTAAAGAGCTATTAATTAGATGATATTTTAATATGCTAGGGCACAGTAGGTGGGAAAAACTAAGAAGGTAAACAGAGGCTTGTGTATCCCAGGTTTTGTAATTCATCATACAATGTCTGCAACTATTCTGAATCAGTGCAGAATTGTTGATAATGGTAAGATAACAGGTCTAATGTTCGGTATTTTCCTTGTAAAGCATAGGGTATACAATGATTAAATCCAGTTAGTTGTACTGCATATTACTAATTGTCTTTCTTTATTATATGAAGAATTTTAATTCACTCTAAAATCATAACATATTGCTAATAGTTTTAGCTCTGTAAGTGCTAATGTAAATAGTTAAGATTTTTGTTGACTGTTGAAAGATAATTCTTTATTTCATAAAATGAATAAAAAAGGAAAGAAAAATACAAAGCATTTACATATTCATAATATGAGGTAGTTTTGGACAGAGATAAATGGTGTTAGGCTGTGAGAAAGGACAATGAAGGATAGGAAAAGAGAGGTAATTTGAATCATGGTTTGAAGGTAGACTTGAATGAGCATGTGATGGATTGGATGCTGAGTCAAGAAGAGAAAGAATTAAATAATGATGCTTGATTTCTGATCTGGGGAACATTGTTATTCCAATAGTCACTGTGAGTTAATAATAATACTAAGCATAAACATATTTTGAATCAGAATAACCTGTTGAATAATAGCATTTTATATTACATTTAGAAGGTTCTTCATGATATTCATCTACGAATTAGTAAACACTTTAATTCAACACAATATAATTTGGCTATCACATACATTTATACTCAAGATTACACACACACACACACACACACACACACACACACACACACACACACACACACTGTTCACACAAATCCAAACAAAGATGGGAATTTCCAATAAATAGTGGAGCATTGGCTCCTCAAAACTGCACAAGGAAAAAGACAATTTCCTTATTGACTAAATTGTTTGGAAGAGAGAGGGCCACCATTCTAAATTTGACTGTACTGATACTCTAATTTTGAACTCATTTTTTCAAACATGTTTTCCTAAGGCTTTTATTTTTTAATCATTTCTTATTGTTCAAAATAATGATTTTAATTTTCACATTCATAGATGTGCTTCACTCACATTCAGCCCCATTCCCCTTTCTTGACCCTGCTTCTCTGCTTCCAGTAGTCCTCTTCCAAATAACATTCTGATACCCCCTCTCATTTTCTGCCTCTGTCTCTGTCTGTGTCTGTGGGTCTCTGTCTCAGTCTCTCCCTCTTTTTGTATGTGTCTCTTTGTGTCCATGTGTCTCTGTGTGTCTCTGTCTCTCTGCATTTGAAAGAAAGCATGTAACATCAATATGACAGATATACTTACTGATTCCTTAAGGATTCACTCTTGTTCTATTCTTGGGCAGCTGCCATATACTTCTCAACAACAAACTTAATTAGAATAACATATGTAGTTAAACCAGTGTCGTAAACATTTATTATCATTTTAACCTCAACTAAAATAGTTTCTTTTTACCGATTTTAAGCATTTGAGAATATATAAAAAACTCATTGAGGAAATGTCAGTGATTCCTGAAAAAATGTCCTTCCTTCTGTGTATAAGTGTAAACAGGCAGAAAAAAGAATGAAAATTTAAGAACACATGAAAAATACATTGAATTGGAAAGAGTATAAAAGATAAAAAGAAAATAATTAATAGAATTTGTGAGTGGAATTGTTCATTGATGAATGTGCTGGATAGATTTATGTAAATGTGACTCAAGCTAAAATCATCTAAAATGTCCTTATAAGATCAGGCTGTAGGCAACCCTACAGGATATTTTCATTCTTAGTGGTTGAAGCTGAAGTACCTAGCCCTACATTTTTTACATTTCTGGGCTTGTGATCCTGGGTTCTATAAGAATAAGGCTGTTCTCTAATTCAGCCACAGGGGCCACCAGCTTCTGTCCATTGGTTGGGTGTAAGTATCTGCATCTGACTCTTTCAGCTGCTTGTTGGGCCTTTTGGAGGGCAGTCACGTTAGATCCCCGGTTGTAAGCACACTCTAGCATCAGTAATAGGGTCAAGCCTTGGGGCCTCCCCTTGGGCTGGATCTTAAAAACATTAAAGAATAAATTTAAAAAAGAAAAGAAAATTTATAAGTATATTAATAAATTTGAAATTTTATACAAATTAAAAAAAAGAAGAAGCAGTCTGTTTAAGCCATGAGAAACAAGCCAGCAAGCAGAACCCCTCCATGCCTCTGCACCAGCTGGTGTTCTATTTGAGCTATTATCCTAACTTCCTTTGATGACAAACAGAGACATGTAAATGTTAACCAAATAAAACTTTTCTTATCCAACTTGCTTTTTGGTCACGGTGTATCATTGAAGCAATAGAAACCCTAACTAAGACAGGGTACAAAACTGAATTTCTAAAATTCTGATATGTTGAAAGATATATTAACAATTACACAGATTTAGTATGGTGTGGAAATCTCATGACTTTAAAGTAGGTTTATTATCATATAGTCATTGCACATTTTATTTTATGAGTATAAACAATGTACATGTGAAATAAAAGTAAAGTGGAAATCATTGGAACACATAAGCACTAATGTTTAAAGTGTGACTGATAAAACACTTACCTCTCTAGATCTGCAGTTCACGCTTTCACTTTCATATAAATACTAAGTGGCAATATTGCTGTGAAAAGAATTTATTCTAGTCCATCAGCAATAAAGCAGTCTTGAGGTAGCATAAGTAAATATTGATAAATAGCAAATGTATTATTGATACTACCTTCTGTGCTTCACAAGGCAAGAGAAACTATTCTTCTATATTCTACATGATATCTAATATCTTTACTGTTCAAATTTATACATAAACTCTTTCTATAAAAATTTTATTGCTTAAAGTAATCTATAGCTTAATATTCTATCTGTTGTTATGATGAACAAGACAAGGCCAGCTCAAAAATAATACTAAATGAGAAGAAAATGAACAACACATTATCTAATGAAAAAAAAAATCCAGACACTACACATGTATACAAACATAAAGGATTATATAAAAAGTATTCATCAAAACTTTCTATGAGGCATCCAGACAACTTCACTTAAGGCAAATTTAGCATAAATAATAAAAAAGAAGTTATATAATATACAGAAATGTGGTGGATGGCACCACCAGTTGCTTTACTAGTGTGGTTCTGGACGATTAATACATAGTTTTATACATTCAGTCACGTATTCTCTGTATTAGCTGAAGACAGCTTGAAGTCAGTGAGTACAAGACACCTTAAGAATATCAAGACAGTATATAAGTACAAGGCGTAACACTGAACATAATGATCATAGTAATAACAAATGATATCAACTCCATCAACTTTAGGTTGCTATTATGATCTGATTAATCTATTGACATTGTCCTTACTTGCCACCCAGAAATTGAGAGTAAGACACTATTGCTGTAGACACCATACACCTCAGACACAAAGCTTGGAGGAATCAACCTTAATTTTATCTAGGAGCTTCCTCCTTGAGGATTAGTTCCCAAAGAACTGGAGGTTGCTATGCAACATGATACAGGTAAAAAGCAAGCAACAAACCTGTCAATCAAACCTGAAAACCATGACAAAGACCAGCCCTGTATGATAGCTAAAGTGCCCAAATTCTTGTGGGTAAATAACTTTTATCTTGAGAGAAATCAACAGCTGTCTAATTGGGCTTAAGCTCCACTCAGTAGGAATGAATTTATTCCTGATACTATTAATGTATCAAAATATTTTTGCCTAGAGAAGTCATAGACATTAACAGAGAGACTATTATTACTACTAATAATAATTTTACCTAAAGTAAAATAGTTTACTTTTATATACCCTGTTCATGTAGCTCTTAACTCTCATCAAAGAAGCTTATAATTGCAGTAGCTGCAGTCTATGGCTGAAATCCATATCTGCTCAAAATGTAGAGAATAAGTAACTATGTCCAGCACAACTGCAAGTGGTGTGTATCTTAAAACTTGGTAACATCACTGAAAAGGAAGAGAAATGATTATAAGAACCAGACACCTGATGAAAGCCATTGTCATTTGTATAACATGAGAAAGGTGCAAACTTGAAATCTCAACACTATACTCAACTAAAAAAGTCTTCACAATGGCACCACCAGTTGGTTTACTACTGTGGTTCTGGATTTTCCTAAGACTCCAGCTCTAGGAAAAGAGCTATAGGTAGTCAATTGCTGCTGACAGATGGAGAATAGTTGTTTATTTTTTTTTTCAGGGACAACAACCCTGATAGGTTATTTAATTCTATATAGTCAGCCCTAGGCATAAATGAAACTAAGTGAACTCAGAAGATTTAAACCTATACATATATATGCAAACACACAGACACAAACACACACAAACACAAAAACACTATACGTACACACACATATATATGAATGATTCAGAAATTTAAGAGGGAGTTGGAGAAAATATGAAAAGTTGGACGAGGATAGAAGAAAGTGAATATGGTGTAAAAGTGTATTGGTGTACTAAATTCTTTAAAAATATTTTAAAATTAAAATTAAATTAAGATTTAATTAAAATCTTATTCTTAAATGGAAACTCCATAGTTAAATGAGTAACTTCTTTAGGAAATGATGAAGAATTTGTAGAGATCTTTGTGTGAACTAAACACCTAAACATTTATAATACAAACATTTGTTGATTAGAAATGTAAGAAAATGTGGTTTGCAAAACATTTATCAAGACAGAATAAATGTAAAGAATACATGTTCAAGAGAAACTGAGTTTTCTAATTCCTTCCTCATCTGCATTTCAGCTTGAGTTCTGTTTGATATTTCAATTATCCTGATGAATTCTGATTTCTAATTCTGAATAGTTCTCCTCACTTAACATATCTGTGCCTATAAGTGCAAATGTGGGTGCATGTCAGTGTATATATGTATGTGTCTGTATGTGTCTGTATGCGTGTGAGTGAGTGTGACTGTGTGTGTCTATATGACTGTGCATTAAAAATTTTAAAAAGAAAACATCAATCTGAGAAAGGACTTAGAAAGCATGGGACACGTGAGGCACTGGAAGGAAAAGGAAAAGAAAAAAATTACATAACTACATTTTAATTAAAAAGATTTTTTAAAAATGAACAATTAAGAAGAAAGGGTTAGTTATGCCAGAAAGTTGCTTTGCTGATAAACTCAGAGTATTAATAAGATGCTGTTTAAAATTATTTCTAATTATAAAACTATGTAATTTTAATCTTATAGTAGATCCCTGAACATTATGCATCAATGGATTTACCTGATTCATAATCACTGAAACAAGAAATAACAATAAAGAATTAAAATTTAAACATACAAGAGTCAGAAAATGTATGCTAAATGTTAACCAAATGCTAACTCAAATAAAAAACCAAAGTCATGTGTATAAATACATATAACATGGCAAATAAATTATTATAGCATTATCTATGAATAATAAATGGATTTGATTTTTGTATATACATATTCTAAACTAAGAAAATTCAGTGCCTTTTTTAGATTTGCATAAAGTCAAATGGACTGGTTACACTTGCTTTAATCAGACAACACAAACATAGTTTATGTTGTTAAATTAAACATAATAATTGTTGTAAAGTATATGTGTAAAACTGATAAAGTATAATTTTGCCTATTTTGGATGTTTTAACAATCTTTGTCTTTTTAAATTTAAATTTTTGTAATTTTAAGTATATGTTTTTTATAAATATCATAATTCTGTATAATAAAGCTGTGGAAAGCACATCTGGAATCTATCATGTAAAATCAGGCTTATGTTGAAATAATTGTATTTGATACTTGGCTTTATTATGGAGTTTTTTATTGGTTATTTCATTAATATTTATTTACATTTCTAATGTTGTCCCCCTTCCCAGTTTCCCCTTGACAAACCCCGTGTCCCATCTCCCTTCCCCTTCTTCTGTGGGGGAGAGACTAGGAAGAGTGGAGAGAGAAAAAATTGTGGTTGAGATGTAATGTATGAGAGAAAAATAAAAGGATGTAAAATAGTCTTTTGAATAAAAGCCAACATTAGAGTAAGTAGTAGAAACCTTGAGAAGACAAATTAGAAGTTTTCTGAAAAATTAGAATCTTTAAAAGTGTAAGGATAGCGCTGATAAACTGTGAGCAGCTAAGACATCTTTAGTGAATATACAAGGTGCAGGTGAAGTACTAAGTGAGTGTGTATTGTTGACACGGATACAGCAATGTCAGGAACCAATGCCTCAGATCCACAGCAATTCAGAAAATCTCCACTCTTATCTCCCATTCAGCTCTGCGGGACGTCAAAGCATTCTTCTGGTTAGAATGTGAATATTAATAGTGTTCGTAGGTAGGTGTGTTTACAAACAATTAACCAGTGTGTGCATAACTGGCCACTTCCTCTTCCTTCTCCCAGATGCTTACAACCGAAGCTACTCACCCCAAAAGACCTCCTACTTAACAATCCCTAAGTCCTTGCTAAGTTCATTTCCCCTGTACTCCACTCAATAAACTTGCTAGAGTTCTGCCATGTTGCACTGTCAGAACAACTCCAACAAAGTGTGAATAGCCAACCTGACTCCTTCTCTGTACTCTGTTGACCTTTTCTTCGTTTCCTTGCCACTCCTAGTCAGATTTTCAAGGTGCGATGAAGAGCAGTATGTGGAAATTAATAGAAATTCCTAGCAAAAGAAACTTGGTTATAGCGGAGAATGAATAGGCAGGATACAAAGCACAGTACAGAGAAAAATATCTTATATTTTGTATGAACAGAGAAGTACATATCAACTTAATATGCCACTTGCTTCAGACACTTCATAGAACATTCACGAATACAGAGCTCAACTGTAAGTGGACATTTACTTCACCTCTTTCATAGGGTCCCGTAGATTACAGGAATGCTTGATTTGTTTGAAAATCACAATCACCACAATACTTTAAAAATCATTAGTTTCAACTTCTGAGATTTAGATTCCGTGAAGCTGTGGTAGTTCCTCCTTAATCCCAACTTACCTCAGGAATGGGATCCATGCAGACCACTCATCAGATTTCACATCCTAGCACTCTGAGTTGGTCTCCACAGCAACAACTTGAGTGAGCTAAGACAGACAATCTAAAGTTCTATGGCACACTTTAAAAAAGACATTCATTAAAAATCACTAAACTGTGTGCAGGATCATTCTTTTTCCAATTTTATCTTAATGACAGATTTTTGGATAACTAGCTTTATTAAAATTTAAATATTATTTGCATAAATTATTTATATTTATCCACCTATTCTGACTTTAGAATAATTTTACTTATGAATTTGAAGACATTGAAATCCACATTTAAACATTAAATGGTAAAATTAATGCCAAGTAGAAACTTGAATGCAAAGACTCTATTCACTTATCTTTGAGAGTTTTAAATATTCACATTCCATATTATCATTAATTCTATTAATCTATTTCCAATTTAAATAACACTTTTACTTTAAAATTATTTTATATTGACAAGCATTGAAAATAGTTAATACTGGAATAAAACCATTTCTACTATTCTAAACAACTTACGTAGCAATGTTTATTTTTCGTAAGTAGAAAATTCACTATCAATAAATTATTAATGAAGCTAATACTATATTTAGATTACCTTAAATGTTCTTGATAATCTGTTTTGTGTTTCAGAGTCATATCCAATATAACACACTTCATTAAATTTTCCTGTCTCTGTAAGTATGTATAGACTGGGGTAGGATTCAGGTTTAATTTGATTTAGACAACAACTGGATAGTTAGATATTTTCCTTCCGGGAATTTGTTTTCTCTTTTTTCCTCTTAGTTTAATATTTATTATAGACTTGGCAGAGTAGTACCAGAGATTTATAAAGTGCCTCTCTTGCTACCGCATATGAAAAGCACAAAATTCAAACCCAACTAATCCCTGTTGATGTTAATTTTTATAGCTGGATTGATAGAGTATTTGCCATTTTTCCAAATAAGATTTATTTTCTTCCCTCTCATTACATATAGTAGACTCCTGAGAAATAATTGCTAGAAGAAAGTAAACAGAAATAATTAAAACAAAACAAGTCATGACTAGTAAAACTTTAAAAATTGGAACAAAGCTATAAAGGATTATTGGACTATAACTTAAAATATAAAATATAAAATAAATATCAAGAAGCCTACAGTTATATGAATATAACATGATATATAAATAAATGAAAAATATACTATAAAAACACTGCAAAGAAATATATATATGATATATGAAAATCTGCTTCTGAAATATGGGCTTCAATTTGATAACATTTAAGGCAAATTTTTCTCCAAAACTTTAGTTTAAAAATCTCTGATATAGTTCCACCAGTATAATCTACTTTAAATGCATCAAAATCAACATAATTTTTATTGCTTCCTTTTAAATGACATTATTGCATAGATTTAAGGGTAATGGCTACTCAAGAACCCAAAGCTGTTGCCATGAAATATTTAACAACCGGAGATTACAATGTAGGAAGTGTAAGGAAGTTAAAATATTTATCCAACATAACAAGAGATCAAATTAGCGTATGTATCTAATTTTGTAAAGATATGAATAAATAAAATAATGAAAGTTTGATACATTGAAAGAGTTATTTTTTTTAAATTGGGGGCTCTGTTTCTACTAGAAATGCTGTGGAAGAATGCTTACAAATAAGTTGGATAGAATTTCAGCAAAATTATTTAACTAACTCACAATTACTCCATGTAAACAACACATTCCAAGTGGTTATATTCCATCTTACTTTCATGATATACAAATGACAGTGGTACAATGGAGTAAAGAGATAAGCTATAAAGAGATTACAGGGCATAAGGAATGCAAGCATAACAAGAATCAAGGAGAAAATATAGTTTACTTAACTTTTAACTGTAGTTTTGACAGAAAGAGCATACTGATTCCTTCTACATGTTTAGATGAGGGGAAAAGCCCTTTATGATCAGAACTCTTATCTAAGCTGCTGGACAATCAGCTGAAGAGGGGTGTGGTTCAACTCATTTAGTCAAAGAAAGGATTCCGGAACTTTTATGATTCTGTCGCATGATTTATGTCCTTAAGTAACAACTCCAGCTTTATTTCTTTAATTTTTCCTCAAAAGATGGTTGAACAAGATCTATTTGGTGTATTACATTGGGCACTCAATTAAAGTGATATGAATTTTCATTTGTAAAAGCTATTAATTTTATCAGAAAATGACTGTTAAGTGATACCAAATTTCCCAATGTTTTCTTTAAAAATTACCATGAAGTGAAAGAGAAAATAAACACAATAATTTAGAAAAACTAATCATGTTTTCTAATCACCTTTTCTAATAAAAGTTGTAACTTGAAGAAAATAAATACTAAATATTTAAGGAAAATGAAACGAGCTTATGGTTTTGGAATCAAATTCAGTTCTTTCTTGGAATGCTTTAAGGTACATTCTAGGAAACTTTCTTGCCACATATTTGCAAAACCTCCCACTGTATGTCTAATCTAGACAGGCTGGTTAGCATAGATGATGTTGCACAAGATAAAAGGAACATATTAGTTAAGCTAATATTTACAAATTTTTATTTGTAGATTTGCATTTTTGTTATAGATTTATATGTATTATTTTTAAATTACATTTGTACTTTCATGTCTGTGTGTGGGTGTGGGCTGGTTGAAGTGCCTTGGCTGAAGGTGCCTGTGGAGGCTAAGATTGTCAGACCCCTTGCAGGTAGAATTACAGATAGTTGTGGGACACCTGACATGGCTGCTGGAAGCAGAATTCGGATCCTTATACAAGAACTGGATGTGCTCTTAGCTAGGAGACATCTGGCATGCCACATAAAGCATTTTTAAATGTAAACTTTTAATGTCCTGAGTCTTCCACAAATAGAAGTTCATATGGAAGAAGGCAAACTATCACAAACTGAAGGCTGAGAATGGTGACTCACATTTTCTCCCTCAACACTTTGCAGAAAAAGACAGGTAGAGCTTTATGATTTCCCAGTCAGGCTGCTATACATGACAAATGCCAGCTCACCACTGATATATAGTGAGACTCTGTCTCAAAAACCAAACTAGACCACACCCAACACAAACAAATAAAACCCCTAAAATATCCCAGAAACAAGCAACAAAATAAAAACACTGTAAGTTGCCAATTCACTTTATATACTTGTCCAAGAACACCATAGCTCAATAACAGTGCATTATATAGATGGATCCTTTCTCTTGCATGCCAGGCAGCCGTGCCTACCTTTTATTGTCCAGCATGACTAGATATTCTCATGTTCTATGTTGCTAATATGGAAATGATATACATTTAATATCTGAAGTACAACTTGCTTTGAATGCATATTTCTTTTATGCAAGGTCAAAAAGTATCAAGTCGATGTATTTTTAATCCTGGAACTTACACTATTCGTGTATTAAGGGAGATGTAGAAGAACAGCTGATTCAGTAAAATAGACTTGGGTCCTCAGAAAGTTGCATGTCAAATTTGTGGCCCACTTGAGAAATGGATTCTGTAAGTAGCATTTGATTTGGTCACTTGCAATCAGTGCTGGTAATAATGTTTTGTATGTGCCTGCCTAGTGCCTTTCCACTAAATAAAAGTAAATGAGAGCAAATGAGATTTTATTACATCTATTTAAGCTCTACTTGCATAATCAAAGAACTTTGTAGTATTTGCCATATAGCAATGATCCTGGTGTTGACACTGCTTTACTTGATTTAATATTTATGCTCTCCCTACTTAATTTAATTTTACTCCTAGAGTCATTGTAAATTAATTCATACCCTCACCTTGTGGACTCTAGCATATTAGAATGAGCTCTTTGTAGTCTTATTTGCATATGGTGAAGTGATTAAGATGACTTTGGTCCCATTATGGGCTCTTGAAGATGCCAGACTTGAGACACTAAAATAGAAACAAATAAGAAAGTGTTGTACAATACCACCTATCTTTTGGGCAATTCTGGAGAGCGTGAGGTTAACTGACTAAATTATTGGTTAGCCTTGAGGTATCTGTATAACATTAAAAAATCTACACTGGCAAATATATAGATAAATATTCTTTTGTTTTATCCTTGTCAAAACTTATGTTTTTCAACTCAATTAGTAAATGATGCATTGGGGTTGGTGAGAAGGAGCCAGTCATTTTCTCTCATGCTGAGAGAAAGGTATGGTTAAGGGCATTCTGAGAAACAAATCTACATTAGGTGAGAATTCAGAGTACAATACTCATACATAAAAGACACTCATCGGATGTTACAGGATCAAAACTGATAAAGAATTAGGTGACCTTAGAAATAAACTAACCCTTTGTAATGGAGATTCAGAAAAAGGAAAGTGCCTCTCTAAGTGTAATTGTGTAATTGCATTAAGAGTTATGTAGTCAAACACTACATATATTATATATATATATATAATATATAATATATATGTATAATCATGTATATTATATAAGATTATACAGTTATATAGTTAAACACAGAATATATATACATACATGTATTCAATATTTTAGTATATTTAAGCTTAAAGAATAGAAAATTACAGTGAAACCATCTAGATGGGATGATCATATATGCACATGAAAGGCAATATTTAAGCAAGTTAATAGGGAATACAGAATGAGGTGTTTGAGGCAATGTTTCACTGTTTAGCCCAATCTAATCTTACATTTTCAGTGCTCCTAATTCCGCACCCCCAGTGATTAAATTTATAAGGCTATACTACAACATCAGCATAGAATTCTTAATTTCTTATAGTTTGGGTTCTTTCTTTTTGTGAGTCAATCCAAATTCAAGCTTCAGCCCCCGGTAGGTAAACAGAGCACAGAGGTCTACACATGCCATCCTAGTGCTGTGAAGGAAGGAACACATGTGTCCCAGAGATTTGTAGATAGTTGCTGTAATCTTACTGATGTGTTTCTGACCATTATGAGGCCCTATCTCAAAAAAAGGTTGACAGCTTCTGAAGAACTCCATATGAAAATGTCCCCAGCACATGTGAATGTGTACCAACATGAGCATGAACTCACATGTCCACATAGATGTACATATACATCAAAGAGATGGAGGGAGGGAGAAGGAGGGAGATAGGGTTGAAGAAATGAAGAAAGGAAGGAAGAAAAGAAGGCAGACAGACCAACATGAAGACAAAAATGTTTGATGAAATGAAAATAACAGCAGAAAATGGAGGCTTCTGTAAATGTGTGACGTGTCAAAAGCATTGGAAACATTTATATTCAACCGGTAAAAGGAGAGGACTCTGGGCCTGAGGGTGCTAGTGGCCCCAGTAAAAGGAAATGTCAAGGTGGGAATATGGGAATGGGTGGGCGGGTGGGTGGGAGGAGGAATTCCCTCACAGAGGCGGAGAGGGGGAGGGGACACGGGGTTTCCAAAGAAAAGGGGAATCATCGGAAATGTAAATAAAAAATAAATAAATAAATAAATAAATAAAAAAAGAAAAAAAAAAAGAAGACAACTAACAAAACAATTTAAATCAAATTGGCAATATTATTTTGTTTATGAGCATATCTCCAATGACATTTTTCATGAGTGAACAGCAGAGATATCAGTTAAGTGAGGATAAATTATTTTTAAGAGGTTCCTGACTTAATTCATGTGTGAACTAGGTGGGTGAGAAACGTCGTGAATAGGATGATTCATGAAGAGGAAAAGAAAATCATTCGCTCTAACCCCAAATTTTCTAGTTTCAATGATTGTTTTGAATGCTGGTGATTCTTGTCAATTTAAAAGTAAAACATTGTAAATTATTGGTGAGATAAAGGAAAGGAAATAACATTTTAGTATCATGATGAGATTGCCAGATAACAATTCTAAGTCAGGTTAGTGTAAGTACATGATACAGAAGAAATTATAGAGAACAGAAGAGAATACAGGGCAGAACCAAATATATGATAAAAAACACAGATGAACTACTTAAGATTCTGCCAAAATCATTTGCATATGAATAATAGAAATTTGATTAAATGGGTTTGTATTTATTTAGAAAATATGTCTCAGACATAGGATTACAGATGGCCATTAAATTTCCTCTGAGTTTCTTGACAGCCACAACAAAAAGAATAAGGTGATGAGGCAATATTGATTTCATGATCTGATAAAAAAATGAAAGTCTTTGATCTGAAAAGATAACTGGCTTCCTGGCAATCATTTCAAAGAGCATTTCTGTGATGTGAGTGCTTATGCAAACATAATGTAATATTATGCCAGACAATGTGTTCAATAGAATGTTTTCTTAAAAGAGTAAATGATGAGCATATTGTCCCAAGCCATTGAGAAAAGAAAAGTTGTGTGTACAACACAGATGGATAAGGGCCAAGTTTAATAACATCTTGAAGCAGGCACTTAGTTTCAGTAGCTTTACCCTTGGACAAATAATTGGGTTTTTTGGCTTTACTTATAATCTAATGCTTTAGACATTCCAATGACTATTATTATGTTACTTGAAAATCCTGAAACATAAATTTCTTAGTTATACTGTGTATACCAAATACCATGTGTAATATATATTGTACATTATATGTGTATATAATAGATATTATATATCTATTTTACTCTGTATATAGTATATAGACTAACTTTCCAAATCTTGGTTTTGAGGATGTGTTTGTCTTCAAGTTTGGGGCTTAATAGTATAATAGGGCCAAGGTTGTGAATATTTATGTTTTTCCTTAATAATGTAGTGCTTAAGAAGGCAGTGGATAATATTTATTTTGTTTTTAATGACATATATCTAAAATATTACCTAAATAATGGAAAGATATTTGTAGCCTTTGACTTTGATGTAGTGTTTTACAAACTGATAATGATATTGTGAAGCTTCTCTTTTAGTTATTACTAGTCAGACAACGCATAGTTCCATAAAAGCTCCATTTTCCCATTCATAAATTTTTCTAAACTTAGCATGCGTAAATCATAAACCATCACCTGAAGTAAGGAGCCTACCAATGTGCTGCCATTTAAACTTTTACAAACTCTCAAGCAGGAACTAAATGCCCTGACATTCCACAATATAATAATGTTTCCATTTTATGTGTGACTAATACATTTTGGTATTTTATAGGATGGTAGATGTCTAAGGCCTTGTCAACATTTTATGAAAGAGGAACACTAAGTATTGTCAAAACTAAGAAAAGATATGACTTGGTGAAAACAATTTTAAGTATATTTTTTATATACTCTTAGGTATAAATGTTCCCATTCAGATTATGGAAAAAATTGCGAGACTTTAATCTTAAATAAAGCCAAAAGGAAGTAACTATGTTTAGACTTTCCAGGGGTCATTATTTTCATACAAGAAAGCTTAAACAAACAAATAAAACAAATGAAAAAATCGACAAAATTTAATAGAAGCATGAAGCTCTCTCTCCCTCTCCCCCTCTCTCTCCCTCTCTCCTTCCCTCCTTCTTTCTCTCCCTCCCTCCTTCCCTCCTTCTTTCTCTCTCTCTCTCTCTCCTCTCCCTCCTTCCCTCCCCTCTGAAATAAAATCTGGTAGACCAGTAAGAAGTTCATTGCAGCCTGAAAGAGTAAGACTCATTGAAGACACTCTAGATGAACAGCTTAATATAGCAATATTTGAAGTGTAATAAGATCTATGCACATTCCTGTGTCTGGTCATGTTCAGAATCATGGAAAGATCTGAGTCAGTGGAGAACAATATCCAGAGAGTTCACTCAAGCCCAAATGCATGGAGGAGAAAATGCTGATTTCTTTCCAGCACATGTCTGCTTCAAACTCAGAGTCAGTCAATGGGCTGTCAGCTTTAGTGCCCAAGCCTTTATCTTTCTGCACAACTTTCAAAAGAAGTAAAATGTATACACATGTTGTAAGTATAATGTACAATGCCATAAGTATAAAATGATAAACCTTCATTCAACAAAGATTCAACAAAGAAAAATAATACTATAAATACGGTTTAACTTGCATTTTAACAACTACTTTATTTCGGATATTATTGTGTGGACAGAAGTTATACCAAGAATGTAGTCAAGAGTCTTTCTTAATATTTCATACTCTATTGGAGACATCTCACAATACCATGGGACATTGTCACAACTAAGGGACTACAATTTCTCAAAAGTCTTCACTTTTAGTTCTATCACAAGACATTGTTTAGGACATGCAAATATATGTAAGTCTCTGCTTCCATTGCCTTCTCTTACCTGTGGAAGCTTTCAGATTTCATTGCTTCAGTGATCATCAGGTGTATAAATCTCACATTTTCTACAAATCCTGTGGTCATGGCCAGTGTTAGACAGTAATTTCCATGACCCAGATAATTATGCTTACATTCTGGTTCTGAGGCTAGATAATCATTAAACAATATGTCTTCAATGAAGAAAAAAGAGTTACATGTTGATAAATGTTTGCAAATGGGTGATGTTCTAAGGTAGACTGGAACAATGTGAAAGCAGAGAGATGTTCAAAATATGATTTGTCATATGGAAGGAAAGACTCCAGATACATGTTTCTTTAATCTATTAAGGGTATGAAGTGTCTTACAATAATATATATTAGTATGATTTAGAATCCTGAGATTTCAAGTGAGATGATTTTAAGAAGCAGAATATATGTAAATATAAGGAAACACAATAAAATATTAACTAAAATTGGTCGAAATTGAATATACACGTTAGCACAGGGATAAATGTCTAGATACACATTATTTTGTGTGCTCACTTTTAAAAGTTTTTGAATATCACAGACATATCCATGTGTTACAGAAATAAAAGTAAAACAGAGATTATGCAGCCAACAAAGCCCAGAAGTGGGTGCTTTTTATATACTAATGATGAACATGTGAATACAGAACTATTTACATTCTTTGGAAAATAGTAGTTTTCTCTAACAAATTTATTAAACCTACATTTACAAGACATCCAAGGAATAGTACTCAATGTTATTCAGTACACATATGCAAATTTCCACACAACTAATTTCTAATGCCTCTGAGATAAAAAATAACCATAAGGTCCTTAGATAAGTGAATAATTTCGCATATCTGGTATGTTCATGTCATGAAATATGACTCACAGTGAGGTCAACTATGAATACATAGAGCAGTTTATTTGTATCAAAGGTATTGTAATGGGAAGAAGGTAACAACTTAGAGTAGTCTCAGTCTTTGCTGTTTCATTTTGAGACCTTCCAAAAATGACAGCATTGTGAAGATGGAAAACATATTTTTTTAATTAATTTATTAGTTTATGCACTTTACATCCCTACTGCAGCTCCCTTCCCTAAGTTCCCTTTTCATAGAGCCCCTCCCCCAATACCACTTCCCTTTTCTTCTGAGAAGGGGGAAGCCCTCCTGGGTACCAATCCATCATGGCACATTAAATTACTGCAGTACTTGGAGTATCCTCTCCTAGTGAGGCCAGAGACTGAGGGAATGGCAAACCAATGCCTGGCCCAAATTGAGACCCATCTCATGGGTTATAATCAATTTTTGACACTATTTATGATACTCTGTTATGCTTACAGATGGAAGCCAAGCATAACTGTTCTCTGAAAGGCTCTACCTAGCAGCTGACTGAAACAGATGAAGAGACCCACATACAAACAGTAGATAGAGCTTGGAGAGTCTTGTGGAAGACTTGGAGGATTGAGGGACATGGAAAATATATTAATGGTTAACAAATATAGATATTTTCCAGCAGCCACAATTTAGAATTATTCTGGATTAAGATCACTGTTAATGAATGGGAGAAGAATCATAGATGAATACAATTTTGATCTCCATTATGAAAAGGATTAATAGTAAATTAGACACACACACACACACACACACACACACACACAGAGAGAGAGAGAAAGAGAGAGAGAGAGAGAGAGAGAGAGAGAGAGAGAGATTGCCAATCCCTTAAAAATAGGTTATATCTGGGGAAGTATGTAGTGAGATAATTTTATATACAATATAAGTAATCTCTAATAAAATAATCTTTATTGCATAATGCAAACCCTCAAAGATTTTGTAAGTTCATGCATTGACATATAAAGTTACAGATTATGTTGTAGTTTTATGAGGAATACATGATAAATGAATGGAATGGTAGACAGGACACAAAGAACTAAATCCAGTGATTCTCATGAAAGACCAAGATTTTACTTTCAAACCTATACTACCCGTAAGAGATGAGCTCTCACAGTCTTTATATAACCCATTTTAGAAGAATTGAACTGATTTTCACACATTACCTTTGGTGTGCTCATCATTGTTTTAAGCACAATAGAAGTCATTGAACAAAGATAAAATATTATTTCTCAACTCCCTTAAAAATTTTAAAATGGCAACCTAAGTAGATAACAATATAAACTTTTATATGACAGCATATCAAAGAAATAATATAAAGTTACAAAGCTACCCATCAGGGCGATAGCTTAAACTAACTGCTGTTTTCAACTGAGCCATGAGGGGCTAACCATTTGCAATTATTCATCTGATGAATAAATGCTCAAAGGAAAGAAAAAGTTGTTCCTGTGCTGTGGCTTTTACTGCACAGTCCCAAACAAATGTCTGTTTGCTTCAGGTAAGGATCAATAGCAGACCTTAGAGATGATTCCACACAAGAACTGCTTGGTGCACCATCCAATTTATTGGAGCTATTTACAGGATTACTGTGTCTCAATGGTCCCTGAGTCACAAGTGAGCCCACCACAGGATGGGATGACACAGAAGACCTATATCTCTGGACCATATTGAGAAGGGCACATTCAATAAAAGATTTAAGTATATATATAAATATATATGTATGTTCAAACCCTGTGGAAAGACTTTATGTGTCCTTTAAGTTTAGCTCCTCAAGCTTCATAAATTTTATTAGTTGCCCTAATTTTAGAAGCCTCCCTTCTTCTAGGATGAAAATTTTTAGCTTTAGGATATTAGTCCCTCACAGCTCCAAACTCTGAAATTCTGGAAATTCACATAAACATTCATTTCTAATTGTCCTCAAGGTTATAAAATATAAATTCAAAGATACACTTTTTAGGTTTTTTTACTTTTCATATTGTATTATAATTACATTTCTCCTTTCCCATTCATTCTTGCAAACTCTCACATACTCCTCTCTGCTCTCCTTCATGTTCTTTCCTGAGCTTCTTTGTCCAATCAATTTTTGTGCATGCATATGTGCATTTGTATATACATGTAATCATGAATATAACCTGTGGAGTCTGTATGATGTATGATGTAACATATATATATATATACATATACATACATATACATATACACATACACATATACATACACATACACATACACACACACATACACACACACACACACACACACACACACACACATATATATATATATATATATATAATATTTTCAGTGCAGACCTTTTGGTTCAGGACAACCAATTTGTTGGCTCTTTCCAGGAGAAGGTCATCTCTCCAGTTCCCACCTTTACTCAGTTGTCTGTATTTTATTCTTTAGGGTTGAGGCCTCACAGACTTTCCACCATGCAGTATATTGTCTTTGTTGCTGTCCTTTTGCTATTCACATTTGGGAGGTCATGTTGGTGAGACTTTAAGTGTAAAGCTTTTGATGTTTCAAGGAGGAACAATCTCTCAGCAAAGCCCCTTAGCCTGTGGCTCTTACAAGTTTGCCTCCTCTTTTCTGCAATGTTCATGAGAGTTAGGTATGGGAGTGCTTTGTACATGTGTTCAGTGGAGCTGGACTCCACAACTATGCTCATTAATTGGGTGAATTTTCAGTAGTAGTCTGCCTGTTGGACATGAATTTTCCTTCATAAGGGACAATGGCTACCCTTACCTGCCTGTATAAGAACAAATGTGTATTGATCATTCTTTTTGGTTTTAATGGTTTAAAAACATTTCTAGGTGTAGATTCCTCTTCAATAACTATGATTGCATTAGGACTGATTAGTTAACTAGATTTCCAGTACTAGTTGATACCCTTCCTGATGAGTGTATCTTGAATCAAATTAGAGAACAGTTGCTTACCACCAATGTATATGTACCATTATTACACTTGTAGGTTTATATCTCATAGGCACAATAGCTGGGAAGGACTGTAATCCTTTTGTAATCTTGCATGGTGCTTTCTGGCATGATGAAAGCTAGTGTTCAGAGAATGGCTATGCAGATCTGTTCCAATGGAGGGGTCACTGGGTATTGTATATTAAGTGTATTGTATATTAAGTGTTTTCAGCAGTATGGGATTACCTTCCACCTTTGTAAAGTAACCAAGAACAACAGGAATAGACTGTATGTTTGGGCAGTTGCTTAGACAGCACTACCCAACAATTCAAAAGAGAACTTCTCATTTCTGGTAGAGCTTTTGTTAGGTAGTCTTTGGCTCTGGGAGAGCATTCCATAAGACCAATCTTTATGCTGCCTCTTTCCTGATGTTCCTAGCCTTAGATGTAGTTGTTTTGTAGATGTACTATTGGGTATAGAGTATCTATCCTACAGTCAGGTCAGCTGTTCTCTGCATTTCACCAGTTGTGTATTTCTGTCTCTTTCTGCTGTAAAATGAAACTTCCTATATATAGGTGTAAGAGCTGCACTTGTTCATTAAGTATAATTACTTAGAGCATAATTAAAAATTATACTGATTTAAGAAAGGCATAATAGATTTAGTAGATTCTCCTCTAGTGGTAATGGCCTCAAGAGTCCTGGGTAACTACACAAGTTTACATATTATGTATGGATGCTGTACAGTTGATATCCACTTTAGGACTTATCAGATCGCTGTTGGTTATCCTCAGGATATAAGCACTGCTATTTCACTCTTGGGTGTATCTTGTAAGTTGGATACTAATTTGGTTCTTAGGCGGTACAGAGGTAGATCAGTGGTTACGTTTCTCTTTCTGACATTTATATAACACCTTCTAATAGCATGAGAACTAGTCCTAAGGAGGAAGCTTTCAAGTCAGAGCCAGCTCAGTTTCTCCAAGTTTTTTGTCTTATAGAACTGCGCAGTGTTCTCAGTAAACAGGTGTTAACTTCAATACTGGGAGGCAAACAAGGGCAAAGCAAATTGATATTTATTAAAAATGTATTCAAATTTTGTTTACCTTAAAGTTTCTGTACATTATAATTACTTTATTCAAGTCTGATAGAAAGCAAAAAATATATCACTGACTAAATACATAGAAATTAAAGTTAATGTATTAATATCAAAAATATTTTTTAGAGCTTTTAACTAATCAGGAAAGTTTGAGTTCACATAAATTTGGGGGATATTCTAACATAAAGAAATTTTGCTGAGTTTCAATTGCATTTTTCAAATTGTGATTCATTATATTGCTTAGCCCAATATTTATACTAACTTCCCAACTACGATATTTATTAGCAACTTGTCAGCCTCTCACTTTCAGTCAGTGTCACTAAGGTATCGCTTTTGTTGTCATGGCAGTGATGGATCATCAATGTTTAGGGGAAGACCTATAATTTGCAAATTGAATGACAGGCAGCATTGAGGATGTACCACAGTGGCCTTCCCTAGGTAACTTGGGAGCTTGTGGTGTGTGCGTTTTCTTTCTTCATATTGTGTTTTATTTTAGTCTTCACACCAGGTCTGACATTTGGATTCAGAAAATATAAATGAGATCTTCAGGTTTTGAACTTAAAATAAAGTTTTGTGTAATAGAGCAATAAATGTTTTATTGTTTTCAAAGAATGCCAGAAGTCATTTAATCAAGAAGCAATTTTGTCTTTATGCTCCATGATGCAAACTTTGGTCTCTTTTAATTAAAATGTGTATTTTTCTAAGAGAAGATAAAATAATTATCTTCTTCTGATATATCTGAAGAATTAAACAAAAGAGAGGGCAAAAAGTCTCCCCAAAATCAAATCAGTATTTCTTTTTGTCATTAGCTTAAAATTCAGTTTCTTTCTACACTGGGACTATTCTGTTTTCAAGATGCAGAATTTGGGATTCAATTTTACATGGATTATTTTATTCAGCAAATAGAAGTCAAATTTCTCACATCCAAATTTGTTTAATTTTTCTGCTACTAAGTCGCAACTTAATAGAGAACAATAAATAACTGCTTACTAACTGGAAAATTCTGAATCTCATCTATGGCAGCAATTCACTGATTGTGTTAGAGCATTAATTGAAGACCAAAAGATTACTGGTACATGACAGAGTTACTTATATATCATAATTTTATCCATTTAATTATTTATTTTCCCTATGAAAATGTCTTTTATAAATTGATAGTAAGCTTTCTAAAGTACGGATAACTAATCTATACATCTGTTTATTATAGACAGAAAAATTAATATGTCTCCCAGACTCCATAGAGTGTTATTGTGCATGTATCAGATACATGGTTAATAGTTAACAATAAAAATAGGTGCAGACATGATTGTAAAAATTAACAAAGAAACTACATGAAAAAAACAGTAATTCCAAACTGTTAGATTAATTAGCACTGGCAAAACATGATATACCCCCGAGCAGTGCCTATGATTTGACAGATGTGTCCCTGAATTGACTGGAACATTTCTATAAAGTAGGATGTGTGAGTCCTATTTTAAATTGCTTTGTCATAGCCCCTGGAGCAGTCATAATTTTTAGTTATTCCCATTTCTTCAGCTTCAAATGTGAGAGGCGACCCCTGTCATCTTTGCAATTTACAGCCATACACTGATCCTAAAATACTGAATCTTGTTAGTTAAAACCTTTGCTGTTTTCAAAAGTCATGTAGGGACAACAAACTTGTATCTTTTTTTGGTCATAATCTTTATCTTAGCTGCTAGCATGACCTTGTTTATCATCAACATAGCAATTATTAAGTACCATTGCTTTACCTGATGTGAAAAGTAATGAATGTAATAGACTCCAAAGAAGTATGATATTATAGCTACACAAAAAGTAAAATACAGGCACGGAGAAAGGAACTAGACATTTATAATGGGGAACATTACCAGGCACATTCCAACTCTGATATCATTCAGTTTCAGAAAGGGATTATGAACGCATTCATGACTGCTTGCTTATAAACCTATAGAATGTAAATTGGATGGCATCAACAATGAAATTAACACATGCTTTAACATTCTCAAGCAAGAAATTAGCCAACTGTCACATTTGTTAGATTGCTACAGAAATTTATGTTTGTCTTTAACTTATTGTATTTATTTTTCAATTAGACAGTGATAAAAAATCTCTCTATTAAATTTCTGGATGATACAAAACCAAATCTGGTTGGGACAGAACCAATTATAAGTATCTCTATAAACTACAATACTCATAATACAATACACTTGAATCAAGGTCAAAGTTATAGGTGTCTAATATAGCTGTCTCCTGAGAGTCTGTGCCAGAGCCTGACAAATACAGAGGCAGATGCTCACAGCCAACTATTGGACTGAGCATGGGGTCCCCAATGGAGGAGCAGAGAGAGGACTGAAGGAGCTGAAGGGGTTTGCAACCAATATCAACCAAACAGATACCCCAGAGCTCCCAGGCACTAAGCCACTAACCAAAGAGTACACACGGAGGGCCCCATGGCTCCAACCACATATGTAGCAGTAGCAGAGGATGGCCTTGTCAGGCATCAATGGGACGAGAGGCCTTTGGTCCTGTGAAGGTTCAATGGATGCCCCAGTGTAGAGGAATTTAAGGGCGGAGAGGCAGGAGTGGGTGAGTGGGTGGGAGGGCACCCTCTTAGAAGCAGGGGGAGGGGTAATAGGATAGGGGCTTTCTGGGGGGGATGGGAAAGTGGTTAACATTTCAAATGTAAATATGAAAACATCCAATTTAAAATAAACTTAAAAACGAAAAGTAAAGAAAAGAAAAATGGTAAACTGAACACTGTAGCATAGTAATAACAGATTGTCAGTAACTAACTGGACCATAGACAGTTAAGTCTCTGGAGGTAAAATAAATGATAGTAAGATTAATTTAGCCCTATAGTCTCACATATGTCTTTACTAATGCATAGGTAGGTATGTTTCTTTTTCTATACAGAATGACATAAACTGGATAAGGCTTATAATATTTATTACCCTTTCTACATTTGCATACATTATGCCTATCAAATTTATTTTTGGTAAATTACATTTTAATGTAGCATTGTCCCATTATGAAAGAGCACAGAAGGAGGATAGAAATGATTATGAGGTAGTTATTTAGAGAGCCTGGTGGCTTTAGAAGAAGTGATGCTTAGTGATACATTACAAACTATGTTAAATAATTTTGATCAGAGTACATGATGAGTCCTAACAGGACGAAAAGAAGCGTAGCGAGAAGCAGGACAACAGTGTTCCACATACACAAAGTTCTTCCTTTCCAGAGGTGCTCTCAGAGTCATTATAAAGAGCAAAGTGGACAGAAGCCAAAGAGAATCAGCAAAGATGCCACCTCAGTGTAAGACTCTTTATTCACTGATGTCCTCTTGCTTTTATAAAAAAAAAAAAAAAAAGTTAACTTCTGAAAGGAATTAAGCCATTAGTTTTGAATACATTAAGGGACAAGTGAAAAATAAGGTTTAAAATGCAGTCCATTGAAACACAGAATGGAGGTTTTCAAAAAGATTTTGAAGAGATTATCTGTAAGTTTAACTAGTGTCAGAGAAGGGCAATTGGATGTTATCATTGTTAAAAGGAAATGTCATTAAGAAAATATAAAATATATTTATATTTTATCATTTAATATGTGAGATTTGTAATTTTTCTTAAGATTAAAATTATTGAAGTGAAAATTTTTACAAACCACTAACTTAAATTTTAGAAATGTCAAGTTAAATTACAGTGAGGCAAGGTTGTCTTCCCTAAAGGCATCTATATGTTTGCAACAAACTTCTATGCAGGCATAATGTTCTTTCATTTAAAGTTTAAGATTGACAATATGAATATCAAGAAAACTGCTCCTTAGGATCCCAGTTCTTTGAGTTTTCAACCTTTTGTGTGTGTGAGTACAACACTCTAATTTTCATTGTAGAGATTAAATTACGTTTTAAGTAAACCTGGATACAATTTGGAAATGTAACTTTGATTCACCTTTACAGCACAAGGCTAAGTAATTTAGCAACACATTTAGATACTAAAATGTTCCTACTATTTGTTCATGTATATTTTTCCCATTAAAAATCCATAATCTTTAGACAGAAAATTGAGTAAAATATCAGTCAAAAACATTTGTATAGAAAGTGAATTCCCGTTAAGCCATTAAATAAGTCAAAACAATTGATTATGTGTTTAATTTGTTGACTAGCATATCCAAAATGTTTTCCTATTTTTATTTATGTTTTATAGATACCTCAACTAGCTCTAGAGAAGTTAATTTTCCTTTCTATTACATTATACCATATTAATTGAGTTCCTAAGCTTTGCCTGGATCTATGTATTTGACCTCATCTGACATACAGACTACATGTAGCTCATAGGCCATATCAAATACAACGAGGGTCTGGATGGATAGATGACTAGTTAAGAGGGCCTGTACATGTTGCAGAGTACCTAAACTTGCTTCCTAGCACCACGTCTCCACCTGCAAAGCCAGAGGATCTAGAACCGTCTTCAAGTTTTGTAGTACCCAGCACATCTGTGGTATATGTTCCCAGGGCATACACACACATGCATGCATACACACACACACACACACACACACACACACACACACACACACACACACATACATATACACGCACACATACACATAATATAAAACCAAAAGAGAATAGCTATGAAGTCCTTCATTAAACCTAAAACTTATTAAAATTAAGAAGGTAGTTATTTTTATTCCAGTTTCAAATTAGGACTAAAGAAATAAGAACCATTTTTCATTCTTATTAAGACACTAGCTGTATAGTAGGATAGATACCAGTATAACTGCTTCAAGGGACTTGGATTGGGAGAAATTTTTTGGATTTCTCCAATGTATTTAATCCATATTTGGGAGTAGGTCCTTAAGGACAAAATGTGAACAACCGCACAAATCTTTTCCTCCCTGAGGATCTCTAGATAGCTACAAGTATCCATATCTTACTATCAGGTGATGGAGATTTATGCCTTTTTCTGTATTTGTTTTCAGTTTTTGCAGTAATTAATATATTATTAACTTTACATCGTGATTGTAGCCCCCTCTCTCCCAGTACCCCACTCATATGGCCTCTCTCCTAATACCTTATTCATCTTCATTTCTGAGAATGTTAAGGACCCCCTTGGTATCAACACCCCTAATTCAAGTCCCTGTAGGAGTAGGTACATACTCTTCCACTGTGGCCAGGCAAACTGCCCAGTTAATGAGACAGGATCTAGAGACAGGTAAAAGAGTCAGAGTAAGCCCCTACTCGAGTTGTTGGGGGACCTGCATGAAGACCAAACTGCATGTCTGCTGCATGTGTGGAGGGACCCTAGGTCCAGTCCTTGTATGTTCTTTAGTTCATGGTTTAGTCTCTAGGAGCCTACAAGGGTAAAGTTTTGTTGACTCTGTTGGTCTTCCTTTGCAGTTCATGTACCCTGAAGAGTTGGGGGAAAGTCTGTGTCTTTTGCAGTTCTTTTTGCATATTTTACATATGGCAATGATAATATTAACAAAAATAACCATCACTTTTCAAATCCTTTTTCTGACATATATATATGTGTGTGTGTGTGTGTGTGTGTGTGTGTGTGTGTGTGTCAATTATATGATCCCAATATAATATATATTGGATATGTATATTTCAGATGTTTAATATAATTTTCACTTTTTAAATTAATTCAACTGAACACTAGAGAGATTAGTTAATAAGAAATTATCTCCAAACAATTTAATCACTATTCTAATCAATATTCTAGTATTGTCAGGTGTCTGATCTGGAAAGTTTTGTTTTTTGCTTCATCTTGTTTTATCCTCCACTAAAAAGATAGTATTAAATCGAACCAAACCCTGGTAACTTTTGTAATCAGCCTCTAACCTTTTTACATTGCCATGCTTTTGTACAGCTTTAGGTCTGATTATGGAATAGTTGAATTAAACTGATGGTGTTTACTGTGAAATTGCAACCACTGTACATGGAATCATTCTGTTGTAATTAATATGTCTCTGTGAAATATCAGGACATTACATATGAAGAAGACATACACTTAAACATTGCATTTACTCTATGACAGTCAAATCTGCAGACAGCTGTGTGTGCTGTCTTTATGTTTCATTTAAAATATGACAGAAAGGACAATGGACACCTGGACAGGATCCCACACTTCAGGATTCTCTCTGTGCAGTTTTATGCAGCCATTTTAGAGGGGAAAACTAAGTATTTATGACAATAGTTGCTGCTACAAATGTGACTTTTATGTAAGGCCAGTTTATTTCCACTGGTGGAATTAGGAAACATCTATGAATGATGTTGAAAGTGCTTACAATAGCATGTGAAAACAGAATGCACCATTCTTACAATTCCTCCTGTTTCTTCTAAAGGGAAGATCATTAGAATAAAATATAAATCTATTTTAGTTTAATAGTATTTCTTGCAACAAGTAAAAATCTGTTTCCAAAATAGAAAATGCAGAACAGAATGATCCCTATCTCCAGTTTAGTCTGTTTTTCACTTTTGTAGCATTGGCAATTTTGATCATTTGAGAGATAGTTCATATCAATTGAGCAATAAATCACAAGACATACTATGCAAAAGTTAGTATGGTGTTGCACACATTTAGACTCAGCATTTAAGAGGCAGACGTAGAGGTAGGTGGCTCTCTGTGAGTCTCAGGCTGGTTTGCTCTACAAAGTGATTTGAAGGCTGAACAGGGCCACATAGTGAGATCCTTTCTCACAAAATAAAAGTTAAACTATAGGACATGATAGGGGTTCAGAACCTAGAGATAATACAGTCTAGAAAAGAACTTTGCTTTGTTATTTGCCTGCATGTAGAGAGCACTACGATGAACATGCACAGGACCCAGGATCGCCATGGAATGAGAACACAGAGAGTTTTTTCTTTGCTCATTTCTTCTTCACATTTTTCTAAAGCATGAATACCTTATGATAGAGCAGTATCTACATGGGGAAAGTGAGAGACTCATTCAGATATAGAATCAGGGAGTGAGAATATTAGTTGATTAACAGTTGAAAGAAATATGAATGGTACCATCAGGGGGATATGAACATAAAAAGGGAAGTAAAAATAAAAATAAAATTGAATATCAGAATAATATATTCACCTGCTTTATAACCAAAGCTATTAAATACTTGAAAGAAATGAAAAAACCTGGTGTGAGTTTAGGAAAAACAATAATTACTGACTAGACATTTTATCAATCCAATTTAGAAGGTGAGCCTGAGGTCATAATACTTGATTTTGCATAGTTATTCCTTTAGTTTGTTGCAATGAAAATCTGGAAAATTTATTATTTACTTTCATTTTATCTGTGTTGTGTAAAACAATAATTAGTAATTATATATAACTTACAATGTTGTAAAGAGAATTAAATATGTTTGTATATAAAACATACCCAGGATCAGATAAAGTACATCTGAAAAGTTGGTGTAACTGGCATGTTTTAAGACCTTCTTTATTTAAGTTTCTAACTATATTTATATAATGTGAAAAAATATATACTCAAGTCCTCATCTACAATAGTGACCAAGTTATCATCCTCCTCTACGAGAGTTGGCCATTGTATCTAAAAACTAAGCAATACCATTATTTGACTGAAACCATATAAACAACTTGTATTAATTTCTGGGTATTTTCAAGATGCGATCTTTTTTCTCTTGTATTTACTGTAAAATTTCTGCCTTCAATTTGTAAAGTAGAGGAGATGCAAGTATAAAGGTGATGATGTTTCTCTAACTGCCTGTGTTGGATCTGAATCAGCCTGGGAAGAAGGCACAGTGTTGGGGCTGTTTATGCCTGTCATTTGTTCACAGGGAACCTTTGGAATGTTGAATGTAAACATGTAGTCAATTAAACCTTAAGGAATATCTTGTTTAATAGAAAAAATACAACAGTGAGTAGGCAAGAATGTTAGGGTAAAGGTCTATTCTATCTAAAAAGAATGAAAGAAAGAAAGAAAGAAAGGAAGGAAAGAAGGAAGGAAGGAAGGAAGGAAGGAAGGAAGGAAGGAAGGAAGGAAGGAAGGAAGGAAGGAAGGAAGGAAGGAAGGAGAGAAAGCATGCCAATAAAAATAATTTATAGAATTTATAACCAAGGGCACCTAGATTCACTAGAAAGACTACCAATTGTGAAGCAGTTAAGAAGAAGCCAATGAGTTTACTGTCTTATAGAAAAGATTCAGGACCAGTTGGTTAAATGTATTTTGAATGCAAAATAACAAGTTAGTTTTCACTCTCACTCATAAATTTACAATCTCTACTTTTAGCTTAAATTCTGATCTTTTTCATGAAAACATATTTTATATACACTCCTCTAGAAAATAATCACTGATTTGAATTACATGCCTCACTACATTGCACTTAAGTATTTTCTTTTGAATGTAATCCAAAAAAAAAAAAACCTAAATTTGACATAAAATATAGAAACATTCATGCCTTCATCTAATGTACATTTATGTATTTCCTACACATATTTCACTCACAAAGACATGATGGTTATCAGTAACTGACTCAAAGTATTTGTTCTGGAAAAGTGTATAGTCCACATAAGGGAGACTGACTTAGAATATGTGACAGATGTGGACAGAGACCATAAAACAATGCTTTGAGCACATTGACCAGAAATGACAGCAGTGCATTACATCTCAATTCATCCTGTTAGATTACTCAGTCCTAAGCAAATATCAGTTATAAGATAACATTTATAAAGTGAAGAGTTTAAGCATGGGCCTAGACATTTCTGCTTAACATTTTATTTCTATAATAACTAGTTAATGTTTAAGTTTTTGTCATGTTTTGTGCATATGAATGTTTTGTCAGTATATGTGTGCTATGTGAGTTCTCTGTATACAAAGAACTCAGAAGATCATGCCAGGGTGCATGAGTTATTGATGGTTATGAGAAACCAAACTTGGGTCTTATGCAAGAACAATAAGTGTTCTTAATCACTGAGCCATCTTTCAAAGTCTGCATATTTAATATTTTATAAAGCAAACAGAAGGAAGAGGGGGCTGGTGTGAGCTTATACATCTCAAAGGCCACCCCCAAAGACTCACTTCCTCCAAAAAAGTCAGATGAACTCCAAAAAGGAAACACTTCCTAAACCTTCCCATCATTCTCAAACAATTGCAGTCCCTGGTGACTAGCATTCCAATGTTTAAGCCTATAGTGGCCTTATTTGTTCAAACTACCACAGGTGCCTAATTTCCACTGTCCAAGGTAGTGTGAACAATTTTAAGGAGGAGATGCAGATAAAGCACACTATGACATACACAGATAAATAAAATAAGCATAAATGAAATCAGTGAGTGGCAAATAGTTGTCAATGTCTGGAGTAGATAGCACAAAGGAGGAGAAATGTACTTAGTCAGTCTAGGACATACTGACCAGGTAATCGAGAATATATTGCATGCCAAAATATAATACTGTATGTGGAGCTTAAACCATAAATAAATAAAAGAATGTAGTTCCTTACAAGATATAAGTGATAAATGTGGAGCAATGGTAAGATGTATTATTCTAGAATATGGGAGGCAACACCAACTTGCAACTTGAATGCATACGGTAATAGAAATAGCTTTATAGTACAAAGATATCTACTGGAACATGGAGGACAGTAGTAGCTTTGCTGCAGGTAGAAAACAAATTTTGTGGATAAAAAGAAAATATAAAAATTGCATTTTCTATTGCATGATTATCCATATGTGGTTCTATTATTTGATGTATTTAGCAAGGATAACACACCTCATAAAGAACATGATCTGAGTCTAGACCAAAATTTGCACTTAATAAAAAGAACATATGTTTTATCTAAAATATCTTAACACTATTTGTTAAAACAACCCTATATCTTACAAGAACATTATAGGAAAGAATAGATTTGTCAGCATTAAATATTTGCTCTAAATCAGCAACATTTAATTTTTAATGATGCCAAAAACAGCGGTAGTTTAGCTTCTTGTTTTGCTTTGTTTATGTGATGTTGTTATTTTACCATTAGTGTGAAAAGTGGAGTTCAGAAAGAGTTCACTCAGATACTGTAGCTTTTGGAAGATGCAAGACTGGTACAGGGAGCCACCAGGGATGCTGTTTCTCAGAACATGCTTAGAACAATGTGGAATTTTCTATTTCAAGTCCTGGCCCTAGCTATCCTATTTATAGGGATCTGGAATCAGATTATGAAAAGATTACACTTTAACCTACATTTAATCTAAACTAAACTGATATCAGAAACCATGTTAGGAATTCAATTTTATTGCTTTTAAGGGCCAGGTGAAGGGTGGAGTTTTATTTGGGTATATTAAATGTTACCAAGACACATAAAATGTTTCCAATAGAGTTTATATCAGTAAAGGGCAAATGTAAGTTGTTCTTTCATTTCAGGAGTTACTTTTTATAAAATTTCCACTACAGACACTAGCTTTTCTATAGACAGGAGGTCAGGAAAAATTATAATGAAAGGTACTTTGGAGACAATCTTCAGACTGGCTCCTAACAGGCATTTCGAAGCTCCACACACTGATGCTCTGTCTTTTGGTGCATTTTTGTGACTGCTCTCTGGTTTTGGTAATAGTCAAGTGCACTGGGTCATTCTTTCCTTCTCAGTTATTGTTCTTTTTATGGCTGTTTGTGGCCCGTAACTTTACAATGCTTCCAAGCTCATCTTTAATAAGCACTTACTGCTGAACAGACCAGGGTTGATTACTTCCCTGCCCCATAAGAGCCTAGGCAGTTTTCTAAGCTTTCCCTCATGAACTATTAACATAGAGCCACACAGAAGATTTTGTGATGCTTTTAAAAAATAGTGCTCACGTTTCACTTTTGTCACATATGTGACAACTTCAATTTGACATATATAACATCTAGGAATTACTTAGGATAATTGTTATTAAAAATGCAAAATGTTTTGTATCTTCCTAGGATTCCAATTTTCTAATTAACTATAAGAAAGGTCATATGTTTGTGCTTCTTTGTTTGTGTTTTTTTTTAAATACTGAGTCCATTAAAATAAGAATGAGGCAATTACAAAGAATATATTATCACATATGTGACTACCACAAATCTAAAATATATAATGTGTGTGTGTGTGTGTGTGTGTGTGTGTGTGTGTGTGTGTGTACACGTTTCATTCTAAACTGCTGGCAAAGTTCAGTTTCTCCAAGAAAGGAATTGAAAAGAAGTTCTAATAAAATTTAATTAACAACACAATGGACTGTCTTTATTGTCTATTCTGGAATAATTTTACAGGATATCTTTCTTCATTGTTTCAAACAAGGTAGAGCAATTAATCTTTCTTTTTAAAATAAAGAAGTATATAAAAGCTATGATGAATTGCAGGTTTAGAGTTAGAAGAATTGGCTGGGCTTTATTTTTTAATTTTATTTTTTTTTTTAGTTAAGCGTTCTGAGTATTTTCTAAATTGATGTTTGCAGATGAGTTGCTGCAGTTTGGGCCATCAAAGCCAATTCATGACTGCGTTTCTTGTGAGTCTATAAACCCAGCATTGTTATGTAGTCCCAGTGACGGAGGCACAACTGTGCAAAGCAAGATGGATGGGATGTCAGTTGCTTCTATCGTGGGATCTCTATTTAGTGACCCAGATGAGGACTGAGAGAATTCACCACACATGCGTGACAGGACCAGATACAACCCGAAATGCAGCGCCAAATCTCATACAGAGTTAAAGTTGCTACTAGAGCACAAAATTTGTCATAAAAGACCTGTCAGTGCAGAGTTCATCATGGTAAAAGATGATAGCGCTTTCTTTATCTTGACACCATGAGGCTGTGCTTTGGAGACTGGATCACTTGTTTCTTTTCTCCCTGTAATGACATTTGAAAGTGGCTCATCAAACTTTTCCTCAAGTTCTAATCTTAATGAAAAACGCTTCTCAGAGCATTCCCCCTCATTTTAATCCCTTTCTTTTTTTTTTCTTTTGTTAAATTTGGAGACGTGTTTATGATGTCAATTCACAGCCACATGGGACATGCCTGAGGTGAGGTGTTAAAGCTCTCAGCATAGAGCTATAATATATAAGGTGAAAGACAAGGATCTTAACACCAGCTCTGTGACTGCCACACTAAAATCCCATAGCTGCCATCAATCTTTTTCCTCCTCTTCTTCTTCTTCTTCTTCTTCTTCTTCTTCTTCTTCTTCTTCTTCTTCTTCTTCTTCTTCTTCTTCTTCTTCTTCTTCTTCTTCTTTAATCTGAGATCCGTAGATCAGTGGTAATCACAATCATGAGGTTCTGTAGTATGTAACAGTAACGACAATATACAATGTCACGGAATGTTTGTATCTCAATGGCAAAGATGGTTTATAAAGGCACGAATTATATTTTTCAATACATCAGTTTGATATCGATGTAGTTCTCTTGATTTATACACATGTGGGAATATTTTTCATCATCAAAAAACTTGTCAAGGCCTTTCGGTTTATTTGTACTCTTTCTGTGGCCTTCTCCATATTTAATTCAATGAATAAATTAATGACATAATAGTTAAGTAATTCTGAAAAGGGGATCTAGAAATTGGGTACTCTGATTTTGTACTTACCAGTAAGAAAATGCTGACAGATTTATTCTTGACTCCCAATTTCAGGATTCACAAATGTATCCAGGCTTTGTACTGTGTATCAGGTAGATACAAATATTCTATCCAACCCGTACACGCCATGAAAATTCTAGCTCCACCATAAGGAAAGCCTCAGTGACAGCCTTCTTCACAAATCCTCTGAGCTTAAAAAAAAAAAAAAAAGCCATCCTTCCCATTGCAGAAGGGAAATAAATGGGTGACCCATGTTCCAGCACAAAACATCTACAAGTAGCCAAAGCAGCTTTAGAAGTGACTGGCTGAGGTGGTAACTGAGAAAGCCTGTGATTTCAGACTCTGTTAAATTATTCTGTTTCCTTCTATTCTACAGTTACCTTTCTTAGATTTTATTCCTTATTTTAATTTTACTTTGTTTCTGGGGGTGGAGGTGGGAATAAGAAGTGTTTTTTTGTAAGTGTAAATACATGTTGAAGCCAAAAGAGGGCGTCAAATTATCCAGAGCTGAAATTATATGTAGTTGTGAGCTCCCAGATAGCAGTCTAGAAACCAAACTAGAGCAAGGCAACAGGTACTTCAGTTATCCTCATTCCAGGACCTCTGTATAAGTTATAATTCTTACAGAATTCCAGAAACAATTTCTTGGATCTATTTTTTTTCTAGAATAAACTTCCTGGGATAGTTCCCCAGCAACATGAAATGTAAAGAACATCAGTGATGTTCCAATAAATATCATTGTAACAAATCAACTTTTCCTTCATGATTTTGTTCATGTACGTTAAATAATTTTTGTCTATTACAATATATTCAAATAATTTTGACATAAAATAATTTCATTTTATGGTATGAGATGCTAATTTACAAATAGGCTATCATATAACATTTTGCATATAGGCTATTACATAATATTTAAAGACATCTTTGTGAAAATGAAATACTCTTATTAAATAGAAAGAGTATCCATGCAGATCTTGCTCTAATATTATTAAATTTCTGCATATAGTCCCTAAGGTGAGTGATCATTCTATTTAGGCCTATAATGGCGTGCTTTTGGAAGAACCTTATCAGTGTTACGTTACTGAAGATTAATATTTTCCTATTGCGATGAAACAAACTGGAATAAACTTAGAGACATAAATAAGATATATATTTTAACATGAGTAAGGAAGTCAACTTGTGTGGGTCATAGGCTGACTCTCATTATAATAACAATCAAGGCGAATGGTTTTTTCTGAGACTCGGAGAAGAATATCTAACTGGAGGCTTCCATGTGTATAAGCTAGGTTTATTTTCTTACAGCTGTACAATCTAGAATAGATTAGAGAATATTTACACTTGTCAAGAGAGTAGAAAGAGGGAGGAATCAGGGAAACACACACGTACAGACAGAAACACACTGTTAGTTTTGCTTATGGTTCCATATTTACTTAAACCCTCTGTTTTCATTCATTCTGATAATTAACTACGGTTTCATTTGGGTTTTTTTTTTTTTTTTTAGTTCAAGTCATCAACTCATTTTTGATACTTTATTTACATTTCCGATGATTCCCCTTTTCTTTGGAAACCCCGTGTCCCC
>CM052708.1:35681637-35693021 GCA_028551405.1 Uromys caudimaculatus | reverse complement strand
AATATGGGAATGGGTGGGCGGGTAGGTGAGAGGAGGAATTCCCTCACAGAGGCAGGGAGGGGGAGGGGACACGGGGTTTCCAAAGAAAAGGGGAAACATCGGAAATGTAAATAAAGTATCAAAAATAAAAATTAAAAAAAAAAAACAGAAGTGCAAAAAAAAAGACTTCAGTAATAATTAAAATAGAATTATGATTTGCTTTTTTATTTCAAATGCCTTAAAAAGCAATTTATATATTTTTTATATTCCTTCATTTTGTCTCTGTAAAATTGATAATATTGTTATATCTACTGAGGCCAATTAATTCTATAAGGATGAAAAGCAAATACGTTGTTTAATAATGTTTAAGTAGTATCCTATAGAAATATATACAATAAAAAGTTAATAAAATATCATTTTGGTAAATAATTTGAGGTTTTTAGAATGGGTCTCCCTTGCTTAAATTTTATTCATTGTCCTTATTTGCTCTGTGAACATGCATGAGTTACATACACAAACTTGAAGTGCCTCTTCTATCAGGTGGGAATGTCTGTATCTGTTAAAGGTTACATGCAAATACTCAGCAAGATGCAGTGTTCTCACAATTGTTTTAAAGAAGAGTGTGAAACAATTTTGCAAGGCAGAGGGAGGGATCTGGATGGGAGAGGAGGGCAAGGGGAAAGGGGAAGCATGATCAGGTATGGAGGGGTGGGAGAGAAGAGAGAAGACCTGAGGGCCAGCAGAATGAATGAAAATATACAACCTCAGGAAATGGGAGGTAGGGGGACTCCCTAGAAAGTCCCAGAGACCTGGGATGTGAGAGACTCTCAGGACTCAAAGGTGGGGAGACAAAGGTGGTAGTCACAGGACTAGCAGAAGGAAGAGGGAACTTGTAGAGTCCACCTCCAGTTGGAAGACAGGGCATGAAGTATCATGGGATTGCCATCAAACGTTCAAAATCTCTGACCCAGTATTGTTCCTGTCTAAAAGAACTGCGGGGACAAAAACAAAGACGAGACTGAGGGAAAGCAGGTGCTGTGACCGGCTGCACTTGGGATCCATGTCAAGGGGAGGCTCCAAGGCCTGACACTATTAGTGATGCTATTGTGTGCCTCCAGACAGGAGCTTAGCATGGCTCTCCTCTGAGTGGCCCAACAAGCAGCTGACAGAGACACAAGCAGATACTTATATTCATTGATTGGACTGAAGTTGGGACTTCTGTGGTTGAATTAGGGAAATCCTGGAAGAAGCTGAGCAGGAGGGTGACCCCATAGGAAGACCAGCAGTCTCAAATAGCATGGACCCTTGAGATCTCTTAGACACTGAGCCACCAACCAGGCAGAGTACATGCGCTGGCCTGAGGCCCCTGACACATATACAGCAGAGGACTGCCTGGTGTCACCTCAATGAGAGAAGATGCACCTAAACCTTGAGAGACTTGAGGCCCCAGGGAGTGGTTAGGCCTGGGAGGAGGTAGGAGGAACATCCTCTTGGAGACAGGGAAGAGGAATAATGGGATAAAGAACAATAGGAGAGTAAACCTGGAGGGGGGCTATGATGGATTGTAAAATAAATAGATAGATAAATAAATAAATAAATAAATAAATAGATAGATAGATAAATGAATAAATATATAAATATGAATAAATAAAACTGAATGTGAATAAAAGACTATAGTTTCTAACACACAATGACCTTCAAATTTTTATTAGATGAAACAATAATACTTATAGGCAGTGCATGATTAAGTAAATAGATCTGTCTTGCCAGAAATCAACCAATTCCAGACCAATACTGGCCCATATGATGTTGATGTCTCAATCTAAAAGAGATCAATGTGACATATACCTATTAAATCAAGATTGCCCTATCCATGTCAAATTTTGCCTGATAGTCATGCCATTCTCTTGCTCTGTTTCAGATTAAAGACCAAAAATGTCAACTAACCCAGACCCCTGGGAGCTCCTAGAAACTAAGCCACCAACCAAAGTTCATACACAAGCTCCTTTAAGGTTCCCAGCACATATGTAGTAGAGAACTGCCTTGTCTGGCCTCAGTAGGAGAGGAGGTGCCTAATTCTGAAACCCCAGGGAAGGAGTCTGTCTTGGGGGACAAGAGCACCCTTTCATAGGCAAAGGAGAGGGGGAATGGGGTGAAGAACTCTGGGAGGTGGGACCAAGAGTGGGGATAACATTTGCAATGAAAATAAATAAAAATAATTAATGAAAATTTTGCTTCAAATTTAAAAAAAATAAGAGAATTAAGATATGCCAAGCAATATTACTTGTATATTCTTAAGTAATCTTTCAAAACAGTTATATCCTATTTTACAGAGAGAAAACATAAAAACATAATAAAATTAATTCTTCCAGGACTAATCAATGGAAATGAGCAGAAACAGATTTAAATAGATTTTATTGTGCCTGTAATTACAAGAGACATGTTTAGAGCCAGTGTCTCAAAGTGAATTTTTAAAACATTATTTTCAGAACAGGCTAAGGTTCTTTAAACTTTTAAAATAAGTGCTTATTGCATTTTATATTTGTGTGTGTGTGTGTGTGTGTGTGTGTGTGTGTGCGTGCATGTGTGTGTGCACGTGTATGTATGTGTGTATAAATTGTTTTATGCTGAACACTCATTGAGGCCAGAGGATAAACTGAGGGAGACATCTCTCTCCATTCAGCATTTTGATCTTGGGAGAAAACCCTGGTGATCAGGCTTGGTAGTAAGTGGCTTTATGCCCTAAGCATTTTGTTGCCCTCAACAAACTATTTTTAGAGAGAACTGACAGAGAATTCAGAGGTCCAACATATATCCCAGCTTCTCCTACCATGCTCCTATTGTTCTCATTATTAGCAACATACATTTGTATGATTCACTTGATATAATCAACAAAACAATATATATGCTAGAAAAAGTCTATAGGTTTTTTGGTAAAACTACAAAAACATATAGCCATTATTGTAATATCAATTTCACCATCAACATTTTGTGTATCCTTCAATTGTGCAATAATTCTTCTACACATCTTCCCAAACCTGGGACAACCACTGCTTATTTCATCCAAGGCAGTCTTTCTGTGTAGAATGGCACACATTTGAATTATTTACGTGTTATATTCTCATAGTTACTTTCAATGGTTTGATATCTTATTTCCTTTCACTGAAAAATATTCCTGATCATTTTCTATTTGAATCAATTGGGAATTTTTAGGGATATCTGTGAGTGATGTATCTTCCTAATTCATTTGGATATGTTTGCAAGAGCATGGTTGAGTGGTCATTTTGTAAGGATATGTTTACATGCTGGAGGGGGAGAAAGAAAGGAAGGAAGGAAGGAAGGAAGGAAGGAAGGAAGGAAGGAAGGAAGGAAGGAAGGAAGAAAGAAAGAGAAAGAAAGAAAGAAAGAAAGAAAGAAAGAAAGAAAGAAAGAAAGAAAGAAAGAAAGAAAGAAAGAAAGAAACTGCTAAAATTTCTGTCTCTTTTGTAGTCCTATCAACATTGAAAGGATCGGAGTCTCTGCTTTCACACAACCTTTGCATACTCAGTATTGTTCAGGGACATTTAGTCACTTGAACAGGTTTCTGCTTCAATTTATAATTAACTAATGCTATGTGATATTGCATATCCTTTCACTGGCTCATTTGCCAGTTTTTGATAATTAGTCTTAAGTGTCAACCTGACAAGATAACAGGATAATCTAGACATATGTCTAAAAAGTTTTTAGGTTGAATTACTTGAAGTTTAAGTGAAGGCTCTATGGGGACAGTAGTGTTCTCTGAGCTGGGGCCCTGCACTGAATGGAGAATAGGAAATAATTCTTTAATTTAATTTTTTTTTCTGTGTAATCTTTCACATTGAAGTGTCCCAGAAGACATAATATATGAGAATTGGTTGTGGTGATTCATGCATTCATGTTTTCATTGTGTGAATACAGCCCCAACTTTCCTAATTATATGAGTATAGTCTTTGCAAGTAGGGAGTTTGGCAAAGCTCTTCTGCTTGAGATTTCATTGTTATTCCTAATAACACTAGCCGTAATTAGCACATGATTCAATACCAAACTGTCCCCCTCTCTAACAATACTCGATCATCTAACTTTCCCAATTTTTTTCTACATGAAAATATTTATATTTTTAATGCCAACCTTATTAGACTATGCATTTCTAGCTGTCCTCTTCCAAGACTGGTGCTTGAATGTCATTATCATCGTGCATCCTTGTCCCTAATAAATGTTTCCCTGAGGGAGCCACATGGTACTCAGAGCTGCTTACAGCCTTTCCGGGAGGCAAATAATTAGCCACAGAAATAATTCAGTTCCAAAGGGAATTCAAATTAGCTACTTTTCTCATGCATCATACCTCTGTGAGAATAAATTCTATGTCAGTTACATTAAAATGCTTCTAGATGGACCTAATTTTAAGACACTTTTTCCTAGTTAATATGATAAATCTAGGCAAATAGGAGGAATTTACCATCAAAAGATAGTTCTGTTCAAGTTTCATGGTTTGGTCTTAAAAATGTTGCTTAAAAAATCAAATAAAAAGCACATCACATGATAATTCCTGAACATGAACATATATTTTCAAGGTAGATAAATACATAAATGTGATGTATCACAGAGGTTTAAATGTGAGTAAACAGTTTTTTCACTACATCTGGCCTAATTTGATAGCATAAATATATTCCCTTTGCTTTCTTCATTATATGTTATATTTTCATATGAATTGTATATACTAAATTCATCTTATCCATTAGTGAGGCTTTGTCTATGGGCAGATGCCTTTCAGCTGTTCTATGCCTTCCCTCTAAAGCTGGCTAATTTTGTATTTATTAGCGTTACTGCAAAATATGCAGTGTTAGACCAAGTACTCAAAAAATAGTGTTCTAGTTTTTATATTTCTCTACCAAATGATTTTAAGTCCCATTTAATTTATCAATTAATTTTTCATTTATGACTTATCCCCTCCTGTATATCTGTATACCTTAAGCTCTGCTTATGGCATTGGATTCATATTCTTTCATCTGTCTATGGTTCTCTATCTTGAACTCAAATAATCTCTTATATCATAAGTTTCTTTACTTAAACCAATTTATGAAGAATTCTTGTGTGACAAACCTTTCTGAAGATCACTCTGCTATTGCTACAACACTATATAATATAAGAAATTAATTAGCTACCACAAATATTTTGCATAAGATATAGTTAAATTCTAAGTAGCTTCATAAGAAAAACAGCTCTTGTCAAATAATATCAAATTTACGTGATTTTTTCTTTTAAAATATAATTTTTATTTTAAATATTATAGTATAAATATATAATTTCTCCTTCCCTTTCCTCAATTCAAACCCTCCTATGTAAACCCTAGCTTACTTTCATCTATAACCAAACTATGGGCTTCTTTTTCTTTAATTGGTATTAAATACACACACACACACACACACACACACACACACACACACACACACAGACAATTTAAGGTCAGCCAGCACTCTGTTTCTTTAAATCAATGAAACCATTTATCAAAGACTTTTGGCTGGCAACGAACTAGAGAAAACCTTTCTCAGCAGTTTTATCCTTAGCTTGTTTCTGTGCACTAAACATAGGTTGACTATCTATAATGCAAGCTATAACAGTGTAAATAATCACAATAATAGGAGAATGTAAAGAAGGAAGTCAAGCTTTATGAAGCACTGACTTAAAAATCCAGTATTTTTCACAATGCTTTTTGCAGCCTTTCTTCTGATTTTATTTCAATGAGGTTTTGTCTCAGATGAACCTACAGGCAATGTACGGCTGGATGTCTTAATAATCACCACAGGAAGTTCAATTAAGAAAGACTCTTCAGGGAAATGCTGCAGTTTCTGCAAAATGAATGATTTCTTATCTATAAAGATCGCCTCATCGGTATTAGAAACATCCAACTGTCTTCTTGCATTAATTTATCAATTCTTTCTCTGTCTCTGTCTCTCTGTTTGTGTGTGTGTGTGTGTGTGTGTGTGTGTGTGTGGTGTGTCTGCGTGTGTGTCTATCTCTGTCTCATCCTCTTTAACTCTTTCTTACTAACACATAGAGTTATTTTTCTCCTATGCACTTGCAAGCTAGAGAGACCTGTCTCTTTATATATTGAACTGACCTGTGGCAAGGAGATTTATTTTGGTAAGACTGATTTCTGGACACTAGTGAGAGGAGCCAGTGAATGGACATGTAGTGTAATCTTTCTCAAGTATGCAGAATAATTGGAGACTGCAATGTTTTCCTACTCCTAAGGGATGGAGTGAAAACCATGACTGGAAGTAGAAGCCCTATGATCCATCAGTAGTAGATCATGAAGATGAACACTAAAGGATGTTCAGATCAACCCATAATGCAGAGATGCAAACTGTAAGTGAGATATTACACAAATTTGTACTTTAACAACCTCCAGACAGGGACTGAGGTAGGCTGGCATAGGAACCCTCTGGTTCCCATCTGTGGCAGGAGACTTCTGCTAGGCCACCAGGGTTCCATAGCCAAGCAGCACCTGGAGAAAGATACTCTCCCAGGAGCATGGAAAAGCCACGAGTGGGGACAAAACAAGCACCAGTGTTCACTGGACTCCGCCCAGAAACCACGGGCCACAGTGACTGAGGAACAGGAAACTTCCAGTTCCCATCTGTGGCTGGGGACCTCAGCTTGGGCCACAAGTCTCCATAGCCAGTTAGTGCCAGGAGAAAGCTATCCTCCCAGGAGCTTGGAAAAGCTGGGAGTGGGACCAAGACGAGCACCACAGCTCACCAGGAACCGCCCCTAACCTGTGGGACACAGGGACTGAGGTAGGCGGGCATAGGAACCCTCTGGTTCCGATCTGTGGCAGTAGACCTCTGCCTGGGCCACTAGGGTCCCACAGCCAAGCAGCATGGCAAGAAAATTACTTTCCCAGGCCCTCAGGACACAGAGACCAAGCAGGAAAAGGAAGGGACAGGAGCCTTCCAGTTTCTATCTGTGTCAGGAGACCTGTGCCTGGGCAACCAGGGGTACATAGACAAGCAATGCTAGGAGAAAGTCACCCTCCCAGGAGGGTAGAAAAGCCGTGAATGGGGATAAGACAAGCACCATTGCTCACCGGGACCTGGACACCTCAGCCTGGGCCACAGGGCTCCAGAAGAGAGCTGGTATCCCAGGAGTGCTGACACACCATCGAGCATAGGCAAAACCACCACTTCCATTCAAACTTACTGGATCAAGAGGGACCCTTGCAGAGCCATCAGGACATAGGAATCAAGGGACAGATGGGGGCAAGATACTTCTGGTTTCTGTCTGCACCCCAGATCTGATCCTGTGCCACAGCACTCCAAACCCAAACACCTCTCAGAGAGAGCTGGTCTTCAAAGAATGTTGATACAGAAGTCTGCAGGAGGGACAAGCCATAGCCAGATAGAGTAAGATCAGCTAGCATCAGAGCTAACAAGATGACAAAAGGCCAGGGCAAGAACCTAAGGAACAAAAACCAAGGCTATTTGGCAACATCAGAACTCAGCTCTCCAACTACAGCAAGCCTTGGATTCCCCAACACACCAGAAAAGCAAGACTCATATTTAAAATCAGTTCTCATGATGATGATAGAAGACTTTAAGAAAGAAATTAACACCTTTAAGAAATACAAGAGAACAGAGGTAAAGAACTAGAAGCCCTTAAAGAGGAAACACAGAAATCCATTAAAGAATTACAGGAAAACACAATCAAACAGACAAAGGAAATGAACAAAACTATGTAGGAGCTGAAAACAGAAAAAAAAAAACAGTAAAGAAATCCCAAAAAGAGACAACCCTGGAGTTATAAAACCTAGGAAAGAGATCAGGAGTCATAGATGCAAGCATAACCAACAGAATACAAGAGATAGAAGAGAGAATCTCAAGAGCAGAAGATACCAAATACAGATACAGAACTCCAAATAGATTGGACCAGAAAAGAAATTCATCCTGTCACATTATAGTGAAAACACCAAATACACAAAACAAGGAAAGAATATTAAAAGCAGTAAGGGAAAAAGGTCAAGTAACATATAACGGCAGACCTATCAGAATTACACCAGACTTCTCACCAGAGACTATGAAAGCTAGAAGATCCTGGGCAGAACTCATACAGACCCTAGGAAAACACAACTGCCAGCCCAGGCTGCTATACTCAGCAAAACTCTCAATTAACATAGATGGTGAAACCAAAATATTCCATGACAAAACCAAATTTACACAATATGTTTCCACAAACACAGCCCTACAAAGGATAATGGATGGTAAAGGTCAACTCAAAGACGGAAACTACACCCTAGAAAAAGCAAGTAATCTTTCAACAAACTCAAAAGAAGATAGCCACACAAACGGAAAAATAACATCGAAAATAACGGGAACCAATAATCATTATTCCTTAATATCTCTTAACATCAATGGACTCAATTCACCAGTAAAAAGATGTGGACTGACAGACTGGATCCATAAAGAGGACCCAGCATTTTGCTGCCTTCAGGAAACACACCTCCGCAATACAGACAAACACTACCTCAGAGTAAAGGGCTGGAAAACAAGTTTCCAGGCAAATGATCCCAAGAAACAGACTGGAGTAGACATTCTAATATCGGATAAAATTGACGTTCATCCAAAGGTCATCAAAAAATATAAGGAAGGACACTTCATATTCATCAAAGGAAAAATCCACCAAGAAGAACTCTCAATTCTAAACATCTATGCTCCAAATGCAAGAGCACCCACATTCATAAAAGAAACCTTACTAAAGCTTAAAGTACACATTGCACCTCACACAATAATAGCAGGAGTCTTCAATACCCCACTATCATCAATGGACAGATCTTGGAATCACAAACTAAACAGAGACACAGTGAAACTAACAGAGGTAATGAACCAAATGGATTTAACAGATATCTATAAAACATTTCATCCTAAATTAAAAGAATATACCTTCTTCTCAGCACCTCATGGTACCTTCCCCAAAATGGACCATATAATTGGTCACAAAACAAACCTCCACAGATACAAAAAGATTGAAATAATCCCATGCCTCCTATTAGATCACTACGGATAAAGGCTGGTCTTCAATGGCAAGAATAGCAACAGAAAGCCCACATACAGATGGAAGATGAACAATGCTCTACTCAATGACAACTTGGTTCAGGAAGAAATAAAGAAAGAAATTAAAGACTTCCTAGAATTTAATGAAAATGAAAGTACAACATACCCAAACTTATGGGACACATTGAAAGCAGTGTTAAGAGGAAAACTCATAGCTTTGAGTGCCTCCAAAAAGAAATGGGAGAGAGCATACACTAGCAGCTTAACAACACACCTGAAAGCCCTAGAACAAAAAGAAGCTAATGCACCCAAGAGGAGTAGAAGGCAGGAAATAATCAAACTCAGGGCTGAAATCAGCCAAGTAGAAACAAAAAGAACTATACAAAGAATCAACAAACACAGGAGCTGGTTCTTTGAGAAAATCAACAAGATAGATAAACCCTTAGCCAGACTAACCAGAGGGCACAGAGACAGAATCCAAATTAACAAATTAGAAATGAAAAGGGAGACATAATAACAATTCAAAAAATCATCAGATCCTACTACAAAGCCTATACTCAACAAAACTGCAAAATCTGGATGAAATGGACAATTTTCTAGACAGGTATCAAATACCAAAGTTAAGTCAGGATCAGATAAACCATCTAAAAATCCCCATAAACCTAAAGAAATAGAAGCAATCATTAAAAGTCTTCCAACCAAAAAAATCCCAGGATCAGATAGGATCAGTGCAGAATTCTATCAGACCTTCAAAGAAGAACTAATACCAATACTCTTCAATCTTTCCCAGAAAATAGAAACAGAAGGAACACTACCCAATTCCTTCTATGAGGCCACAATTACACTGATACCAAAACCTCACAAAGACCCAACAAAGAAAGAAAACTTCAGACCAATTTCCCTTATGAATATCAATGCAAAAATACTCAATAAAATTCTGGCAAACTGAATTCAAGAACACATCAAGACGATCATTCATCATGATAAGTAGGCTTCATCCCAGGGATGCAGGGATGGTACAATACCCAGAAAATCATCAATGTAATTCACTACATAAACAAAGTCAAAGAAAAAAACCACATGGCCATTTCATTAGATGCTGAAAAAGCATTTGACAAAATTCAACATCCCTTCATGATAACAGTCTTGGAAAGATCAGGAATTCAAGGCCCATACCTAAACATATTAAAAGCAATATACAGCAATCTAGTAGCCAACATCAAACTAAATGGAGAGAAACTAGAAGCAATCCCACTAAAATGAGGGACTAAACAAGGCTTCCCTCTCTCTCCCTATCTATTCAATATAGTAATTGAAGTTCTTGCTAGAGCAATTAGACAACAAAAGGAGGTCAAAGGGATACAAATTGGTAAGGAAGAAATCAAATTATCACTATTTGCAGATGATATGATCCTATAGTAAAGTGACCCGAAAAATTTCACCAGAGAACTCCTGCAGCTGATAAACAACTTCAGCAAAGTGGCCGGATATAAAATTAACTCAAATAAATCAGTAGCCTTCCTATACTCAAAGGATAAACAGGCTGAGAAAGAATTTAGGGAAATGACACCCTTCACAATAGTCACAAACAATATAAAGTATCTTGGTGTGACTCTAACCAAGCAAGTGAAAGATCTGTACGACAAGAACTTCAAGTCTCTGAAGAAAGAAATCGAAGAAGACCTCAGAAAATGGAAAGATCTGCCATACTCATGGATTGGAAGGATTAATATAGTAAAAATGGCCATCCTGCCAAAAAGAAATCTACAAATTCAAAGCAATCCCCATCAAAATTCCAACCCAATTCTTCATAGACTTAGAAAGAGCAATTCTCAAATTCATTTGGAACAACAAGAAACCCAAGATAGCAAAAGCTATTCTTAACAACAAAAGAACACCTGGGGGAATCCGCATCCCTGACCTCAAGCCATACTACAGAGCAGTAGTGATAAAAACTGCATGGTATTGGTACAGTGACAGGCAGGTAGATCAATGAAATAGAATTGAGGACCCAGAAATAAACCTACACACATATGGTCACTTGATTTTCGACAAAGGAGCTAAAACCACTCAGTGGAAAAAAGACAGCATTTTCAACAAATGGTGCTGGTTCAACTTGCGGTCTAAGTGTAGAAGAATGCAAATTGATCCATTCCTATCTCCCTGTACAAAGGTCAAGTCCAAGTGGATCAAGGACCTCCACCTAAAACCAGATATACTGAATCTAATAGAAGAGAAAGTGGCGGAAAACTCTCGAACACCTGGGTACGGGGGGAAAAGTTCCTGAACAGAACACCAGTGGCTTATGCTCTACGATCAAGAATAGACAAATAGGGCCTC
>CM052708.1:35668703-35681537 GCA_028551405.1 Uromys caudimaculatus | reverse complement strand
ACTTCTCCACTGTTTGTGTGATTGCAAGCTGGTACAACCACTCTGGAAATCAGTTGGGCAGACCCTCAGAAAAATGGACTTACTACCTGAGGACCCAGCTATACCTCTCCTGAGTATATACCCAGAAGATGCTCCAACATGTAATAAAGACACATGCTCCACTAGGTTCATAGCAGCCATATTTATAATAGTCAGAAGCTGGAAACAACCCAGATCTACCTCATCAGAGGAATGGATACAGAAAATGTAGTACATTTACACAATAGAGTACTACTCTGCTATTAAAAACAATGCCTTCATGAAATTTGCAGGCAAATGGATGGAACTTGAAAATATCATCCTGAGCGAGGTAACTCAGTCACAAAAGAACGAACATGGTATGTACTCACTGATAAGTGGAACTAGCCCAAAAGTTCAGAATGCCCAAGTTTCACTTTACAGCCCACTGGACTGAGAGTGAGGTCCCAGATGGAGGAGTTGGAGAAAGGACTGAAGGAGCTGAGGGAGTTTGCAGCCCCATGTAGGGCGCACCAATGTCAGTGGACCTAACTACTCTCCCATCGTCCTGGAGTTTGGACCACCAACCAAAGAATACAGATTGAGGGACCCATGGTTCAGACTACATATGTGGCAGAGGATGGCCTCGTTGACTATCAGGGAGAGGAGAGGCCCTTGTGTCTGAGGGTGTTAGAGGCCCCAGTAAAGGGGAATGTCAAGGTGGAAATATGGGAATGGGTGGGCAGGTGGGTGGGAGGTGGAATTCCCTCATAGTGGCGGGGAGGGGGAGGGGATAGGGGGTTTCCAAAGAGGCGACTAGAAAAGGGGAAACATTGGAAATGTAAATAAAGTATCAAAAAAATATATTAATTAATTTAAAAAAATAGGAAAAAAAAAACCCTCCAAACTTCTCTCTTTTTTTCTGCCATGTCTGTCTACACATGCATACATGAGCAATCAAGCATTGTCTTTTGGCGATAATATGTGAAAAACATTCTTAGGTAATATCCATGTTACATGAACATTGTAGAACATGATTACACTAACAAAGATGACTACTACATAGTAGCCTAGTAAGGCAATTCAAACTTAAAGCATCACTGTAGATGGTGTGACCTAGCATTAATGATATAAACCAAATATTTTGAATTTATATAAATGAACACTTTTAGACAAAAAGTAATCATATATTCCAAACAAACTTAATATGAGTCTACTATATGCATTTTACTAGTAGATATTAAATGTTCAGAGGTTTCATTATATTTTAATAAATTCAAATAATCTACCTTGATCATCTTTATCTCTCTTAATTTTTCTTATATGCTACCCTTCTATTTCTAATTTTTCCTATTCCTTATTTCCTACTTTCCATATATGAGAAAAGGAATTAAATACTTGTTTGAATGTCTGTATGTGTGTGTGTGTGTGTGTGTGTGTGTGTAAGTAATTATACTTGTATGATGATTTTCAGTTGATTTTAATTCCATTGTTTTCTTTTGTTTGGTGTTTTCTTTTGTTTTTTGAACACGACAGTTTCATAGTTATGTCTCATGCCGTGGCACATGTGTAGCAGATGTGTAGCTTGGTCTTCATGTGGGTCCTGATCAACTGGAGCTCATGCTATGCCAAAAGCCGTTGCCTATATGTAGGATATGTTCTTCTAGCTGTTCTGTCTTGTCTGGCCTCAGTGGGAGGAAAAACACCTAGCCTTGTAAAGACTTGAAGTGACAGGGTGGGGAGATGTATCTAGGGGAGACCCCATCTACTCAGAGGTAAAGCAGAGAGGGTGATGGAGGAATTATGATGGGAGGGGATGACTGGAAGGGGCAGTAAGCAGGTTCTAAAGTGAATAAGTAAAATAAACAAATAAACCAAAAAAAATAAAATTGATAATTGTATGCCACAACTCCCACGTTCTTCCCCAGGGTCTACCTATCTTCCTACCTACCATCCCATGAGTCTCCTTGAACCTTCTTATATCTCACATTCAGTTCCCTGGCCTTATCTTGTCACCTCTGTCTAACCTGCAACCTAGGTATAGGATTTCACCACTACCTATTCCACCTGCTACTCCACAGGTCCCTTTAACCTGCAATCGAATATCTCACATTTTTATTCAGGGACTACCCTGGTGAGTTTTGCTGAATTTCCACTTCTGTGCCATCACTTCAAATCACCAAATCTAGCCCATGTCCCACATTCAGTGCCCTGGCCTTGTCTGGTCACCAATTTCTTTCCCCAAACCTCCTTTAAGGATGCCACCACTTGCAGCTCTACCTACCACTGTTCTTAGGTTGCTTATATGCTTATATGTAGTATGCAACCTCTCCATCCAGCTACATCCCACATTCTACTCCGAGATCTAGTCCTCCCCAACTGAGATCTAAACCAGTCACCTAGTTTTGTATGACCACCCCTCAGTGCACTGCAACTAATTTCAAGGCTTTTCCTAGGACATAACCTACCAAAACGCCAAAAGCCCATCTCACCTTTCTACTCAGACAGATTTAGATATATTCTGATATTCCAGCCTTAGACAGAAGAAAGTATATAAAGCACAAAGCACCATAGATAATGTAAAAACCAACAACAATGTAAGTCAACCTCATAATGACAGCAATTGCCATACAATTTTCAAAAATAACTTTAAATATCAAAGACTTCTATTTTCCAAAGAAAAGACAAAGGTGGTTGAACAGATCAGGAAATAGAACCTATCTATAGATGTCTAAAAGAAACATGTTTTAGCTTAACTATAGACACTTCCTAAAAGTAAAAGGATGTACAAAAGGACTCCAATCTAATGGGATCATGAAACAAGCATGCATCACTATTTTAATATCTGACAAAATAAACTACAAATTAAAGCTAATGAGAAGAGATAGAGGAGGTGTCTTCAAGAAATGTTCTTGGAAAAACTGGATTTCCACATGGAAATGAATGAAATCACATCCATATCTGCTACTTTGTACAAAACCTAAGTCTAAGTGGGCAAAGATCTAAATTTGATACCTGAAATTGGTATGAGAAAGCACAACCAATTTCTGATATGATATATGTATAGGAAGCAGTTCTACAGGAAAGGAATTTCTCAGTAGGACTCATTTTTCCTAAGAATTGAGACCAACTATTGATAAGTTGGACTTCACAAAACTAAAATATGTTTGCAATGCTATTCATAAAAAACAATGCAGGGAAGAAAAGAAGCACATAATGTGTGAAAGAATCTTTGCCAGCTACAAGTCCAATATGTATAAAGACCAGGAAACACAAAGAAACAACAACAATAAACTAACTAAAAATAGTCCTCACAGATGGTCAACTAAAAAGAAATAAAGGACTGAAGGAGTTGAAGGGATTTGCACCACATAGGAAGAACAACAATGTCTATGAACCAGACCCCCCTCCAGAGCTCCCAGGGACTAAACCACCAACCAAAGAGTACATATGGAGGGACCCATGGCTCCATCCTCATATGTAGCAGACGATAGCCTTGTGGGGCATCAGTGGGAGGAGAGGCCCTTGGTCCTGTGAAAGGTCGATGTTCCAGTATAGGGTGAGAGGCAGGAGTGGGTGAGTGGGTAGTGGAACACCCTCATAGAAGCAAGGGTATGGGATAGGGCATTTCCAGAGGGGAAAGGGAATAGCATTTGAAATGTAAATAAAGAAAATATCAAAAAAAAGCCCTGTGACTCAAGGTCATAGTCAGCTCCCAAGTCTGACCCGTGTGGCTGTTCAATTGGCTTTAGGGCATGCGTTCAATAAACCATCCTGTTTTACTGAAAAAAAGAAAAAAGAAAGAAAGAAATACAACAGCTAAGAAAAGTGTTCGTCATTCCAAGCAATTAAGAAACTGCAAATAAAAGAACTTTGAGATTTTATATTATCCCAGTCACAATGGTAAAATTTAACAAAATAGCTGTATAAAACATATATAAATATGTGTGTGTGTGTGTGTGTGTGTGTGTGTGTGTGTATCAAAAGTCTACTCAGTTGTGATGAAATGAAATCACGACTTTGCAAGTAAATAGATGAAACTAGAAAAGATCTCATTTAGTGACATACTCCTGACACAGAGACACAAATGTTACATAATCTGTCACCAGAAGCTACTGGCTACAAGCAACAAATCTGAAGATATGAGTACATATTCCAGAATAACCCCTGAAACAAGATAATTACAGAGGGTCCATTGCTAAGTTAGGAGATGGGAGAGCAAAAGAGCGGAGAGTAGAGGGCTGTTCAAAATAGCTAGCCACTACCAGAGAGTAGTAGGCTGTTTCATTTGCTGGAAAAATTGGGGAATTAAGGTAGTTTGTTATAAGGGAAGTAGAAGATGAATAACTAAGAAGGACCAGAAGGGTAATTAATTAACAGCTTTGTTTTTATTTTTGTTGTTTGGTTGGGTTTTTTGTTTGTTTGTTTGTTTTTTAAAAATCTGAGTTGACAGTGCTACTCTCAAGAGCCAAAACCACCTAACAAATCCTGAATACCATACATGAGAAGCCCTCTTCTCATTTGTTGGTAAACATGATATAAGAGACTCTCAAAACATCATATAGACTGTTGTTTTTCACCCACATATAACAGTAATCTTTATTGCTCATTTAGGAAATTTTATCTTTTCAAAAGATGAAAACTATTTCAGAAACCAACAACCAGTTAAAATCCAAGTATTCAAAGGCCAGTCCATGGATATTATCTGCAAAATAACTTTCACACCTATGGCTCAGGGAATTTTACAGACATAGGGATAGAAAAATTGTAAGAGTAATTGGATCAGAAATTTTACTGTGAGATTGTTTTTCTTCTAAGAAAGAAAGAAGCTGCATACATCCATAAAATTTCACTAATATGATTTCTTAAACATAAGATAAACAAGAACAACAAGAAACATGCTAAAGTGGATGGGCAAAAAAAGCTCACAAGACCTCAGTCCTACACAAAGAATATAAGGTACCAGAGGAGAAAGCAGGAGAAATGGTCTTCCCCAGAGAAGAGCACAGTCATTGGTTATCAAACAGCAAACGGTCAACTCTGAAATAATACATACATACACTATCCAGAATAAGTACCATATATTTACATATTTATGAATACATACATATCCATAACATTGTTGTGACAACAATTAATGAAATAAAGTTATGAATTTTAAATAAAGAAAGAGGTGTCTATGTGAAGGTTTGGAATGAAGGTATATGTGGAAAGGAAGACATAAGTTTGTAATAATATTAAATTTCAAAAAAGAAGAAGTAAAATAATCTGCATTATAAAAACATAACATATACACTTATAAATATGTATACAAACACACACAAATATTTACTCATCCATTTCTTGGTATTTTATTGTTATAATGCTTTTTCCCAACCACATAAGCAGTCTTCTAAGTGTAATATTTGTAAGAAAAGTATTATATTGTTCTGTTTCTTTCAGTAATATGCTTTTGGATTTTTGTTTCAATTTATTTTTTCAAACATTAATATGAATAAATAACATCTGATAAGAATGATTGCTTCAGGGCTTTTACACAGATCACCATATCATACGGAAGATAAATTTCTCCATGTAGAAGTTCTGAATCATGCTTATGCAAAATAGTGTCTAATATGAAGAAACATACATTCTTTAAATTTTAATGACAGTTCAACACTGTTATTAAATGTATTTCATGCGTTCCTATACTTTTCCTAAAACAAACACTCACTCCAAAAAAGGAATTACTTTAATATAAACCTTTGCTAACTTCACTGAAATTGCTCTAGGTTACTGAATTTGTACTCATTTATTAACTGGTCTTGTCCATACATTCTTTACATTTTAATTTCTCATTTGTTTCTACAGTTTACTCATATGAATGGTGCATATAAAGTTGTACGTACATGTGTGTGCTATGTTGTTAAACATTATAAAGTCTATCAGCATTCCCTGTGATGATCCAGTAACAGGAACATCTCCTATGAGAACAAAAATGGAACTGAACATACTGAACAGCATAAGTTGTTATGGTGATATACCATAGACTTCCTCTGAATACTTCCTCTAGGTGGAATTCCCTCATAGAGGCGGGGAGAGGGAGGGGATAGGGGCTTTCCAAATGGAAGACCTAGAAAAGGGGAAACATTGGAAATGTAAATAAAGTATCAAAAATTAAAAAAAAAAAGAAAAAAAAAAAACACCAAAAACTCAGGATAGTAAAACTACTTCTCAACAATAAAATAACTTCTGGGCAAAAAAAGAAAAAAAAAAAAAAAAACCAATAAGAGACAGTATAAATTGTGTTGACCAAGGTATCTTGGAATTATCTTCTGAGATTTCTATTTGTGAAAACAAAGTGGTTTACACTCTTATGACAGATGTGATAGTATCACAGCTTTACTTGATCAAAACTAGTATTGAATTAATCAACATAAAGTGAATTTGCTTGAATTCTTTGGGATGAATTTGAGCTCTTTTAATTTATTTGTAATTGGATTTTATTAACGCTGACTCCTTGCTTTCTAGAGAATACAAAAGCAAATGCTAAAATTGCAAGTGTCATTTAACAAGCTCCAAGCAGCTCATTTTGCTACACTAGTAAGCACAATATCAAATAGGTTATTGTGGTAACAGACTTCAAGTAAAGCATTTTATAAATTCAAAATGCAACTTTTAGTCTTTTAAAATATATAGATGTTTCTTTTGAATACAAATTATAAATTTTAGAAAACAATATGAAAATTTAGAAAAATTTAGGTAATTACAAATGTATTTGGAACATAACCTGAGAAAATTACATGACACAAAACATAGCTGAATAAATCTTGAGTGAGTGTTTGAATAAAAAGAAATCTTACTCATTTTTGTGTATAAATATAAAATGTCATGTTTCAGTTTCTTAAAATAAATATTTATTTCTCATGGTCAGATCCTATGTGTAAGGTATGAACATCACACACACACAAACACACACACACACACACACACACACACACACACACACACACACACACACATCTGCTTCAACATTCTTTAATTTTGTCTTACTTTGTTTACCATAACTACCCTACTCATGTGATATTTAACTATAAATTGATCTTTTATTGCTTCAGATGAAGGGATGACACAAGAACCATTCCCAAGCTGTGCAACTACATAGCTGAGCCCAGAACATTTTAAAATCTGTTCTAACTATCCCAAGACCTGGGCATGAAAGCTTTTAGCCTCTTTACAATCTAATTTTCCAAGCTGACTGATTCAATCCAGCTTCTTTCTACTTTTCACTGAATTACTCTGCACGGCCTCATACTAATTTCAGCAATATGTTCTGATCTTCTGGCTCCTCCTCATTCTCTGGCTCATTCTGTCCTTACCTGTGTATAGCTTTATCTCTCTGTATCTGTCTCTGTAAAACTTTCCTGTTAAAACTGCCACACAACTCTTACTTTCCTTGTCTGCTCTAAAGTAACTCTCCTTTCTACTTCTCCTTCCTGTACTGTTCTTGTTAGAATTGGGAATATCCTATCTCAGAGTCATTCTGTCAAATTATTTTCTGATTTGTCACATTGTCTGCCTCTCAATTAGATGTTACTTTCAAACATGGCTGCTTTCTTCTACAAACTAACTTTACCTTCATTGTGCTAAGACCTAGGTTAACACTGCTTTTCTGATATTATTGTAGCTATTTCATTTTATGCCTGTAGGCAGCCATCTTACATTGTTACATAGGATCTTTTTCATAACTGAGTTAAACATTACCTGCATATCCTGTTAAGTTATATGGTTTGGTGTTCTTAGAAATTCCCCAGACTCTTACCCTCCTTTCCAGCCAATAGCAATACAGGTCAGTTAGAATCACTTCATATAAATAAGCTACAATAAGCTTGAACAAAAATCAACTGCTGCAGCCTCCTGACAGCACTTCCTGTACCTGGGTATGAACTTTTATGATTGCTATGAACTTTGGTGAGTTTTGCCTTTATAAACTCCTGCTGGGATACAGTCACCATTGCAGCAGTCTCAGCTCTGGAGTCTAAATTATGTCCCTAACTGATCAGTCCTGGGGTGTATGCTAATTAAACTATCCCAGTTTGACTGAAATCGATGTCTGAATGGTCTTCTGGGTAATTTCTGGACCCCGACACTTGTTAGGGATTAGTGTGTGGTGAGGCCATGTCTGTATTCCATGCAGATCGTAGCATAATCCATATCTCTGCATTCCAGCTAGATTAAAAGGTCCTGGGACCCCTTGACAGATCAGCCATGTTGCTGCCTAACAGAAACCTAAAGCTTCTTCACCTGCATTTCTTGTGCCTGCTCTTGGGACTTCTTTCCTTCTGTTGGTTTGCCATTTCCAACTTCAGTATGCTGGTTTTTGTTTTTTGTTTGTTTTTGTTTTTGTTTGGTTTTGCTTCATAATATTATATTTTATTTTTTCATGTTTAGTTATGATTTCTTAGAAGCCTGTTCTATTAAAATGAGAGACAGAAAGAGAAGATCTGAATGGAAGGTGAGGTACAGAGAAACTGGGAGGATTAGAGGAAAGGAAACTATAATCAGGCTGTAAGAGTTAAAAAGGAGTTATAGATTACTGCTTCAGTTTCTCTGACTTCCTATGTGATTTGCTTAGTTGATTCAGAGGGCCTTGTTCTCCTGGTATGCTCCTCCAATCCCTCTGGCTTTTATGCTCTTTCTGCCTTCTCCTCTGTGTGTTTCTCTGAGCTCTGAGTGGAGGGATTAGATTGAAAAATACCATTTAGAGCTGCGTGTTCCAAGGATTATATCTCTCTCTTCTCTCTTCATGTAATATTTGGTTGTGGGTCTTTGCTTGTATTGTTGTCTGTTGCAAGAGGAAGCTTCCCTGATGATGACTTAATAATACATTTATCTATGAATATAGCAGAATATCATTAGGATTAATTTTTGGATACATTATTTTCTTTTAAGACAAGCAGTGTTTAACTATACACTGGGTCTGTGGACTCTTTGGTCGCTGGTGTTTGGTTATCCAAGCAGTGTTGTATATGAATTTTGTCTTTAGGAGTGGGCCCTAATTCAAATCAGATATTATCGGCTTCATCCACAATTTCTGTGCTACCATTCCTCTAGCTTATCCTGCATGGAGGGCAGAATATAACCTTAAGATTTTGTTTCTGGATTGGTGTTTATGATTGTCCCTTGGTAGCCTGCAGAGTATATTCCTGTACCAAAGGCACTAGGATGCAGGACTGAAGGCTCCATGTAGGACAACATGACTTTTCCATGTTCATTAAGTTGATTGTTGCTGTCCTCTGCAAAGGCGACAGGCTGTCAGTTTGCAAAAGACAACCTGTTGTCTTAGCAATAGCCTGGGTTGTTTAGAGATTTTCTTTGGGCTCACCTGGCCAAGAACTAATTAAATGCAACTTAGTGACCTGTAACTCTTAATTAATCAAATGTATTCATTTATTACTAAGAATCTATAACAGGGCAACATATGAGCTTATGAATTCATGTGCTCACTCTGAGATTCAGGCTGTATATATACTGGCTGTAAAACCCTACATAATGACTGAATTAGCTGAAATCAAAACATATTCTCTTCCTTTTCCTTATGAAGAGGTCAGCACAGGAACTTTGGAAAATCCCACCAGACCCACGAGCACATAGGCACCCCTTCCCTCCTGGAAAAGGCAGGCTAGAGAGCACTTAGGCTGGAAGGGAGGGGCTGATTAAGCCCCTACTACCTAATTCCCTAAAGATCAATCAGTTTAAAAGTCACACTGTTCTACTGGTCACATTGTACCTAATGGCTGCTGCTCAAAAAACTATAAAAGCTCACGGAATGGGCTTCATGTGGTCGTTTCCTCCCTCCTTTGTGTGCAGGGTGACCCCAGCATGCTGGAACAATAAATTCCTCTTGCTTTTTGCATTGATCCCCAACTCCATGGTGTTCACTTAGAGATCTCTGGTAAGCTAAGGATCCCCAGAGTCTTACATTTGGTTAATTAGCCAGAAACCGACACTCTGTGGGGACACACCAGAGAGTGACTGGATCAGAGGAATGGCTCCAGCAGGTACTGTAGTTGTCTGTCTCATTGTAAGAGTCTGAGCCTGTAAGTCTGAACTTTTGGGTTGTTTGCAAACTTCAGGGGCTCAGAGAGCCCAAGGTGTTTGGGGTGGTCAAATGTGGCAGGCAAATGTGCCTTAACTTTGAGAATGCAGGGGGCCTAGAAGACGCTTCAGACCCCCCTGAAAGGAGTTGAAAGGGCTCTGCTCCTTCTGTAACTGGCTTCTGCAGTATCAGCAGGGGCTCTTGGTTTGGCATGGCACAGCTTGGACCTGCAGAGCAAGTCTATTCTGTGTCCATGGAAGGGATGAACTGTCTGTAAATGGGCCCATGGAAGGGGCGAACTGTGTGTTGATTGTCTTTCTCTGAAGACAAGGTTCTTGAACCTAGACACCTGCCTGTGGCAGGGTTGAGCTGTCTGTCTGTTGTTTGTTTTCCTCTGTGTTTGTCGGTGGTATCTCTTTCTATCTTCTTGGACTTAAACTGATTACTTTTTTTTTTTTTTTTTTCTTTTGACATTGGACAGACTGAATCTACCCTGTTAAACATCCTAGTTATCCACTGGAGGGAAGTTAGGGAAAGAGGAGAAAACTTGTCAATACTACCTGGACCAAGTGCCCTATATAGTTACCTGGAAGAATCTAGTGGAGGACACCCCTCCCCCCTCATAGATAAAAGTCTTTCTTTCTCCAAGACCCACCTCACAGGCTCTGGCCATTAGGAAGAAGGAAGTGGAATAAGAGAGAACCGGCCTTGAGAAGAAGTCAATCCTCCAAGACCCTTCAACAGTGGACCACTTACTCCAAGATCCTCCTCCTCCATATCCCCCTACCTGCCCCCTCAGACACGGGGACACCATCTATTGACCAAGCTGTCATAAACAGTGGGCCTTCCCTGACTAGACCTGACTGCAACTTTAAGATAAGGGGCACCTGGAGGTCAACTACCAGACTCCATTGACAAGTCTCAAGGGCATGATGACCCACAAATCTGATCAAGGTACATGAGGTTAAGCAGGGATGAGTCACCCAGCAGCCTTTTTAGAGCAGTTCATGGAGGCATTTCGCCAATATACACTCTATGATCCCAGCAGCAAGGAGGATAAAGCTACTGTAACAATGGCTTTTATAGACCATTTTATGTATTTTATAGATATATCAGGAAAAAGTTTCAGAGGATAGAAAGACTTTCAGTATAAGTCATTGAGAGATTTAGTGCAGGTTGCTGAAAAAAAGATACCATTACAGAGAGACAGAGGAGAAGAAAGAGCAGAGAAAGAGAAAGGAACAAAAGCAACAAGGAAGGAATCTACAGAGAGTCCTGGCTACAGTAGTTAAGAAAAGCAAAGAAGAGACACAGGAAAGGACCAGTGTGCATACTGCAAGGAGAGAGGCCACTGGGCCTGAGACTGCCCTGACAAATGGAAGCCAAGAGCAGGAAATCCCAGGCACTCAGAAAAGCACCCCCAGACAGTAATTAGAGGAGATGGGGTTCAGATCCCCCTCCCCGAACCCAGGGTAACTCTGAGAGTGGAGGGGAAACTCATTCAATTTTTGGTGAACACGGGGGCTCAGCACTTAGTCCTCCAAGCCGATTGATGGCCCCATTTCCAAAAAAAAAAAAAAAAAAAAAGAAAAGAAAAAAGAAAGAAAGAAAGAAAGAAAGAAAGAAAGAAAGAAAGAAAGAAAGAAAGAAAGAAAGAAAGAAAGAAAAAGAGAAAAAGCAAAAAGAAAAGGTCTTGGGTCCAAAAAGCCACTGGCACTAAAATGTATTCATGGACTACCCGAAGTATAGTGGACCTAGGGATAGGCCAGATATTCTATTCATCAAGTCACCCCAGACTGTCCCTACTCTCTGTTAGGGCAAGACATACACTCTAAAATGAGGGTCCAGATTACACTTCCTGCCTGACGGACTGCAACTAACTGACCCAAAAGAAGAGACCTCTCTGATTGTCCCTTGCTGAAAGCAGATGCTACCTGGTTTACAAACAGGAGCAGTTTTCTCCATGAAAGTCAGAGATGAGCAGGTGCTGCTGTGGTGGATGGCACAAATGTCATCTGGGCCAGAATGTCTACCCCTGGGCATATTGACAATTCCTTTGCCACAGCCCATGTCCACAGGGCTATAATGCCAAGAGAGAGGACTGCTCACACCAGAGAAAACAAACAGGAAATCCTGGATCTCTTTGATGCCATAATGAAGCCAGCAACTGTGAGTATTATTCACTGCCCAGGACATCAGAAGGGGAGAGACTCAGTGACCTGGGGCAATAACCAGGCAGATCAAGTGGCTCAAGAAGTGGCTATGCAGGAGCCTATCCTGGTTATGGGTCTGCAAGAAACACCTGCTGGGAAATGAGACTGGGCTAAGGGATGGTCTCACTTAGAATATACTGAAGAAGAAAGGACTCAGATTGCTAGCTACCCTACCAACTATTACCTAGGGTAGGAAGGGCAATGGCACACACAAGAAAGAAAACTATGCTCCCCAGAAAGCAAGCAAAAGTCTTACTAGGCCAAATGTACATATGGACTCAATTAGGGGATATAAAACGTGTCCAAGCAGTTAAGGAACCTAAATTATATATAAAAGACCTCAGCCAGGCAGTGGTGGCGCACGCCTTTAATCCCAGCACTTGGGAGGCAGAGGCAGGTGGATTTCTGAGTTCGAGGCCAGCCTGGTCTACAGAGTGAGTTCCAGGACAGCCAGGGCTACACAGAGAAACCCTGTCTCGAAAAACAAAACAAACAAACAAAGAAAAAAACCAACAACAACAAAAAAAGGACACAGGTTCTGGGCTA
>CM052708.1:35621586-35668203 GCA_028551405.1 Uromys caudimaculatus | reverse complement strand
CTAGCTAGAACTTCAATTACTATATTGAATAGATAGGGAGAGAGAGGGCAGCCTTGTTTAGTCCCTGATCTTAGTGGGATTGCTTCAAGTTTCTCTCCATTTAGTTTGATGTTGGCTACTGGTTTGCTGTATATTGCTTTTACTATGTTTAGGTATGGGCCTTGAATTCCTGATCTTTCCAAGACTTTTATCATGAAGGCAGTAGAAGACAGGAAATAATCAAACTCAGGACTGAAATCAACCAAGTAGAAACAAAAAGAACTACACAAAGAATCAACAAAACCAGGAGTTGGTTCATCAACAAGATAAATAAACCCCTAGCCAGACTAACCAGAGGGCACAGAAACAGAATCCAAATTAACAAAATTAGAAATGAATAGGGAGACATAACAACAGATTCTGAGGAAATTCAAAAAATCATCAGATCCTACTAAAAAAGGCCTATACTCAACAAAACTGCAAAACTTGGAAGAAATGGCCAATTTTCTTGGCAGATATCAAATACCAAAGTTAAGTCAGGATCAAATAAACCATCTGAACAGTCCCATAATGCCTAAACAAATAGAGGCAGTCATTAAAAGTCTCCCAACCAAAAAAAACCCCGGGTCCAGATGGGTTCACTGCGGAATTCTATCAGACCTTCAAAGAAGACCTAATACCAATACTCTTCAATCTATTCCACAAAATAGAAACAGAAGGAACACTACCCAATTCCTTCTATGAGGCCACAGTCACACTGATACCAAAACCTCACAAAGACCCAACAAAGAAAGAAAACTTCAGACCAATTTCCCTTATGAATATCGATGCAAAAATACTCAATAAAATTCTCGCAAACCGAATCCAAGAACACATCAAAACGATCATTCATCATGATCAAGTAGGCTTCATCCCAGGGATGCAGAGATGGTTCAATACCCGGAAATCCATCAATGTAATTCACTACATAAGCAAACTCAAAGTAAAAAACCACATGGTCATTTCCTTAGATGCTGAAAAAGCATTTGATAAAATTCAACATCCCTTCATGATAAAAGTTTGTAGATACTTTCACTGGATGGGTTGAGGTTTTCCCCACCAAGCAGGAAATAGCTACATTGGCAGCTAAGAAGATATTAGAGGAAATTTTCCCAAGATTCAGAGTGCCCAAGGTAATTCGATTGGACACTGGCCCTGCTTTTGTTCTCAGGTAAGTCAGGAATTGGCTTAGATATTGGGGACTAATTGGAAGCTCCATTGTGAGTACTGTTCCCAAAGCTCAGGGCAGGTAGAAAGAATGAATAGAACCCCAAAAAGAGAGACCTTAACTATACTGACCTTGGAAGCTGTCTTGGACTGGGTGGTGCCCCTCCCCTTGGCCCTGTTCTGAGCCTGGAACACCCCCTACCATTTTAACCTGACTCCTTTGGAGATCTTGTGTGGTACTACAACTCTCTTGGTGTCCACTGGGCCCTCCTAGCAGGTATCCCACAGAATGGGATTTGACCCAAACTGTCTTCCTTAAATGTTCCAGGGATGCCAGAGACTCCTCACCACTTCCAAACTGGTGACTGGATTTATGTAAGGAGGCATCGGGCACAGTTGCTGGAACCCCAATGAAAGGGACTCTTCCTTGTGCTGCTAGCTACTCCCACAGTCCTCAAAGTAGACAGTATTGCTGCCTGGGTGCAAGATTCCCATGTGAAACCTGCAGACGCCCTGCTCCAAGAGACCCCTGCTGGATGGTACAGAAAATGGACAATCTGCTCAAGCTCAAGATCACTCGACCTTGATCATGACTGCCTGGTGCTACCTTTGGATTTTGGTTCCTGCCCGCATCCTATGTGCCCATCTGCCAAACCTATTACAGCACTCATGTCTCCCTTCTGTTGGGGTTGGGGTGGCTGGGGCAGCCACCGAGACCTCCGCTTTGTTCTTACAGAGGAAAAATTATGACAGTCTGAGGGCAGCCACTTATTTATATATAGAGAGAATAGAAACTTCCATCAGTCATTTTAAAGAATCACTGACTTGGTTATCAGAAGTAGTACTACAGAATAGGAGGGGATTAGACTTAACTTTTCCTCCAGCAAGGAGGGCTATGTGGTGCCTTAGCTAAAGAGTAGTGCTTTTATATAGACTGTTCTGGGATTGTTAAAGATTCAATGGCCAAGGTGAGAGAAGGGTTAGCCAAGTGGAAGAGAGAGAAAGAACAGAGTCACGGTTGGTTCGAGTCTTGGTTTAACTCCTCCCCTTGATTAACCACCCTCATATCCACCCGGTTAGGATCTCTAATTGTTCTCCTGCTGTTGTTGACTTTTGGCCCCTGCATTTTAAACTGCTTGGTCATTTTTGTTAAGGAATGCATAGGTGCAGTACAGCTAATGATCTTAAAACAGAAATACAAAGGACTAGATACAGAAGACCAGGAATATGAGCTACCAGAATACTAGCAATAGTTTCAATATTGAAGCATGCACACACACACAAAGAGAGAGAGAGAGAGAGAGAGAGAGAGAGAGAGAGAGAGAGAGAGAGAGAGAGAGGAATGAAGAGGTCAGCTCATGAACTTTGGAAAATTCCACCAGACCCCCAGCACATAGGCACCCCTCCCCTGTTCTGCCATTGTGGCTAATGGCTGCTGCTCTAAAACTATAAATGCTTGCTGATGGGCTGCACATGGTCATTCTCTCCCTCCTTTATGTGCAGGGTGACCCCAGCATGCTGGAACAATAAATTACTCTTGCTTTTTGCATCGATCCTCAACTCCCTGGTGTTCATTTGGGGGGTTTCTAGTAAGCTAAGGCACCTCAGAGTCTTACACTTACATATAAATTTTATGGTTTTGAAAGTACAAAGGATAAATGAATAGAAAATTATTTAAAATATAAATTCAGTACAATTTCACAATATATGAAAATGTATTATCTAATGATAATGTGGATTTAAACATTTAGAAAATCAAATTTTTAAAAGATTTAAAATATATTAATAACACTTGACTTACATATTTCATATTATCAATGAAAAATAGATGGAAGAATTGGTTTTGAGCTATTATTTATCTTAAATTATTTTTACAAATTTTTTTATAATTTTAAAATTATAAACAACTTAACATATACACATACTTAAGATGTGCTTATATATATGTATTTATCTAGCATCTATATTGATAAATAGAGGGAAGTTTGCACAATTTTTTTTCTCTATATAATTTTTTAAATATGACTGAAAAATTCTCTGAATATTTTAATAGACTTTGAAAATAGCTTTCTTCAAAAATGTAATCAGAATTTTCAGTGAATAGCCTGTTCAATTATTTTATTTGTTCAGTAACATATATGTATATTTTATTTTTTTCGAGGTGTTCTTATTAATAATTACAACTTAAGAGTGAAAAAAATCTAGAGTATCACTCTTGTTAGAAAATAGAGAATCAGCAAAATGTTTAGAGTGTTCAAAGCACTAATGAAAGAAATTCAATAGGCAGCAAGAAATTTAGAGGTGGAGGAGGATTCATTGGGGAATGGCCTGGTTAGTGTGTACTGGATACTAATCCATGGAGATCTGTGGGGCTCTGGACCCAACAGAGTGGCCAAAGAGTTGCTTTCTCCTAAGGGGAGAGGAAGTCAGATTAATGTAAGCTGCCAGGTCTCTTCTGAGGTAGGAAGCTACACTGAGGGCCTACAGGGTATAGGCAGATGGCTTAGGAGCCAAGGTTGAGACCACTGTACTGGAAGTGACTGGGGTAGGCTGAACATCTTCCAGGGACAAAAGCTTTGAGAAAAATTCTCTTCACCAAGTGTTACAGCTTTAGGACAGATGATCTCAGACAGTCTTTGATGAAATAACTCATGTATAAATCCTTATGGACAATCTTATGTACATTTTGGGGTGTGTTGGGATCTAAAGGCAGATGCATTCTATTGGCTTGGTCTGAGATGTTGGGGATTCCTCATCTGCACTTGGAGGAGTTTCAGGCACTGCCCCTACATGATTGATTGTCACAGTCCTCTCCATGGTGTGTCTTGGTCACATGTTCCAGAACAGGAACCTAGTCAGAAGTAGATGAAACTCCTGCCATCCTCAAGTATGAGAGTATTGAGGTTTCTGAATCCACAGACCTTACCAAGATTTTGTCTGGTGGCATGGTTCCACTTGCCCCACAGTCTGGTGAGTTAAAGTCCTGTTAAGTTGGTTTCTGAGTCAAGAAATTAAGACTACTAGGAAGACAGCAAAATAAATCCCTCTAGGAAAACCATTCCAAACACAGAACAAAAAGAGGAAAACATACATTGACAGAAAGCTTGGGAGACTATGCCACAAATGGTAATGAGGCCAGTGAAGTCAGAAGAAGGTACATTCTGAGAAAGACATAGAAATTGAGGTCTACTGGGTCAGACATTAGGCTGTATATTCACTAGCTTCTTGTAAGCAATGGCAATAAGTTTATCTGTGTAGATGGAAAGTAATGGAGAAGGAAGCAGAGATAAAGATAATATATATTCCACTGAGACACATTGGTGACTGTGTGGAAATATATGTTAAAGTAAGCCAAGAGAAGAAGGTGATAGACCACTTAAGAACAATTATCCACAAAAAGATGGTGCTCATCCTAGTCAGACTGGCAGCAAGAGACATGGAAAAGTCAGATTGCTGATGCAAGGGCATGACAGATCTACTCTGGAATGCGAAAGACTTGTTCATTATAATACAAAAATCCTTTAATTTATAGAGTGTGAAACCAGGGTTGTATTTTAAATCAGGAGGTTCTCTCTCTCTCTCTCTCTCGCTCTCTCTCTCTCTCTCTCTCTCTCTCATATTATATATATGTGGTCCCCATGAAATAACCATGAAGGTATTAAAAATAGGAAAATTCACAGTTACAGTTTAAATTGAGGAAATTTAATATAAACTTATATAATATGAGTTAATGTGTTTATACATTGACTATATGCCATAAATAGTTTTGCCTACATGTCTTAGTTATTTAATATATACACAGTTCACAACAAAAACATTTACTTATCATGAGCATTGTATAACGAGGATAATGGGACCCAAATACCCAGTAAATAGTAGTTCAAATTAGTTCAAATATCTCTGCATCTAATATCCCTGATTAGTGCTTTGCCAAGTAACTAAATATAGAATAAATAAAATATAAAAGCGTGAGATTAATATTACCAATGGAGAAAAGGTGTCTCTCAGATTTTTCAGGTTTAACAGTTCATTAAATTCAGGAATAAAAATCAACCCTTTGGTATATTAACAGCACACTGAAAAGAGAACAAAAGAAGTTAGGCTGTAGTAGAAAAAAGATAATATTTCAAGAAGGGTATGATCAATTTTGGTAAATGATTATGATAAGCTGAGTGGAGAAATGTTATAAATTGATATACTATTTATTTAGGAGGAGCATAGATAATCTTGGGAACCTTGACAAAAGGAACTCTAGTGAAGGAAAAATAAAAACTTTAGAAGGAGAGAAATTAACCACAGAAGACTTTTTTTGAAGTGATTTTATAAAGCAGGAAAATAAAGAGGTAGAAGAAATACTTGCTGGGGACACTCAATATCTTCTTGCTTGCTCTGCTAGAAGGACAGATTATTGTTGCAGTCCTGAAAGCAAAGTTTATAATCCATGCATGAGTTGTAGAAGTGCAAGATTATATCTTACTGAATAAAAATGAGGAAACTTATCTGAGAATAAATCAAAAGTGTAAAGATGAAACAAAAGGCATAAATATGAGGTAGCACATGTGTGGTCATCCTCCTGTGACTCCTGTGAAAGCCAGCCTGCTTTGATGTCTTGTTTCACTTGTATAGTTCAAACATCACACTGTCCTCTTAAAAGATATACCACAATTCAAAATGTTTTATAGTATGTTATTTGCATGGTATTCTTGCATAATCTGTGGGGTGAAACAGTACAATCTTAATAGATAGAAGGTTAACAATAATTAGAAAAGTGGTAGATTCTTTTCAGTTGTGTTTGATAAAGCTTAATTGAAGCCTCACCCCCCCTCTTCTTTCTCTTCAACATTTTCTTGTTGATAAATAACATTCTTGGAATTTTTCCTAATGTGTACACACATGACATTGATTACTCATTTGTAATCAACAGAATAACATTTGCATATTTATATTAAAATAGTATTGATATTACCTCTATGAAATAAACAGCTATCACTATGCAAGGACATTTTATTACAGTATTCTAGAAGAATATTCCATAAGACTAGTAAGAAAATTCTTTCTAACATCACTTGGAGATTTACTTTTGGGAAAAAAAAATGTTTGCTATTTTCAAGTAGGTATATAAGATCTATCTCTGAGATTTAAGAATAATTTTATTCCTCTATATTCTATAGGTACATAAAGCTGAGATGAATGGTAAAACATTAGAGAATAAAATTATTTTAGCTTAGATTTCATAATTTTTCATTTGCCGTAAACTGATTTCTGAACTGCTTGTTCTGGAAATTCTGTCATATGCACCACAGTTTCTTTACTCCATCCATCACTCTGTTTTTATGTGAAGGTCAGTAAAAATACACACATAGTATTAATGCAGAGTTTCTTTTTAAGTTGCTGAGGAAAAATATGCTGAGAAGTCACAATACCATACATCAATCTATTTTCTTAATGCTTTAAATATTACTCTCAAAACAGAACTATAATAGGTTTTCTGTGCCTTGTTATTTCTCTAATGTTTTTCTTTCTACACAATCGATTTGGGGAAGACTCAGATAACATAATCAGAGATGGAATGCTTTAATTCTTAAAAGTATTTACCATCTTGAAATTGTAGTCCACTTTTAGAAGGCAAATTATTTTCATGATATTATATACAAAAAAATTAATATATGATTAAAGTAGGCATTCATGTGGAAGTAAAATCTGCATGTTTCATAAGTAAAAGGGAATGTCAAGGTGGGAATATGGGAATGGGTGGGCGGGTGGGTGGGAGGAGGAATTCCCTCTCAGAGGCGGGGAGGGGGAGGGGACACGTGGTTTCCAAAGAAAAGGGGAATCATCGGAAATGTAAATAAAAAAAAAATTATTTTAGTTATTTGGAAAGCCAATTCACAAATACGAATTTGTTAAATGATAACAAATAAATATGTAGTATCAAGGGAAAAAAAATGGTATTAGTATGTTTTCTCATACATCAGCATAAAAGCAAGCTAATATTAACATGCTATGAAAAGTGTCTGTGTGGATATCTGTGAAAGAAAATATGCTTTCCTGTCCAAATAACAAAATGCTCCACTGTATGCCTAAAATATCATTTTTAGTTTTTGGATATTTTAAATTTAGAAACATATAAGCTTGCAAAAGGCATTTTCTGTACTTTCTCAAATAACTGGACAATTATAAATAATAATGAAAACAAGTTATCAAACATAAACTATTACATTTATCAAACCAAATAAAACAGAAATGCTAATAAAATAACAATTAGATAAAATATAATTTATTAAACTCATGATTATAACTGCTATTAGTCATGGTTTTCTAGAGTCATAGAACTTACGGAATGAATTCTGTATATATTATATAAAAGGAATTTATTGGAAATGACTTACAGGCTGCAGTCCAACTAATCCTATAATGGCCTGTTGTGAATGGATTGTCCACGAATCTAGTAGTTGTTCAGTCCCACAGGACTGTTTGGTTCATCTGATCTTCTGAATATACTGAAATCCAGAAGAAGTAGTCTCTAAGTCCAGTGAAGAAATGGATCTTCTAATAAGGTAAAGACAAGCAGTCAATAAATAAAACATTCCTTCATTCATTGCCCTAAATAGGTTTCCAAAATAAGGTGTGACCTAGATTAAAGGTGTTTGTTCCCACCTCAAGATCCTATTCAAAAGCATGGTGTCTTCCTGCTTCAAATTCTGATCACAGTGGTGCCATCCACTTCTCGATTGTAGTTCATATCAGATTTGTTGACAACCAGCACAATAGCCATCACAATAATGTCCCTGGCCTTTCCACATAATCCCCATTTATGTGAGAAATTCTTTTACTGGAAAATTCTAACTGATTAAGTGTGTAATTAATAAAATAGGAATGCCATTATTGAGAATTGTAAGGCTGTGAAGCCTTTGGATGGAAATCTGAAGGAGTATATGTCAATGAAGCAACCGAAGATTTTTGCACTATTTATGAGCCTTAAATTAGGACAATAATCTGCTTTGTTCTACTGAACTTCATATGCCATGAAGCTTGCAGGACAATGTATGAAGAATTTGACAAAAAGAATTTAATTTCATTGAGACTAGAGAGAATATCAACACACGTGTCCTTAATTGGTGCCACAATGAAGCAATGGGAAAGATGCAGAAAGAAAAAAAATTTATAGAAAAATTGACCTGGATCGGCAACAATTCATAAACTCAAAGGCAAGGTGGTTTGTGCACTTCCATTGCATCTTGATTTAAGCAAGTTAATTGCAATTAATGCACATATACACATGTAATATGGGAGTACTATCTTTTTATACAATATCATTCTTTGTATGAGTCTTTGGCCAGTGCAACCAGAAGGAAAGGTACAAATCTTAGTCTTAAACATTCTGTTTGTCTGTTTTAACATGTCTCAAAGCAATACAGAAGGCTGAATGAAGTACTAATCATTGTTTTTCTATACTTGGAACCTACACAGAAAACCTACAGAGGGTTTTTCTCAAAAGCACTGTAAGGCAAATGAACAACCCTCATCCACCTGGGACTAGATTATAGTTGAAGCATAAAATAGAACATAAAATGCTTCAAAGAAAATAACAAATATGTGTAGATAGTCTGTCTTTGAAAAAAAATACCTAACATTTGAAATATATGTTTATACAAAGGAAGTAGAAACCACCTACTTGTCTAGAGTGTAATACATGCAAAAATAGTCCCTAGAAGGCACTGTGATTTCAACTCCTCATGATCTCTAGTGTCAATGGCAACATGGAGAAAATGCTAAGTCTTAGTTTGAAACAGCATTGCTAAGTGATAAAGACATTTTTGACATAGTACTAGAAGCATAGAATTAAAGAAAAGGTAAGAGAATGTTTTCTGAATGTCTCTCTTTTCTCTCTCTCTCTCTCTCTCTCTCTCTCTCTCTCTCTCTCTCTCTCTCACACACACACACACACACACACACCATCTTCTATTCCATTTTCCTATCATTTTAATTTCAATTTTATTAGTAGTCAAGAAAATTTCTATTGAAAACTATATATATGTGTGTGTGTGTGTGTATGTGTGTGTGTGTGTGTGTGTGTGTGTATGTATACACAAATAAAAAGAACAGAAACATCAGAGGTGATATATGTTAAAAAAAACTCACCATTTACTTGTTGTTTGTTTAGTGACTTATAAAAATATACTGTATCATCAACAAGTGAACATACAATGTACAAATATACCCAGGAGTAAACACAAAATAAAGAGAAAGACATAATATAAAGAATGCTACCTTATAACATCCAAAAAGTTCAGGTAATAAAAAACAAAACAAAACCAGGTACATAAAGCGAAGTCATACAAAGGAGTAAGAATTCATTTCCATTCACACAACAGATTAGCAATCTGGTCTTTCTGGTATTACAGTTATCATACTTACTTTTTTAAAAAAGTATTTTCATTAGCATAGAAAATGAATTCAAAGAAGAAATGTACCTAATAGAGAAAGGGATAAAATTCTGTTGTTAATAGGAAGGCATAAGGAACTCAAGATAACCATACTAAGCCAATTACCTCCACTTTATGTTTCCTACATTTTATATAAACACGGAATCAGCTACATGGCATGAAAGCAGAAGCAAAACTGTTTAAAGGAATGAAGAGAGTGAATGAGACAGGGAAAGGGTTAATAAAGTATTAACAAAGTATAGGTTCGATTATACTTAAACTATATTGCATGCTTGTACAAAAATGCACAATATGAGCACAATGAATATATATCAATGAGGAAATCATTACAAATGAACACATAGTAAGATAGCAATAGATTCATATTTTGCTTAATGGCTACTGGGAAAGAGGAGTCTGTAGTAGCATATAGAAGCATAAAGCAGTGTGACAAAGTGACAGATACTGACTGTAGAAGAGAGAAATTGAGAAATTCATTACAGCTTTCTAATTAAAGTTCATGGTGGTTACCCACTTCTAATCCCAGCTACTCAGGATGATGAGTCAAGAAGACTGTCATTTCAAGGGTATCCTGTGCAATTCACTATGGGAAAGATAAAAAAAAGAAAAAAAAGGAAGGAAGGAAGAAAGGAAGAAAGAAAGAAACTTCAGGCAGTAAAAGAAATAAAATACACAGTCTCTTCCTCTTTCTCTCTACCGCCTGATGTCCACAGGTGGAGTCATATACCAGGGTCTGCCCTCTGAAATGATGTGAGAAGTGGAGTTCAACAGAAGCAGAGCAGAGTCTAATATCAATCCTTTCTCGTATCCTACAGGTCCAGTTGTAAAAAGTCAGATGACAATTCTGAATGGTCATTACATGGACATTCTAGCTTTAGTTAAGTCTTTGAAGTGATGTTGGGTTAAGTGGAGTACCTGCATCCGACCCAGGTAGGGTGGTCCCAGGAAGGCCCTTCCTTCAGTCTCTGCTCCATTTTTGTCCCAGTCATTTCTTTAGATAGGAACATTTCTGGGTTAAAAACTTTGAGATCGGTGAGTGGCCCCATCCCTCAACCTGGGGCCATGCCTCTCTAGTGGAGTTGGTTTCTCCAGGTTCTCTCTTCCCTGTGTTGCACAGTTTGGCAAAAGTCACTTCAGTTGGTTCCTGGGAGCCTCTAGCTTGCCTGGTGTCTGGAACTCTCCAGTGGCTATCCCCAAGGGGGACAATATCAGGTAGTGGAGGGGACAGGATGGGACAGAGGTACAGAGGGTCAGGAAATTGAATAAAAATATGTAGCAGTAGGGGATGAGGAAAATTATCCTTATTTTTAAATGAAGTCTTTTAGGCCAGAGAGATTTTATGTAGATGAAAGGCACATCCTAAAGGAAAGACCAGGCTTCATTTTTCCCAGTATCATTCTTCTCAATTTTTATTTAAAAAGAAGTTTGGTTTGGAAGGGATTACTCACTGTAAAAGAACTGAGTTTTGAATGAGATTCATTAAGATCAATGACGAAAAAATCAGGTTTGTCATATAAAATCAAATTGATGAAATATATGGGATATAAGGAAGGCTAGGTAATATACTATCAGTATACACTTTTAATTTTGTCTCAATTTTATTAACATACAAATGCCAATAAAAGAATCTGATGTTTAAAAGGAACTGATAAAGTTTTTATCAAGCAACATTAAACAGCATTTCTATTCAGGTGTCCACTCAAATTAAATATGACATGTTATGTATTAGGATCAATGAATTCACATTTAACAACCAATTACAACCAAGCTGAAAATAAAAGAATAATGAAATAAAGTGAGAAAGATTTCCTCTGTTGCCTTCTTAAGCAACATTTATTAGTCTCTAGCAAAAGCATTGCACTCATGTTAGTTTCTAACAAAAGCATTACACTAATTATCTTAAGCAAGTAATTATCTGGGCCAAATAATCTGAAGAACTGCCTAAAGTAATCCTGCTGATTGAAAATTAATCATTAATTTTATCAACAAATGTTAATTCTTATTTAAAATACCTCATAACATTTATATTTAAATTCTAAAATAATATATAAATTTATATTTGAAAAATGAATGGTTCCCTTTTAATACTTTACCTCATCTAACTCCCAAAACACACATTCATATACACAAACTATTTTATATTCTCCTGAAGACAGTAGAGGGGTTTTCTAATGGTGAGAGACAGTGTATGCTTACCAATGCTAGAAGAAAGGTGAAACTAGACGGTGTCCAGAAGTATACAGCTACATAAATATTCTAAAAATTATATTGCTAGATACAACATGATCATTTCCCACAAGCAGAAGATTAACTAGATATACATTGGTTCTGTTGGAGGAAAATAATTTTAATTTAATGTTATTTATGTGTATGTGTATATATCTGTATTGGGTAAATACAAGTAAAATGCAAGCAAAAGTTTCCATGTAAGCGAGAAGAAAAGAGGCTTTTATGTACCCAAAGGTAAAGGATAGTGTGAGCTGCCCAACCCCAGAGGATTGATTACCCAACTATAGTCTTCTGAAAGAGCAGCAAGCACTATTAACTGCATAGCCATCTCTCCAGTCACATGAAATATATTAATTACATAGGCAAATAGCATCATATTCATATGTATAGACTGAAAGAATTAATACTGACAAAATGTCTGTATCTCGGATGACAACCCATAGAATTAGTTCAATAGGGAAATCACTATCACAATATCAATCATATTTCACACAAATATAATAAGCAATCCTAAACTTTGGAGCAATCAACACATTAGAGTATTCAATGAAAAAGATCAATACTAGACATATACTCCCTAATTTCAAATTATACCAAACCGTATAGTCATCATAGTATTTTGGCAACTGTGTAAAAGCAGAACATACATGCCACAATAGTAGGACAGAGACCTAGGGATGGACCTACATGTAAGTTATCAGTCAATTTTTGCTCATCAATAACAGGAGTAGCCTATGTAATATGGCCTACTGCATAAAATCCAGGAACAGGAAAGGGACATATAGAAAATTATGCAATGTTTCATACACTCTGTGTTTTGATAAATAAATAACACTAGTGTCTATTAAAGGAATAAAAAATGTAAGTTATGAAGGAAACACTGGGTAGCAGTATATTATTTTTTCTGTATTATAATTAGAATGTATTATCCTATAAATACCAAAAGTAATTTTTTAAAGGACTCATAATGCTGTTAATACTTCCTATATCTTGTCAGATGTACATCTATTGAGGTTTGGTTGTTTTTGTTTTTCTTTGTTTTGTATTTTTCTGTGTTTGAGATGTTTTTGCTTGACACAATTGTAATTTTATGTTAAGAGAAGTACATTAGAAATGTTACACTATTGAATTTAAAATATGGAAGATGGAGAAATATGAGGATGACTAGGAAGATATTATTTTATTTAGAAGAAACATAATTTCTTCGAAATGAAATGACACTTCTGTCAGTTATAAAACTAACCCAGCAGTAACAGTTCAGGAAATGGAGGAAATTTTAGCAAAGTCCTTAAGAAGCAAGCATATTTCCTATCAACTCTCAGATTGTAAAAGAAGAAAGTGTCAAGGAATTAAGACCATGGAATTAAATCTTTAAAAACAGCAGTATTTAATGTCATTCCTAAAATACATGTGTAAAGAAATATTTTATCTTGTACAAAAAGAATGCTGAGACATGAAAACAAAAGTATTTTCATAAGTAATACATTACAAGTTATTTGACATAGAAGAATCATCATTGCAATAAATCAGAATAATTTCTATCACTATACCCTTGCCATTTGTAACAATGCTTACATCATAAAGTGTAGGTCCACTTAATGATGTTTCTGCTTGACTCTAACACATTATTACTACCTGTGTGTCTTTAGAATACAGGTATCCATCTTTCTAACTATGGCCTTCTCGTTTATGAAATAACAATAATAATGCCTGCTTTTCTGCCTTATGAAGTGCAAAACGAGACCACATATATGGATAGATATGAATTAGGATCTAAAAGGGTGGTATCTGGTTCTCTTATTTGCTATTAGACATCATACCCCTTTGTAGTAAAAAGGGGGAAATTGAACAGAAATGTAAATAATTAGCAACTGCCTCTCACTTTCTATTACAAAATTTAAAACCATTTCTGATGAAGCCTGACACCAATCCATCCCATGTATTTAACCCAGCTGAGAGGTAGGGCTCTCAGTTAAGTGCATTCTTCGTTTTAATAAATGATAAATGTTATTGTCTGATATTTTCGATAATACCTGCTGTCTTAATAACTAAACATAATAAAACCTTTGACTTCAAAAGAAAATACTATTATTATTTAACTGCACACACCTGTTGATTGAAATCAATAAGAAAGTGAGCAAAAGAAAGGATTGGTGGTTGGTGAGGGGAAGGATGGCAAAGGATAAGGAGAGAGGAAGGGAGGTGGGGAGGAAAGCGGAAGGAATGAGAGTAAACACGATGCAAGCCCTGTGACTAATCTTCATCGTCAACGTATGCACAACTGGAATTAACCAAATGCCAATGCCACGCAGCTGGGCATATCTGGGAGGGTTTTGGTTAAATGGATTATTTGAGGTTGGAAGACCCACCTTAAATCAAAAACACTTGATAAAATAAGATTCATTGAAGTCTGAAGACCCAATAACCCTGGGCCATGCGTTTACCTGGCAGTCTACATAAAGGCTGTGCAAGATAGCTTTTGGTTTTTGCCTGGTGTCTTCATTCTCACAGGCAAGTTCATCTATTCTATTGTTGCGGCCTTTCTTCACTGAAAGCTTCTTCAGGATCTAAAAGTTCACTGAAGTCCAGATGAGACACCCACCATCATGGAAGTATTATTGGATTACTGGACTTTCCTTTCTGAAATATCCATTGCTGAACTAGACCATAATCTGTACGTCACTCTAATAAATTCCCTTTTATTACATATAGATTTATTCAATCACTTTTGTTCCTCTAGAGAACTCTGGCTAACAGAGGAATAGAAGTAAATATGGGGAAAGGAGAGATGAAATAAATTTATATATACTGTGTATACCTAATTAGATTGTATTTTGCACTGGGTATAAGGATGGAAGTTACTCTTTAATTGTGAGCTTTATCTCTGATTTATTATTAATAAGAGTAAACCTTGGGGGGAAAATCACTTTGACATTTTAGATTTCCACTGAGAAAATGGGGATTAAGGAATCTACTTAGAGTAGAGAAACAGAAGTGAAAACTAATTAGTAATTATAGCTTATAATTATTTACAAAGCTGCTTTGCAGACCTAAAGCCTGATTGAAAATATTCACTGTAGACAAATGTTCTTTTCTAAAATACGCAGATGAACACTATTATGAAACAGACAGTAAGTATCATTTTAGAAGACAAATGGAAACTGATGTGATAAACATCAGTGAGGTGTGCAGACTTTTCTGTAAAAGGCTCTAATAAGACTAGGAACATCCGTTTCCAGAATTTGCCACTTGATAAAAGTCCCCTTTGACTCAGCAGTTCTTCAAATCAATACGTTCCCTTATGTTTTATTTTCCCTAGAACTGCATGGCACCGTGATGGTCTGACTAATCAGAGTAAAGCACAGGCATTTAAAATAAAAAGCCAAAAGTCCTCTTCTTGTGAATGCAAGCTTGATCAAATATTCAAGACTGAGATCCTTCAGCTGAAGCAAAACTTAAATTTTGCAAAATATTCCATATGTGTGGTGATTTGCCTAAGATTGCAGACCTGTTTGTAACAAAGCAATCTGCAGGAAGATTTCCTTGTAGATATTTTAGATTGTTGAGATTCTATAACCTCTTTCAATTTTATAAATTATTATGCTTAGCACAGATAACCAATGAGATAGTTCTTTTTAGGGTATACACAATTAATTTAGAGGAGGTTAAGTGCTTTGGGGAAAATGTATTAAATATTCTAGGAGCAAAAATAACATTTAACAAATGGTTACTGCCTCTTCCCGTCAAAAATAGCACGTTACACTCAAGTCATGTATCACATGCCAGGTAAATATAGTTCTTGTTTTGTTGATTGAGCCAGGAAGATTAAAAACCTTTCCAAAAGAGGATAAAATGAAGCAGTAAAGAACTGGTTCCAAAAAATGAGTCTACAGCCACCCTGCAGAGCTTACTACATCATTAACTTACAATTCCTTTCGCATTAGCTGACTTCACTGTTGCAGAGTGCTATCAGTCAGAGCTTTTATCAATCCACACAAAGCATCAAAGCAGTAAGAAATGTGCTCTTCATTGGCGATCATGGGAGCCAATTACAACTTCTAGTAAATCTCTGTCTAAGTCATTGAAGTGCAAACCAAGCAAAAACAGTCACTTCTCTGGAGTCTGCCTCTTCAGCAAGATTTGACAATTTAAAGAACTATTTAGCTAATATCCATTTATCAGTGAATACATGCTATGCATGTCCTTTTGGGTCTGAGTTACCTCACTCAGGATGATATTTTCTAGTTCCATCTACTTGCATCTACCTGCAAAATTCATGATGTCCTCGTTTTTAATAGCCGAATAGTACTCCATTGTTTAAATGAGCCACGTTTTCTGTATCCATTCTTCGACTGAGGAACATCTACATTGTTTCCAGTTTCTGGCTATTATGAATAAGGCTGTTATAAGGATGGTAGAGCATGTGTCCTTGTGGTATTGTGGGTGTCTTTGGGGTCTATACCCAAGAGTGGTATAGCTAAGTCTTCAGGTAAAACTATTTCCAATTTTCTGAGGAACCTCCAGATTGGTTTCCAAGGTGGTTGTACCAGCTTTCAGTTCCACCACCAATGGAGGAGTATTCGTCTTTCTCCACATCCTTGTGAGCATGTGAACCCTGTAGAAAGTACCAGACACTAAGGAGGTGAGACACTCTCGGGACTCATAGCCAAAATGCCCAATATTAGGGAAGGCGAACTCAAAGTAAATAGACAGGGCCTCAAGTGGAAGGACTGGGTTACTAACCCACAGTCAGAATTCTTGACCCAGAATTGTTCCTGTGGAAAAGAACTGCAGGGACAAAAATTGAGAAGATACTGAAAGAAAGGTAGTTCAATGACAGGTCTAACTTGGAATCTATCTTGGGGGTGGGGATCAAGGCTATGATGTACTTATAGACAGGAGTCAGGCATGACTGTCCTCTGAGAGGCGTTACCAGCAACTGACTAAGACAGAAGCAGACACACCCAACCATTGGACAAAATCAGGTACCCCTATGGTTGAATTAGGGGAAGAATTGAAGAAGCTGAAGTTCATAGCAACCCCACAGGAAGACCAGCAGTCTCAACTAACCCAGACCCTAACCAACCAGCAGCGTACATGGGTGGGTCTGAGGTCCCTAACACAAATTAACAGAGGACTGCCTGGTCTGGCCTCAGTGGGAGAAAATGTTCTTAATCCTAGAAAGGCTTGATGCCCATGGAAGGGAGAAACCTAAAGGGTTAGAACCCTATCCTCTTGGTGGCAAGGGGGAGGGGGAATGGGATGAGGAACAATAGGAGGGGAACTGAGGAGGACAACGACTGGAATGTAAGTAAATAAAATAATTTAAATTAAAAAAAAACTATTTGAAATGTGTGACGATGATGATGATTATAGGTCTATCACACGAGTGTTAAATGGAAGATTTAAATTTTTAAATCTTACAGTGTTATAGATACACTGTAAGATTGTGGGATTATCCTTGGGGCTGCAGACTCCCTCAGCTCCTTCAGACCTTTCTCCAACTCCTCCATCTGGGACCTCACTCTCAGTCCAGCGGTTACTGTTAAGTGAAACTTGGGCATTCTGAACTTTAGGGAGTTTGCAGCCCCAAGGATGGAGCAACAGCACCAATGGGCCTGACCCCCTCCTCCGGTCATCCTGGAGTTAGGACCACCAACCAAAGAATACACATCTATGGACCCATAGTTCAGACCACATATGTGGCAGAGGAGGGCCTTGTTGGCCATCAGGGAGAGAGGAGAGGCCCTTGGGCCTGAGGGTGTAAGAGGCCCCAGTAAAGGGGAAAGTCAAGGTGGGAATATGGGAATGGGTGGGCGGGTGGGCGGGAAGTGGAATTCCCTCATAGAGGCGGGGAGGGGGAAGGGATATGGGGTTTCCAAAAAGGAGATACTGGAAATGTAAATAAAGTATCAAAAATAAAAAAAAATAAAAAAAATAAAAGAATGTTTTGAAAGCTCATCAAATTCAATGGATATGTTTTCTTCATAACCATTTGGAATTATTCCTAATAAAATGATTTTTAAAAACAAAACAAACAAAAAAAAAGATTGTGGAATCATGTTAATGATGTTGAATTAACATGATATCAGCAGCCTTAGAACTGTATTCACAGATATTGCACATGACCCTGTCCTTTCAGTCATGACAAACAGCAGTCTCACTTAGGCGGTATACTCACTTATCCTGAGATTAATCTTGAACAAAAATTTTATTTGAAAAGAGCTAGCTGGGCTCGTGGTGGCGCACGCCTTTAATCCCAGCACTTGAGAGGCAGAGGCAGGTGGATTGCTGAGTTCGGGGCCAGCCTGGTCTACAGAGTGAGTTCCAGAACAGTCAGGGCTACACAGAGAAACCCTGCCTCAAAAACCAAAAAAAAAACAAAAAAAAAAAAAAGAAAGAAAGAAAGAAAGAAAGAAACAAAGAAAGAAACAAAGAAAGAAAGAAAGAAAGAAACAAAGAAACAAAGAAACAAAGAAACAAAGAAACAAAGAAACAAAGAAACAAAGAAAGAAAGAAAAGAAAGAGCTCAATAATTCTAAACTTAGACAATTTCTTGCTCAAGAAGAAGGCATCTTAGTGAAACCAAATCTAATAATTACATTTATGTGATCTAACTTATGGGGTCTGTGGACCTCAAAAATCACCCAATTAGTTTGACATAATTGTAAAGAACGTAATAATCTTTGTATGAGTGATACAGCAGAAGTTTAAAAAGTGCAATCACATTTAATCTAGTTCATTTTAAATTGTATTTTGTATAGATACAGTCATGGATTACAAAATACTGATTCTGACAGTACTTTTTTGCTTGTTCAAAATAATAATCAAGTGACAATTTACTTTGTTAGACAACTTACAATCTTCACCTTTTCACTGTATTTCAATTTCACCTGAAGAAACATGATTCTATTTTTGTATGATACTCAGTGATGATCTTGGGAGATCTATCACTATCAGGGCAATTTTTGCCATTGGGGTCAATTGATGGCAGAATTATCTTTAGATGTCTAATTACATAATAATGTCCTCGACAAAAATGAATAATGAAAATGAAGCTAAAATGAATAAAAGAATGGGGTTAATTATTTCATACACCTAACACTATCTCATATAAAAAAATCATACGTGTATTTATGTGAATTGCAACTAAAATGTTTTTCTATCACCAATATTGCTTTTAAGTTATTTGATGAGTCAGAGAGATGGTTCAGCAGGTAAACCTGCTGGCTGCTAAGCCTGTTGAACTGAGTTTTATTTCTAGAACTCATATGATGAAAAGAGAAGACAGACTCCAAAAAGTTCTCCTTTGACCTCCACAGGTATACTGTGGCACTATTGTACTTACAATCATGTGCACACAGATAAAATAAATTCAATTAAACTACTCTTTAGAGATATGTTAAGTACATCTTATTGTACACTGAGTGTATAACCAAATATAAATAATGTACATCATCTGTTACTACCTTCCCACTGTCTGTTCACACATGCTTAAAGGTGACAACTCAGCAACAGGAAAATATCTACCATTTACATACTGGCATCCAATATCATTTTCTATCAAAAGAAAATCTACAGAGATTTTTAGGGATAAAGTGAATTTTAAACTGGATCAAGAAATCTGCAAGATCCTACAGTAAATTTTAGTCCTATAAAGAACTTTGAAATCAACTAGGAGGACCCACAGATGTAATAACTTCAGCAGAAGGTGAATAAGTTTAAACACATCAAGTATATAAAACACTTGTGAATTCACAATTATCCTCCTCTTTTATGATTCATGTTCCAATTTTCTATTTTAAAAATTGATAGGATGAGAGAAAGAATTAACATTTATCATGTTCTTCTTTTATAAATGGCATCCAATCTACGCAAATAAGTGGTTTAAAGAACTTGTTCGTTGAAGTCATCACTACTCCATCAGCATTAGGGTGCTGCTACTTTGTTATATGGAGATGCTGAGGCCCAATTGATTTATGGCTATGATAACCATCATTTAATCTCTGTAATTGACTTTTGGTGAGATAAGTTGAGTGATGATTTCAGTTGGAATGCTATAGTAGATGAAAGCAAGCTGAGAACACCAGTGAAGACTGATTGCTATTAGCATCCTAAAATGTAGGATAACCAGATATTCTGGATTTCTCATTATCATGGAATAGGAAATTACCTCCACCACGCAAGATTATTAATTTTGTCAACTGAATGCAAAAATGATACTATTTTTATTTAGGAGATTATTGCTAGCTATTTACAACAAGGTTTAGTAGATTGAATCAAAACCTAATGAACATAAGTCTGAGAATATGCTTAAAGATTTTATAAAAGGAAGCTTTCACCATAAAAACAGAAATGGCGCAGAATTTCAAGATATCAGTGGTTAAAAGTAAGAATTAAAACTTGAGAAGGAAAATGTCAGAATTTTTGAGTAGTATAGAAATTTCAACATATGAGACAAATTCCTTGTTTCATGAACTCAAATAAACGCAGAGAGAAGTAGTTAAACTGTTTAGAATGTATACTGTGAGTGAGTGAGAAATTTCTGGGAAAGACAAGACAGTTGTTACCTTTGTTAGATAAGATTTTGACATATGCAGTTTATTTAACATTTTATTTTTCAGAGTTTGTTACAAAATTCGGGAAAAATTATAAGTATGTCACTGTATGATTTAAAATTAAAAGAAAATACAAAATTGCAAAGGAATGGAAGTTAAAATGCAATAAAATTGACTAATAAAACATTCCTTCTTATGTTGAAAGTTGTCTATAAAAATAATGAAAAACATAATAAAACTAAACCAATATAGAAATCATCATTCAGGAAACAAATATTTATGTCACAAAAAATAATTCTGCCTGTTTCCAATTAGTTTTCTCAGAGAGAATTGTCACTAATTTTTCTGTAAAACAGCATTAGCAATTAAGAAAAAATGTAAATCAAAGAATAACAGATACAATAGAAATATAGGAAGATAAAATAGAAAAAAATATAAACAATGGAATGCTAATAAAGCATAAATTACAAAAACAAGATATTGGAGACTCTAAAATCAGCAATAACAACCTTCATCAAATGGTAGCACTCTAAAGAGAAAAAAAATGATAACTGTAGTCAATACTATTGGTTGATCAACTCTAAAGTAACTTTCTTAACTTAACATAACTAATCAAAAATATTGTCTGAAAATATTTGATTCCATATTTATAGGTATGTCTAAGTTTAGGACAAAACATGGGCATGGGAATTTTTTTTTTAAAGAATGACCAAACATAAATATACAGAAATAGCATTTTAGAACAAGAATAAATATATAATTGCAACTTACTTTAAAAACAGTAACATTTTCCTACAAAATATTGTAATGCTTTTTGACATCTTTAAATTTATCAGTATCACATATATTCTAGAACATTTGAAACTATATCTCTAATTATGACATAAAATAACATTGACTGTAGAATTATATATTTAAACTAATTATTCAAATTTCAGAACAAAATTAAGGCAGAGTCATATTTACTTAAGGATTTCTATCCTATGTACTTCTTATTTAAATGCTGTGAAAATATATTTTAGGAATATGAAAATGATATTCAAGGAAGTATAAAAATGTTCTAACTCAGAGGTATAATGATAAAATTCTAGGGTGACACTTACAGAAATAAGAAATGAACCGAAAGAAATTAGTACATAGCCTCATCAATTTGAGAAGCATATTTCCAAGAGCTATGATTAAGACACCATTTTATAGCAATGACACTGACAAATATCTTCTTTCCTGTCTCACAAACCACGGCATGTGTACTCATTCGTATTTTAGATGGAGCTTTATGTGGCAGTTTGAGTTATTTAAGATAACACCTTCTATTTCTACCCATTACTGTCCTAGTTCCTCAGTAATAATGAGACCTGGCTAGTCTCCTTAAATACTAAAATGCCTTGATTTATTCATTTACCTTGATCAAAAATCTCTAAGAAGTCTCTCCATTAAAAGAACTCATCTAAATTCCTTAAAATTATTTTTGTTGGATCATTAGCTAATGCAGAGGTTAGTATCAAGTTGTCCCTAAGAAACAGTCTTTAAAGAAAAAATATTGACCTTGGATTCCTCTGGCATATGGTAAGAGCACTGTGACTTATGAACAGGAGAAAAACAGATCCCTAGTATTCTTTGACATATAAACTCAAATTATTACTAAAGGTGAGTAGGAATCAGGCCATACCTCTAGGGAAAGTCTTTAGTTAAGTGTAATTACTTTTAATAACATAAAAACTATCTAAAACAAAACAAAACAAAAACTACAGAGTAGCCTAGAACTTTCTTACAACTAGAAAGCTTAAATAGATTTAAAAATAATTCCAAGGCTGCAAACTATTAGTCGAATACAAGGATGAAGAAGTAAAAAGCTTCCAAACCAACACTGGAAGGGGAGCTATTTTTTCTCTTCTAGAAATAAGTAGACAGTTACAGCTAAAAGTCAAACCCTAACTCTGACTTTGAATGTAGCATAGCTGTTGTGTCGACTGAAGGACTGACTTCAGTAGAGTTCATGCACTAAGGTTATGATATTGATTTTGAAGGATTAGTATCATGAGACTTCTAATTGGGACATTTGGACACAAATATTCTAAACATTACCTCTATATTGTCTTATTCTATGAATCTTCAGTCTGTCACTCCCTCCCTTTCTGAAGAAATTAGCTCTTCCCTGTGCTAATAATGGCACTCCAGGCAAAGTAGGGATTATATACCAATGGAGAGAGCAACACTGCCTGAAATACCAACTGATTTCACAGACTCCTGCATTCATAATACACTTATTCTCATTGATCATGTGCAAAACGGAACGAAAACAAAATTGTATTCACAAACTATGTGTTGTCTATGGTTTTAAAATGAGACTTCCAAATCTTTATAACGATTTTGCAAGCTGTTATAACAAATGTATTACGAGCAATGGAACTTGACGTGTGTTATAGGAAGCAACACCCAAAGACATATACACCAACACCTAGATGGTCTAAGCCTAGAAAATACCCCCTTTAGGATGAGGAGCATATTGACAGGAACACAAACAATCCTTTATTCAAGAGCCACTATGTGATAAAACCTATCAGGAGGCTTCACTGCTCACCTAACTTTTGTCTTCTCTCTCCTCCGCTTCAGCCCATCCTGCCCCCCCCCCAACATTTCTTTTCCATGATTCTGTAAGTCCAATAGATATTCCTTGCGAGTGGAAAGACCAGTGTTGCCCTTTGCCTTGCCTGATGTCTTCATAAATTAATTCTCCCAGCATGGCATGGCCACTTTCTTTCTCTGTTCTGAGCTTTCTGACACGTTATAGAGTCTCTCCAAAGAAGACTGCTGCATAATTTCATAAAATCTCACCCCATATGTAAAGAAACAATCTTATAAGTTAAAGTCATTTATCATGAATTCTGCTTTTATGTGACAACAGGCACATGGTGACATTTATTTCAGCCAATAACAACAAAAGAGGAAATAACCTAGGCAGCCATCTATGTCTAATTGGCTATACAGCTTTAGGATATTAAGTTTAAAAGATGGATGCAGTATTACAGGTGAAGGAACGCAAGGACTGTGTTTGAGAGTGGCAAATACTACATTTACTTTGAGTAAAATACACATTTTTAAAATAATGCAGAAAATATTATATATATGTGCTTTTCAAAAATTGAACATACAAGAAATTTTTGTCTATATTTGACTTATACTAAGAGTAAAGCTAAGTGGATAAGACTGCCACTTATCTTTGAGAGATTGAGAAGACAGACAGAGGGGAAACAAAGATGAACTCCAGTGTACATTTTCTTTCCTGAAATAGAAAGTGAAGAAAAAATGAAAAATATTTTGTTAGGTAAACGTGGCTACTGTGAATGTACATCTTCAGTACCTTTAATTTTTTGTACTAATGCTTTCTTAGAGTTTATATTTCAAACAAGCAATTCTCAAGCTTATTAATAACTCCCGATTCCAAAATTCTAACAATATTCAACTGTGTTGATATTTTGCCAAGATCACCATTGTAACATACGCCATATAGAATGTGCCGTTAGTCAAGCATTTTCTTTTGTTTGTTTGCTGTGATTCATCCCAATACTTGGTCAGCCATTTTCTACTATGTGTGAGCATCTCTTACCCACTTTAATATATGAAGTTGCTCCCAATTTCCATTGCATGTATTTTATATATGTATGTGATTTTTTTCCATATTCTCCTTCTCCTTTTAACTGACACCACCTTATTCTCTACCTACTTTATACACCCTGTAACACATGCATGGTCTCTCTATACATGTTTCAAATCTCTGTCTCTTTGACCCATACAAAACAACAATTATTTTCAGCCAGGCAGTAGTGGTGGTAGCTGTGGACCCCACCACTTGTGAGACAGAGACAAGCAGATTTACATGTGTTCCAAGCAAACCTGGTCTACAGAGTGAGTTTCAGGGCAGCCAGGGTTATGCAGAGAAGCACTGACTCTAAAGAAAACAGAAAAAAAGAAAAGAAAACCACTATGTTTTCAGTCAAGAAAGTTGAGCCCTTACCATTTCTGTTCTAACAAAATATTGTTTATTTTTTATACAAAGTGTAACTTAAATGGGTAGATCTGGTTTTTTTTTCTTTTGTAATCTTATTTTTCTATATTTATTTTTATTAATCATTTTATTCTATTACATTTCAAATGATATCCCAGTTCCCAGTTTCCCCTCCACAAACCCCACAATCTCACCACCCCTCTTCCCCCTCTCCCCCCCTCTCCTTTGCTTCTATGAGGGTGCTCCTCTACCCACTCACCCATTCCTGCCTCAGGGCTCTAGCATTCCCCTATGCTGGGACATCAAGCCTCCACTGGACCAAGGGCCTCATCTCCCATTGATGCCAGATAAGGCCATCCTCTGCTACATATCTTTCTGGAGCCATGGGTCCCTCCACGAATATTCTTTGATTGTTGGTTTAGTCCCTGGGAGCTCTGGGTTTTCAGGTTTTGTCTAGAAGACAATTGGGATTTAAAAGACCTTGAAAAGGGAAAACATTTGAAATGTAAATAAAGAAAATATCCAATGAAAGAAAGAAAGAAAGAAAGAAAGAAAGAAAGAAAGAAAGAAAGAAAGAAAGAAAAGAAGAAAAAGAAAAAAACACCCCCTAAACAGAGACTAATGCCTCTGTCATAAGTATTTTGAATTAACTCTCACTTCTTTTTAAATCACTAGTCTGAGTAAAGAGCCATAGGAAATTGAATACCTTTGTGTGGTGTGTGTGTGTGTGTGTGTGTGTGTGTGTGTGTGTGTGTGTGTGTGTTTGTGCTATTTCTTGATGTTTCTATTTAGGAAAAAAGACAGACAGCCGTGCATAAACTGGACCATTTCATTAGAAATTCAGTTTGTCTGTGAGGGAGAGTGACCTCAGAGAAGCTTTGAATAGATACTTTCAAGGTATATTTTCTACATTAGGACAGAAGAACATGGTGAGAAATCTTCAAGCTTACATATACATTTTAAAGCAGGTCCCTAGTGAACTTAGAAAAGAGGGCCTTGTGTGAAAGCTGTCATCCAATAGCACCGGTGTGGACTGCCTGTATGTAGCATCCTCTCTGCTAAGAAACTCTGCTCTGACTGGCCATGAAAGTCCACAGGCATGATTTCTCTTTTCTAGGATTCTGCCTAAGGCCTTGCTCTTAGATCTTTTATGGTCCATTGGCTGAAGCCTCTTATCGTGGAGAGGGGTGGATTTAAAGACACTTCTCATTTTCACTCAAAATCCATTTTCTGTTGCATCAGAATTCATAAAACTCCCAAAGCTTTATGTTAAAACAACAACAACAACAACAACAACAACAACAACAAAAAAAACAAAAAAAAAACAAAAAAAAACAAACTGGTGTTCACTGACAGTTGCTCTGCCTGCCAGGAGCAAAACAAAAGGGATAGATTTTGTTCTCTGTGTTTTTTAGATCCTTGATTATACTGTCTCAATCAGAGATGGCAGGCTAAACTCTCACTTTTGTCTTGTGGTTTCAGTCATGTGTTCTGGGGTGGGGAGGAATGAGAGCTCAGCTTATGTCTTTGGTGGCAAGAGGGAAGGATATATCATCTCTCTCTTCCTCTTCACTTTGCCTCCTTCCTGTTTCCTCTCTTAGATCAACTCCCAAGGTTGACAGGAACTGATATTCTCTCTCAGCTTTGCATATCATTAACCTCTGGGACCTATGTCCCTCTCTAATTTGCAGGGAAGCTTTTGAAGGCTTTGATAAAATGCCAGTTCTGCTATTTTCTGTCATAGAGTAAATTGTCTTTGTATTTAATTTTACTCAATTATTCAACTAGTATAGGGCCTTATCCATCTTATCCATTTTTTATTTTAGAATAACAATAAAAACTCCAAGTATAAAAAAAAAAAAAAATTACCCTGATGATTTGAAACCTGGAAAGAAACCTTTGTTTAAGGAGTAACACACTGTTCCTTTCATGATGAGTGTTTTCCTGACAAGTGTTCTTCCTAGCCTTTGTTCATTTTCTGCAGAATAAACTGTAACTCTATGTAGAATGCAAACAAAGGACTATGCTGCACACTCTCTTAATCAAAACATTAAATTTCTAAATAGTTCTCCATTTTATTTTTCTTCTGCTATAACAAAAGTAAATTACAATTAATACTCTATTTGTTTCCAATCTCAATGAATTAAAATTATAAGTGAAATTTCAGATGTGGCTCAAATATATTTCTGTGTTTAAGCATTTTCAATTTAACTGATATACAAGATTAATCTTCATATGGTTTTAAAAATTAAAAGATAATGTGTGCTATGCTCTTTTATTCACTTTTACGTCTGTTAAATTTTAAATTTAAATTTTATTAGAACAAACTCTGGATTATATCTTTCCATTCCTTATAGAGTTAAATCAAATGAAGGATATTTTATATACATGTTTTTATAATATATATTTAATATATAATATATTTATATATAATTTCTATTAAATTGCATATATTAAATAATACATATAATTTTTATATAAGTATTATATAAAATTTGTATATATTACATAATATGTAAATATATTTTATATTTTTACACAAGTTCCTTTAAAAAAGTTAAGTACTTACTACAAATTCAGGTGTTTAAGTTCTTCAAACTCTGGCAGATGGCCACTAATTTATGATTGGGTGGATGGGTGCAGAGTCTTTCTGAGACCAATGCTAATCTGTTTAATTACGACATTAAAAAAAAAAAAAAAAAAAAAAAAAACCTTGAAAAAGAAGGGAGTTTGTGGATATGTTAGACAATAAGCGTTTTATATATTCCCTTTGTCTAAGAGTGTATAAAAAATATACTAGTACATGAATCTAGAAATATTACTTCCTGCAGTTTAGACATGGAAACACAGAGATCTTGAAGATTGTGCTGAGTGTAGAATTGTCTCAAAGGCTCCCAGCTCAGTTTGCAGAGGCTTTGTGTCCTCCAGCTCCCCCTTCATCTGCTCCAGATGCTCTTTTCTTCCTGCTTTGTTTTCAGCTCCTCCCCAATTAGGGAGAGGTCGTTGGATAACAGACAAGCTGGGCAAATCAGTATAGAGCTTTTTGGTTTCCCAGGATACTTTTTATGTCCTCTGATTTCAGAGAAACTATTCTTTTGGGTGGGTATTTTAAAAGACAATTTGAAGCCACTTTTTTTTTTTTTTTTTAAATGACATAAGCCAGGACTTACACTTATAGTCATCTCTTAAAGTTTCATGAAGTGTTTGATATTAAGGTGTTAGTTAATGGTCTCAAAGAATATCATTAAAAGCTCTCCACCAAAGCTAAGTATGTAGATGTGAGTAAGAAAGAAGTCACTCATAGGGCATAGCTAATTTACACCTTCTCCTAGTAGGACTGAGTTGAGAAAAACCCATACAGTAACAAAAATTCATATAATGAATCATTCAATTTCATGTAGTAGTTAATTCACTCTCTTACATATTTATAAAAATAGTCCCAAAAATCTTTCAAATCTATATCATTTAATAAGAAGTAAGTAGTAATATTGTTCACAATTCATTTTATTCATATTTCAAAGAAAAAACTTGAAAATTATAGATTGTTTTAGCAGTATAATTTTAACCTCCGAAAGCTATAACTCACAGTGAATAAATTACGTTTCATGTACTTATATTTGAAGTATTGTGATGTGGTTGAAACTATACATTATTTTATTAGTGATATCCATCATTTGTGTGACCTTTTCATGAAAACAACCATGTCATATGCAAATCACAAAGCTGAACTTAATTTCCCTGTGAAGTCTGTTTCTCTGGAATAAGTAAAGCATGCAAAATGGAGAACTACCTCTCAAGGTCAGAAACCTCTAATCTAGCTAGGGAGACAATTCAAACAGCATAGAAACAATTACCTTCAAAGTTAGCTTAGGAAATCAGCATAGCTCATGAAATAAATCCCTGTATCTTACCATGGGTTCCATCTGCTAAGGTTTCCTTATAAAATAGATGGCATAATTAAGATTTAATATGCTCTTAATTGTTTTTCAAGCTCAGAAATTTTAATTAACAAAAGTAGACATGTACTTTGATTTGACATAAGTTTCATGAATTCACAGTCAGAACACATTTGACTCTGAATTATTTTAAAACTATATTGAAAAAGGCATGAATAATATAGAAATGTGATAATGGGATGCATTTCTGAAATCAGCTAACCTGTTCTTAAATGTTTAGTTTATTCAAATATTTCTCCAGTAATGTTTTCCAAGGTCTGCCATTTACCATGCATTCCAAAAAATCAGTATAATGTAGCTTTTATAGATTTTATCATAAAAATCATGTGTAATTTAAAGATAGGAGTATATAAAATAATTCCAATATAAAAAAATAATTACATTTGATAAAATTAAATGAATAGAACCAAGTTAATACAGATAAGGTTTGCATGTGTTGAAGGGAATTAATCAGAGAAAGGGGAGATTCTTTTGCCATTTCTAGACTAAATTTCTATATTTTAAGTGGGATCCTAACATATTATTATGTATGAAGTCGAATATCACTAGGATAAAACATATCTGGAAATTATGTATCAGGAATAATTGAAACACATGGGATAATTGGTCTAGAGTTTAATAAATTCTATTAAGACCATATGTTTCCTAAATATAATCCATCCCTTAAAGAGTAAATGCTTTCTGGAAGAGCAGGTACTTTCAGAATAATTTCAGAAAAATAACTAGAATGAATTAATTTATAATAGAAAGAAATTAGTAAATTTAAAAAGTAAAGTTTTCTTTTTCTAGTAAAGTTTGTAACCGTTCAATAATAAAATGAATTGGCCTTTGAAGAAGCCATGGAAAAACTATGTCAAACTGACCACAGCAATAAATATTTAAATTAATGTACTAAGTTAAACATACTCATTAATTCAATGGAAATAAGTAATTCTTTTTAAATATCTTTGAAATATTTCTGAATATAGGTATTTAAGAAAAGAATTGAGAATAAAAATACCGTGTATTTTTAATTCTCATTCATGTGTACTAACCTTAATTTTAGTGTCAATGTTTAGAAATTGGTGCATTTCTGCTTTTGAGAGACAGAAGTGTATTTTCAGTATACAGATGATCTTTTATTGGTGATCCATCTCTCTTAGCATTTACCAGTTTATTATAGCTCAATGTGCTAGAGCTATCAGGAAAGTACCTAATCAGATGTCAGATGCACCACACCAGACAACCAATGTTGTAAGGATCAATAAACTTAACTATTCATACCGTTCTCAGGAGTACATTCCATGAGGAGATCAATGAAACTGAGTGAGTCTTAGGACAGGTACTGGATGAACTATCAGACCATATTCTATTTTCTCACATTTGTGATCATGATCCATGTCTGATGTCAATAAAAGGCTTCAGAAATTCTGAGAGTGACAACAAGAAAGAAAAAGTTTTCATAAGTCTGAATCAAGTTATAATCGAATGATTATGCTTGTTTTGATTGGTTTTATTTGATAGGATATAGGAATTACTTTCAATAAGGAACAGTGAAAAACACGACTTAATTATCAGGGCATACTACTGCAAATAGCATTTAAATTAATCTAGATAATGTAAAAAGGACAAATTGCCTAAAGAAATTTTATGCTGAATAAAATTAAGTTCAACCAAATATGGACATTATAATTGCACATAGAGGCACATTTATATGATATTCTCTGTGTTGGGTTTTTATAATTTTTTTGATACTTTATTTACATTTCAAATGTTTTCCCCTTTCCAGGTCTCCCCTTTGGAACCCCCCTATACCATCCCCCCTCCCACTGCCTTTATGAGGGTATTCCCCCAACCCACCCACCCACCCACTCTCTTCTTCCCTCCCTGGCATTCCCTTATTCTGGGGCATCTAACACTCTCAGGCCCAAGGGCCTCTCCTCCCACTGATGACCAACAAGGCCCTCCTCTGCTACATATGTAGCCAGCACCATGGGTACCTCCATGTGTATTCTTTGGATGGTGGTCCAGTCTCCAGGAGCTCCAGGGGATCAGGCCAGTTGACATTGTTGCCCCCACCATGGGGCTGCAAACTCCCTCAGCTCCTTCAGTCCCTTCTCCAACTCCTCCATCTGGGACCCCACGCTCAGTCCAATGGTTGCTGTGAATTGAATCTTGGATATTCCGAACTTTCGGGCTAATATCCACTTATCAGTGAGTACCATGTTTGTTCTTTTGTGACTGAGTTGCCTCACTTAGGATGATATTTTCAAGTTCTAGCCATTTGCCTGAAAATTTCATGAAGTCATTGTTTTTAATAGCTGAGTAGTACTCCATTGTGTAAATGTACCACATTTTCTGTATCCATTCCTCTGTTGAGGGACATCTGGGTTGTTTCCAGCTTCTGGCTATTATAAATATGGCTGCTATGAACATAGTGGAGCATGTATCTTTGTTACATGTTGGGGCATCTTCTGGGTATATGCCCAGGAGTGGTATAGCTGGGTCCTCAGGTAGTATTATGTCCAATTTTCTGAGGGTCCGCCAAACTGATTTCTAGAGAGGTTGTGCCAACTTGCAATCCCATCAGCAATGGAGGAGTGCTCCTGTTCTCCACATCCTCGCCAGTATCTGCTGTCACCTGAGTTTTTGATCTTACCAATCTTACATCCGATATAGGGCTAATATCCAATATATACAAAGAAATCAAGAAGTTTGACTCCAGAGAACCAAATTACCCTATCAAAAAATGGGGAACAGAGCTAAACAGAGAATTCTCAACTGAGGTAACTCAAAGGGCTGAGAAGCACCTAAAGAAATGTTCATCATCCTTAGTCACCAGGGAAATGCAAATCAAAACAACCCTGAGATTTCACCTCACACCAGTCAGAATGGTTAAGATCAAAAACTCAGGTGACAGCAGATGCTGTGTTGTTTTTTAAAAGGTATTTTTATTGTTTATTTTGTTTATTTACGTTTCAAATGTTGGCCCCTTTCCTGGTGGTTTCCATCCACAAACCCCGTATCCCATCTCCCCTCCCTTTTCCTCTAAGAGGGTACTCCCCCACCCATCCACTCATGCCTCACCTCCCTAGCATCCCCCTACCCTGGGTCATCAACCCTCCACAGAACCAAGGGCCTCCTTTCCCATTGATAAGGACATCCTCTGCTACATATTCATCTGGAGCCATGAGTCCCTCCAAGGTTGATGGTTTAATCCTACTTAGACGAGGAAATAAAATAATCATAGGAGGGATAAACCTGTGAGAGAGAGAGAAGAGAGGGAAAGAAAAGGGGGGGGACAGGGTCAAGTACGGGAGGATGCTATGATCAGTATGCTATGACTGACTCGTAAGACCGTGGTGTCGTCACTGTTACATGTAGCAAGTGAGCATTGGTCACAGGGTAAAATGTGGTCTCTTTTTCTTTTGACATGAAAATCAACCATGAACAATTGTCAAAAATTAAGCATTTTAGATCAAAGCTCATGGAAATATTTTGCTTTTCAGATACTCATAACTCAGAATGCATGTATATTAATATTTGGCCAAATAAGCCTCGATGTAAAAGCTGGTTTTCTCCAACCAAAGGAACTGCTTAGAGACAGGCCTCACAATGCTGATGGGCTTATCTCCATCTTCTTACCATTTATCTCAGTTACCTGTAAGTGCTTCTAATTACACTTAGCCTGCATTGTTTTGAGTATCCCCGAATTACTTTCTACACAGTTGTCCTGTTTAGATACACACACTGGTGCAGACTCTAAGTCCTGCTTTATTGCTGTTTTCAAGAAAGACAGTCTCACAGAAAGTATTACGTCTTAATATACTGAGTATATTTCCAGTACATATAAATATCTTATTGTTATGTCTTTCCAAGTTTTTACAGTTACCATTCCATCCTGATTTACTATCTGTTTAATATATATCTCAGCCACCGGTAACACTATTCATGGTATAAATTTTGTTTTGTTTTTCCCTTAAGCTCAAGCTGAAAGCAATACCACATATAATAAACATTCTTCTCTTCTTCTTAATTTCAAACTATAACATTTTCTAGTCAGTGGTTTATCACATTAATAGCTTCTTCACAAAACAGTTTAAATGCTCATAGTCTGTCTATCTTTATCCATCTTTTATGGCTTGCACCATAGCTTGTGTACACCACTCTAAATAAAAATGAACAATTAAAAAAGAAATTAACGTATCCTTTGCTAAAATAATCCTATGAGTGACAGGCTTTTTCCTTTGCTCACTGCATATTAATGCCTCTGTTGCTAAATTGGTGGTTAGGACGAAGTTTCTTCAAATGATTTCAAAATCGTTATTTTCCAATATGTATGTGAATCTGTTAATAAAGTTATGTAGGTTAAGGTATCCATTTTTTCCACAGTAAATTTAATTTTAGGAGTATCACCTACTAAAAACTTTCAAATCACTCCAGTTTGAAAATGGGAGATGAAGAAAATGTCATATTAATTCACATAAAATATAGTCAGTATCATAAAACATATCTACCAAAACTATAAAACCTACATAAAATAAGTTTACCAAAGGGTTGTAAATATTTTTCTATATCTCACTTATTGCCTTGATTCTGCTTCTTTGATGTAGGTTCTGATCTGGATACTACAGTCAAAGAAAAAGGATGAATTGAAGGATAAACTTAACTGGGTTAGAGTACCTAACACAGGAGAAGCAAAGGTTGCTTTAGCAGCAAAATGGTCCTATACTGCAGATTCACACATGCAAACACATGTCTATCCTAAGAAAATAGACAAGTATAAATATATATATATATATATATATATATGAACAGCAGCTAGATACAGCTTACTTTAAATCTTCATCTACTTACTTAATCCTCAGTTCTAGTACTATTCAAAATCAATATATGAAATGTTCTGAAACAGGTAGTCATACCCTTGCCTAATGATAATTGGTGAAGTCATGTTTTTATAAAGTACCAAAATGATACATTAGTTTTATGAATATCCTGAAAAAATTAAATGTCCTGAGTTTTACTGTAAACGTAAATGTTGCTCTTATTTCATCAGAGAAGTGATGAGTTGAGAGCTGGAGCCAAGCTTTATGAATGCATGTCTGGTCTGAACCCAGAGCATTTCTATCTAGCCCTAGGCCTAGACCAGGAAGCGTCTAGCCTCCATACAATGTAATGTTCTGCAAGCCTGGGTCTTGAAGGCTTGAGCTTCCTGCCTCTGTCTGCTAACCTAGGCCTAGAATGTTTCAGCCTCTGAGACTTACTGTTGAAAAAACTCACCCTTTCTAGCTCTTTCTCAGTTCTGATTGGCTGGTTTAACTCAGCTGTTCTGGCTCAAAAACCCCTCCAAACTGACTTATTCAAATAAGCTTATCTCAGCTTCTGACTGAATTTCTCTGCCTAGAAAAACTGCCACTGAACTCCACAAATCAAACTAAATTGTCAAAACTGACTCTCTCTCTCTCTCTCTCTCTCTCTCTCTCTCTCTCTCTCTCTCTCTCTCTTCCACTGCTTTTAAGTAGCCTTACTTTCTTATCTTTTCTTATCAGAGTTTGGCATATCCTATCTCTGACTCATTCTGGCATATCTTTTTCTGATTCATCACTTTGTCCCTCTATTTAAAGTCATTATTTGGAATTAACGGTGTGTAATAAAGTGTGTCTGTATTCCAGCTGGATCATATCCTTAGATGTGATCTCTTGCAAGAACATCCATGTTGCTCGATTAAAATTCTTCTACATTTTACATTAAGAATAAAAAAAACAAATAAAATTTATCAATACATTATACATATTTATTCCATTAATTATATTAATCATATGAGAAATGTTTTAGCAGTGTGGATTCTAGAATAGAATAATGTGTTGCAAGCATTTAAAGTATGTAGTATGCAAGATGGAAAAAATCACATAAACATTAAAAAACAGTAAAATGGAGTGAACACATTGATTATATAAATGTGGTAGACACTCTGGAAATCAGTTTGGCAGACCCTCAGAAAAATGGACATAATACTAACTGAGGACCCATTTATACCACTCCTGGGCTTATACCCAGAAGATGCTCCAACATGTAATAAAGATACATGCTCCACTACGTTCATAGCAGCCATATTTATAATAGCAGAGCTGGAAACAATCCAGATGTCCCTTATCAGAGGCATGGATATAGAAAATGTGGTACATTTACACAATGGAGTACTACTCAGCTATTAAAAACAATGACTTCATGAAATTTGCAGGCAAATGGATGGAACTTGAAAATATCATCCTGAGTGAGGTAACTCAGTCACAAAAGAACGAACATGGTATATATTCACTGATAAGTGGATATTAGCCTAAAAGTACGGAATACCCAAGTTTCACTTTACAGTAACTGCTGGACTGAGGGTGAGGTCCCAGATGGAAGAGTTGGAGAAAAGACTGAAGGAACTGAGGGAGCTTGCAGCCCCACGGAGGGAACAACAGTGTCAACTGGCCTGACGCCCCCGGTGCTCCTGGAGGCTGGACCACCAACTAAAGAATAGACATCGAAAGACCCATGGCTCAGACCACATATGTGGCAGAGGAGGGCCTTGTTGGCCATCAGGGTGAGGAGAGGTCCTTGGGCCTGATGTTGTTGGAGGCCCCAATAAAGGGGAATGTCAAGGTGGGAATACAAGAGTGGATGGGTGGGTGGGTGGGAGGTGGAATACCCTCATAGAGGCGGGAAGTGGGAGGGGATGGGGATTTCCAAAGAGGAGACCTAGGAAGGGGGAAACATTGGAAATGTAAATAAAGTATAAAAAAAAAATAAAAATAAAATAAATAAAATAAATGTAGTAGAATGTCTCGGAAAAGAACACTAGCTTAGCACTTACCTAGCTTGCATCAGACACTGGGTCTGTCAACAGTGCAAGAAACAATATGGAAAGGGAATGGAGAGATCAAACAGAACCTAGTATTTTTAAAAGATTAAAACTATACAAACATGCCAAACTGCACAGAAAAAATCCCAAAAGGCATCGGTCCTACACAAAGACGTATGGATTATTGAGGAAAGCTGGGAGTCAAAAAATTGGTCTTCCTCAGGGAAGAGCACTTCAATTGGTGGTCCTATACTGAATATTCACTCTGAAAATATACATATAAGTAACATATGGCCTCAATGAATTATGTTTAGCAGTGTATAGTGGGCATCTTTGTAAACAATAGGATTGGTCGAATAAAGATTCCCATGAGTCCAGAAAGAAATCTGGGCCAACATAACTCAGTAGCCAGTGTTGGTTCAAACTTCCAGAGTCTGACGCTGAACACTGTATTATAGGGATATTTAAGTGTAATACAATTTGATGTGGGTGGGGCACCTGGTGTAACACAATTCCCCATGCAAAAGGAGACATAATTACATTGAAACTTACCAAAAGACTAGCTACTTCTTTAATGAAGATGGATTCTATAGATAGACTATCTTAAGGTCATGGAGGAAGATCTGGTGTGGTCTTTTTTATACAAATAGTACAGAAATCATCTGGGCTTTTATCCGCCTTCAATCATGGTTGTAGGATCCTGGGAGAGACCCTGGCTACACACATAGGACAAGGATCTAGAGTAGTAGCCACCTCCATTCCCAGCATTCTGAGCAGAAAACTGGTTAAACATCTCCTTTGATGAAGAGAAAACCCTGCAAACTTAACATTTCTGGTTTTCCTGATTCTTATCATGCTTATCAATGAGAACAAGCATATATACATATATATATTAGGGATGAAGATTTAGAGGAATAAGGTGGAAGATAAATGTTTTAAATTATCATCTCAATAATAATCTTCATATATATATATGAATTAAACATGCTAGCTGCACATACAAAAAAGTAAAATATAGCTCTGTATGTTTTTTAAATATATGCTTTTAATATTGAAGAATTTGTAATATATTTGGGATAATAAAACTTACTTTTCCTTTATTGTATATGTTTTATTTTTTAAGAAGACCTATGACTTTAAGGATTTTATACAATGTTATTTGATCATATTCACCCCTCACTATTTTCTTCCAGACCGATCTTTCCTTCCTTACTTACTCAAAATTGTGTCCCCTTTTCTTTTTTCAGTCACCAATTTGTGCTGTTCATGTATTTTGGGAACAGTTGTCCTCCACTGGAGCATGGCCCACTAACCAGAGGTAGCTTTCTTACAGAAAATTAACTCTTCCTCTCCCAGAAATGTACAGTGGCCAGCTGCTCCTCAAGTAAGGGTGAAACATCCTGGATACTTATCCTTTCTATGTTGTAATTTGATCTGGCTTGAGCTTGCATAGAACATGAACATGTTATCAGAATCGCTGTGATTGCATATGTGCAGCTACCCTACTGTGTGTAAAGGACACAACATTCATCTACCACCCCTGAATCTTACATTCTTCCCACAGTGATATCTGAGCCCTGAGAAGATGTGATGTGATATAAACTTTAAGTATAAATCCATTCATTTAGGGTTGAACATTCCATAGTTTCTTGTCCCTGCACTTTGTAAGTTATGAATCTCTGAGTCAATTCCATTTTAATGCAAATAGGAAACTTCTTTGATGAGGGTTAAACCATGTATTGACCTATGTGTAATTTAATGCCATTAGGGGTCAGTGAATATGATGTCATTTTAACAGAAAAGTAGTAATAGGTTCTCCCCTGAGGTCTATGACTTATAGCCACAAGTTCTTGGCCTGACAATGGTGTCAGGTAGGGCTTTCATCTTGTAAAGCAGGACTTAAATCCTTTTGGTTTATCTATGAAATAATTTCTTCCCATGACATTAGGGTTACTATTGTCCTGGAAGGCATGTATTCCTAGGTTAGATTGTAGCTTTCTGAGCTTACCCCTGGGTATGATTGGTGATTACTTTTCTCCTGTTAGCATGCATGGAACTAATATTTAAGTGCTATAGAATGAAATAGGGATGATGTTTTCAGCTTGACACCTACATGTTTTGTGCTTTAATGCAAACATGTTTGTTTGTTTGTTTTAGCAATAAGGTCATACTTGGAAGGTCAGGATCTCATAGAAATAAATATAGGGAAAATTTCAGTCTATATGTCTCCACTGGACAAGAATTCCAAAAATGGTAACCCATTCTTGATATTGAGAGATTTTTGTTTATTAACAAATTACCTTTCTTTATATATGGTACATAAATATACATACCCAATACAAACACACACATGCATACACACACACACACACACACACACACACACACACACACACACACTGCTCCAACAGTATGATTCCATGTAATTTTATTGAAAGTTTTCATTGGTGTTATTTATCAGTCCCTGAATTACTTTCTCTACCTTACCCTCTCTTCTTCAACTATACTTTAAAATTGTCATTTCCATTAATTTCCTTAAGCCTTTATATCATTGCTTTCTATCTCCCCTTCCCTGAAAACTCTCTCATCAACATTTATTAATTTCCTAACCTAAATTGTGATTACATGCGATCAAAGATAACATCTACAAGTGAGAAAAATAAACTATAAACATTTTTATCAGAGTATTATTTTAATGACAATTTCTCTTTTTGCATAGTATGTTTCATTTGCCCTATATAATTGCCATCTCAGAGGCTTCTTGCTGAACACACTCACCCTTTGTAGTTCTTTCTGAACTCTGGCTGGGTAGTTCAACTCAGCTCTTATGGCCCAAACTCCTCTCTGAGCTGACTGATTTAAATTGCCTTCTCTCATCTTCTGACTGAATTGGTCTGCTTGGCCTCAATCTAATTCTTTGCAATTTGTTCTAATCTTTTGACTCTTCATTATTTGGCTTCCTCTGTCTTCACTTGTGTCTAACTTGTTGTCTCTACAAACTGTCTCTGTAAAATTGTCCTAGTTAAAAGCTCTCTCTGTCTCTCTCTGTCTCTCTGTCTCTCTCTGTCTCTCTTTCTCTCTCTCTCTTTCTCTCCCTCTCTCTCTCCCCTCCCCTCTGAGCTGTTCTCTTAAATCTCCTCTCTTTCCTGGACTGTTCTGTTGAGATTATCCTTTACTCATTCTGTAAAATCTTTCTCTGTTGAATCACTTTGTCTGCCCCTCATTTAGCCATCATTTTTAATCATGGATGCTTCATTCTACAAACTAAACATTTTTAGGGATTAAATGTTCATACTAAGGGCAGGAGTATTTGTATTCCAGGAAGAGGGATTAAAAACATATCATTCTGGTTGCATCACACAGACCTAGGTTTTTGGATGTGATCTTTTGCTAGAGCAACCATGATGCTGGACTAAAATTCTTCTACAACTTTTTTTGGCTTTCTACTATTTATTAGTATTTAATTTTTGTCAGAGTTCACTATTCTTTAAAGATGTATTTTATTTTTATTAAGACTATGTTTGTGTTTATATGCCCAGTTATCTACAAAAGCCTATAAGAGGCAAGCAAAGAATATCATATTCCCTGGACCTTGAGTGAAGGATGACTGTTAGTTTCCTGACTTATGTGTTGAGAACTGAATTTCAGTCTATGGAAGAACAGAAAGTGCTCCTAACTACTGTACATCTTCCAAGTGTTAATTACTTAGTTTATAATAGTGCAATTTCTAGACAATTTTGATGTTTGTAGGTTTTCTATTGTTTTTTCTTTATCATATCAATTTTTATTAAGCATTCCATTTGTATACATCTCAAATAATATACCACTTCCTACCCTCCACAAGGCCCCCATCACACAACCTCCCTCTCCTTCCTCCCCTTTGCCTCCATGAGGGTGCTTCCCCACACACCCACCATCTCCCACCCCACCCCTCCAGCATCTCCCTATGCTGGGACATCAAACTTCCATAGGACCAAATTTTAAGAGTACAATGCTTTTAAATAGAAGTTAATTTGCTTAAAATGACAATCACTTTATTTTGAAAGATGAAAGCAATTGCTTCAACATGTTAAGTTTTGTTAAATATTTCCTCCAAGTTCTTTGGTGCAAAACACTGCCAAATTTTAGTATGATTGTACTTAATTTGATTTAGTCACAGTTATATGCTGCCTTAGAAAAAGATTATTAAAATATAATTTAATTATTTAAAATCCAGTGCTACATAGGATTGTAGGAGCCAGAGGTGTCAAGGATACCACAAAAACATCAACAGAATAAGCTAACCTGGGCTAATATGGGTTTACAGAGACTGATGCGATGACAAATCATGCATGTATTTGACCTAGGTCTTCTAATTATGTTATAGTAGAGTAGCTTGGTATTCTTATGGGACTCCTAACAGTGTGACTGAGGGATGGCTCTGACTCCTTTCCTTGCTTTGGGGAAATTTTTTCTTATAAGGAGGCGCCTATTCTTACTGAGATGTGATATACCATGTTTAGTTGATGTCCATGGGAGGTTATCCTCTTTCTGAAGAAAAAGAGAGGAGCAGTGGATGGGCCAGGCGGGTGGGGAAGCAGACAAATGGGGAAGATACTGAGAAGAGAGTAGGGAGAGGAAACTGTAGTCGGGATATAATATATGAGAAAAGAATAAACAAAGAAATTTTAAAAAGTAATGCTGAATTTTCTTGGTTTTTATTTTGCAGCAATTATCACAGACATACAATGTTTCATGCAAAAACATATATAGTAGACAAAAGCAGGGATTTCTAACCCCATAGGAAGAACAACAGTATTAACCAGCTAGATCCCCCAGAGTGCCCAGCGACTAAACCACCAACCAGAGTACACATGGAGGGTAGGGAGGATAGGAAAGGGAGGTTACGGAGGGGAAACCTGAAAAGGGAATAACATTTGAAATGTAAAAAAAAGAGAAGTTAAAAAAAAAAAGAAAAAAAAAATACAGATTTTATTATTTATAAGACAGTCTACATATAGTAGCACTTACCAGTAATCCCAGCACTTGGAGACCAAGACTAGAAAATCTTGGATTACTGGTCCACTTGAGCAGTGAAGTCAGACCTTGTCTCCAAAAACCAAGTAATATTAGTGAAGCAGAGTGCTTTCTATTTGGAAAATATTTTTCTTTGTGTTTTCTGTTCCTGTTTGTAAGCTTTCTGTTACAATAAAAAAAATACTTGAGATAACCAAACTAAAAGTTGAAAAGGCCCACTTGTCTCAGTTTTCCAGGTTTCAGTTTACAATAGCTCTGCCCATTTTTTGGTTAGCAGTTGTTTAGTTGGGAGGTTGAATCCATAGAGCAGCAAGCTGCACTGATGGCTGATGAAAGAAAACAAAGAACAAGAGGCTCCGATTACCCTTCTTCAGGCCACAATCCCAGGGACCTACCTTGTTCCTCCTACTAAACTCCACTTCTAGCTTTTAAAAACCTTTTATTGATTATTGATAAATTTCATGGCAGGCACCCCAATCTATCCCCCATCCCTCCATATCCCTCCTTTACGCTTACAACCCTTGCCCTTCAAAAACAAATGTCATCAGGGAAGCTGTAATATGTCACAGTATGTCCCAAAGTATCCCTTTTTTTTGTCCTTGCATCTTTGCTTGTAAATGCTCATTGCAATGGTTCATTGGCCTGGTTTGTGGCTACTGGCTTCTTCTGCACTATCAATTATGAATCCTCAATGGAACCTCTCTTGGATATTGTGTTTGTACCCTGTCATAGCTATCCTGCAGTTTTGGATCTGCAGGACCAGCCCCTTCTTGACCTCCAGCAGTTCATTGATGGGGAATATGTTGGGGTGGCGTGGTTCTGGGCCTGGTTTGTAGTTGTTCAGCCTTTCAACTCTCCTACAGCTCACCCAAAACTGCAGCTGGCGAGGAGCAGAGCCATGTCTCCTCTCCTGCTCCTTAATGGTTGGAACATTTGGAAGAGTTTGCCTTACCCTGAAGTTCACCGGCCAGCACAATAGTGCAGACCATGGTGGTGGGGGCCTGGGTGAGTTGGCCCTGTGGGCATGAGTGTGAGGGTGCTGATTCCATCACTCTTCAGCCATGGAGAACCTTATGTGAGGGAGAAATCCCTCCCCTTTGCCCATTACCACCTGCTGCAGGAAGGGAGCTAGAGAGCAACCCTCTCTCCCCTGGCTGCAACATTAGGAAATGCAGGCCCTGCATCTTGCCTGGAAGCACAGTAGAGCTGGCCCTGGTGGCATGGAGGTGAGTGAATCTGCCCCAAGGGAATAAGAGATCTACTTCCCAGTAGTGTCTGCTAGGGTGTCAGAGGGCTGGGAAAACTGGTCTTTAGTGTATAGATGTGTAGGAAACATTTCAAATCCATATCACAGAACAATATTTTACACTTGGTTTTCTTTCATTTTTCTTATAAGAAAATGTGATTTTGACCTTAAAAATATTGGAATGCTGAAATGTTATAGATTAATTTTAATAAGTATATGACCATTTTCATACTTGTTTATTTTGGTGTCATTTTTTGCATTTCCCAGCAGTCACATTATCTTATTTTCCTAATTTTAAAACACAATTTAACTTACTTTTCTTATTTCTGAAAATCCTCTGTGGATAATAATGTTGTATAAGAAAAAATGAATAAGTAATAAGAAGGCAAGCTAACAGAAGCCAACACACTTGGCTGCTCCATAGCTTGAATTCCCGGAACCATACTTTTTCCCTCAACCCATTCTCTTATCTCTGCTTTCTCTTTTCTCAGTCATTGCAGTAGATTGATAGAATTTTAAATCACTTAATTCCATTTAATGGAATTTTGAGAGTGATAAGAAATTGGTGTGAGTGTTTATCTGAGCGTAGTCTAAACATTTTAAGTGTTTAAATATATATCTACAGTAATCCATCCACTATGTGGTATTCTAGTCAAGTCGTAATTCATCAGTAAGAGAAGTGTGGGAATCACTTTGCATTATTTAAGTACCATCCATTGTTAATGGGATATATTATTTAGAATTATACTATCTTATATATTCTACAGCTCCATCCTTTCCTCTCCAACTTTTATTTAAAAAAAAAAAAAACCTGCATTTTATTATGCTGTAGACCACAATGCTTGATTTACCCTCTATTTCCCTTAGTCTTTTACTCATTATCATCAGTATTTCCTCTTTGCATTTCTGGAATTGGAAAATGTAGTAGAAAAGACATTGAGAATATTGTCATATGGGTTCTGAAATGCTTGCTGTTCTTTCATTAGTTAGAATGAAACTTCACAGCATATGTTTGGGCATGTGTGGTCTTTGAAAACTCCTAGACTTTGGTGTCTATGACTGGGAACATTCCTTTCATTGCTTCCTGAACTTTCTTTTACTCTTTCTTCTCTTTGTCATTTAAAATGGCAGATTAACTGGATTCCTATTTCAGTGTAGGGGTGTAAAAAGTAGACAGGTGGTTTGATGTCAATGGGTAGGGAAACAAGGAAGACATTGAAGAAGTCAATCATTGCAGGGTACAAATCACTACAATATATTGCCATAAAGTTTAAAAGAAAAGGAGAGGGCTAATGGTGCCACTATCATTTATATCAAGAAGTCTATTTTAATCATGACTCTATTGTTGTGAAGAAGTATCATGACCAAGGGAACTATAATAAAGGAAATAATTTAATTGGAACTTGCAGCTTCAGAAATTTAGTCCAGTATTATCATGGTAGGAAGCATGGCAGCATGCAGGCACTTGGTACTTGCCGAAAACTATTTCCTGCTGTATTGGCAGAAGCCTCAAAGTCTACTCCCAGTAAGATACGCCCTCAAACAAGACAGAAACTTTTAAACTTCATAATCCTTTCAAATAGTGGCTTTAACTAACTTAGCATCCAGCTATATATGCCTATGGGCCCCAGGTTATTCCAACCACTATAGTCTTTCTTTCTTTCTTTCTTTCTTTCTTTCTTTCTTTCTTTCTTTCTTTCTTTCTTTCTTTCTTTCTTTCTTTCTTTCTTTTTTTTTTGATACTTCATTTACATTTCAAAAAAATTAGGTTATTAACACTGCTTTGGAAATAAGTTCTAGTTTAAAGAGAAGACCAAAGAATGAAGGGGGAAATGAGAACACACTTTGGCAAATGTTGGTAGTATTCTTGTCTTCCCTTAACTGGAATAGATGGGTCCAAACTAGATGTGCCATACATCCAGAAGGCTAAAGAGATCCAATAATCAAAGAGTCTGCAAAGTTAGAAAGATTTCTTCATTCTGAGTAGCCCTAGAAGTTTTTTGTACAAGGTTTTGATTGATCAAGGGCCAGTCAAGAGGGACTAGAAAGATTCTAACTTAAGATTCGTTCATTGGTCACCAAATGATTATTAAATCCATCTTTACATCTTCAAAGATACAAAAAATTTTGTGTTGTTGATGTTCAAGTCTATGGAGCCATTAAAGTGTGAAAGAGTACTGGTGTCCCAGAAAGTCCCTCTGTGAACACGTCACACCACCTGAAGAGAACTTCAATATTCCATATAAGGTGATTCTTTCTAGAAATGAAGAAAACCACAAAACTAAAATAAAAAAAAATTAATTGGGGTGAAAACAATAAAGTTAGAAAATTTAATTGTTTCGTAATCTAGAAACTATGCTAATCTTTTGTTTTCATTTTCTTTAGATTGTAGAGGCTATGGGCATGAGCAAAACCAAGACTAGATGATTTTTGTCTGGCCATGTGACCAGGAGGAGAGTAAACTCAAGATGACCACCAGTCTGGCACCAGACAGGTTGCTAGCCTGAGACAACCACTATTCTAACACTGTCAAGGCCTGGATGGGCTGTCAGGCAGTGAGCAAGCCCTCAAGACAAGATAAACTCACTCAGAAAAAATCTCACTTGAGAACCCAAGGCCATAGCAAGAGAGAGTGGTAGAGCTACCAGTCTGTGGCTGTGGGGCCTATATCAGTAGCTAGCCTGAGACAATCACCACCATATAGGCCTGTGTAGGCAGACCATGCCAAAGATAACCCCTGTCTGGTCATGGGTGGGTCTTAGAACTCCTGTGACACTTCTGAAACCACTCCAGACATCCAAAGACCCTATGTGCCACTAAAAAGAACAAAGTAAGTCCTGCAGAGATGGAAGAGAAAGAGAAGCAGAATGATGTGTGTATAATGAAGACAGGCAGAATTAGAGACTCGAGGGTTGTGAGGAACAGCCTGATTGTAGAGATTAATTCTCTGCATCATGAATTCGCCATGGTGGTAGAATTCTACCCTGACCTCATGGGAGTACTGACCTGTTCTGCCACTGGGACCACATCTGGGTTTGTTGTCCTGAAATATCTAAGGTCTGAGACACCAAAAGACAGCCATAAGTTCCAGGGTGGACTGACGACTTAGCCATCCCTTGCCGGGGCATCTTGAGATCTAGCTCTGCGATCTTGAGAGTAGAAGGGCTGACCTCACTGCTAGCCAGCTGCAGTACTCAGAGAGGAGAACTGAACTGAACCTATAGTCATCAGAGTGGGAGATCTGGGTCCAGGCTCTTGAGGCTGAGGCTTTGAATGAGCCAGCCAGAGTAGGGCAGCTTGCACTGGAAATGTTTGTTCAGGACAGTGGGTGAGCAGACAAGCTTAGCTACAGTTCAGGCTCAGATCCAGGGTTTTGTGTTGGTTCACCCCAATATCTATCCCATTGATGAACTGCTGGAGTGTGTAAAGGGACCTACTCATCCAAAACTATAGAATCCTCATGACACAGAGCAACAACAGGATACTTGAGAGGAGTCTCAGTGAGGTTCCACTATTGATACTCTAACAGAAGCCAGAGTTTCAAATCAGACCAAGCACTGATTGCAGTGAACCTCTGCAAGGGAAAAAAGTGTTTGCCAAAGGAAAAGTGTGGGACACTTTGACACACTGCAGATTCCACAATAGGATTCTTTTCCCCTTTTGAGGAGGAGATAGCAAGAGTGACATGTGGGTACAAGGGCAAGAAGAGATTAAGTAGGATGTGAATGCATGATGTAAAATTCACAAAGAATGAATAAAAATATTAAAGATAAAAGACAACACTAGAAGTCAGGGATAAAATATTGATATTAACTTTACTGTAAAAATATTCTAACAGTTCTTTTCTCTGAAAGTGAATATAAGATACTATTTTCAAAATACAATAAAAAAGAAAATAGTTGACATACAAGATTCTGATTACGGTTTCTCCTCCTAAATATTCCAAGTGTCTCACCATCTGCTTTTTCCCATCTGAATTCACATACTTTTTTTGTCTCTTCTTAGAAAAAAAAAGAAACATCTAAAATATAATAATAAAACAAAACAAAACAAACAGAAATAAGGAGAAGCAAACAAAATCTCATAAGAATATAGAACTGGAAGCCATAATACATGCTTGCTAGGCCTATAAAGAATTTTTGTTTGTTAAGTAAAGCATTTGCTTGAATAATGAGGTTGAAAATAATCATCAGGTATCCAAGCTCACTGAAGTGTTTTCTACCAAGAACTCAACAAAAAGTCACATATATGTCTTTACTTATTTTCTAGTTAAAATCTGTTGCTGAAAATATCATACTAAATTAAACCATATGAACAGGAGAATGCATTTTCTTGAAGGAGTAAAACATCTGGACAATACAAGAAATATAATAACTTCTTCCACTTTCACCAATGGCTTCCTCAATCTGTATTAACTCTAATTATAACAGAGGAAGATATTCCTTGTGGCTCACTAATACCATTTGGATTAAAAAACGTTATTAAAGGCGAATTGACCTCCCAAGTGCTTTCAAACTTTCATCAATATATCATATCATGAGTGGTCATGCACAAATTCATGACACGTAAGCATTTTGATTGTAATTTCAACTAAAATACACATTTTCCCATTTCTGTTATTGATACTTCTTCTATAGAATATTGTTATCTTTATCAATGTATTTTCAATAGGATCAATTAATGGATATTTATGCAATCCATGAATATATTAGTTTTGTCTCCAAAGATTTTAAATTCCAAAATTACTGCTATTTAACCTCTAAGACTAAGGCAACCCAACTGAGGTCTATGTACAGAAGGAAAAATCATTTCTACTTACATATATTTCATTATAATTTAGTTTTATTTCTAATGTATATAAAGTCATTAGAACCATTATTTCTAATATACATATAATATTTAGGTTGTCTTATATAATTTTTATATTTATAGTTTTTGAAATACTAATACAATATTATTATATTCAAAGAAAATTCTATTTTAATTTCTATTGCTGTATCATTGCATTCTATAGAAATTTATGACATGAGTGACTGTATGAAGTTTTATTTTCAATCCATTTTTTTTTAATTTAATTTAATTTTATTTTATTTACATTTCCGATGATTCCCCTTTTCTTTGGAAACCCCGTGTCCGCTCCCCCTCCCG